>CM053589.1:105079600-105102100 GCA_028646515.1 Pseudochirops corinnae | reverse complement strand
TTTTAGTTTCAATGCATGAAGTCTAGTGAGAGACAGATTCAAGTTTTACTATGTATCCATATTCTTTTTCAAAATAATGACAACCAAAAAGCACCTATTTTAAAAATAGTACCTCTGAAGACAGAAAATCCAAAGGACTCTTATTTTACTCGTAAGACCTTATATTTTGCAGTAGTTTCACCTTTCCATTCTCAGATTCGAGTTTCTGTTTTTTCTCCTTCCTCAGAATTAGTTGTTGGCATTCTCCCATCTCTTTAGATCAAAGCTCTGCTTAATATATGATGTGTTTATTCATCCCAGTCACAGGGCATATCATTCTCAAATGACTGACAAGAGCTCTGAAATGAAGAGAGCCCAAAGTGTGCTCTAATAGTTATGGGAAGCATTTCTAGTCAAACATTAAGCAAATTAATGTGAGCCCCTACTGAACCTTTAATCTGGAAATGTCATAAAGTAATAAGCAGAGTGACCCTGGCAATGTCTAGGGCTGGATTTCAATAAATTTACACCTTAAAGGTACACTACCCCTTTCTTAAAGCTCCTCCTCCTCTTCCAAGTTTCTATATCTATGTCCCACTTTAGTTATTATTTGATTATTCCTTAATACTGCGTGGTAACACTCATTAATAATTTGACACAGTCATTATATGCCTCTTCATTCCAATACATATGATATAATTCTGATTATTAAAATGTTAAGGAATGATTATATGATTACATGTAATTTATTTCTGTTTTTTCTTTTTGGGGAAGAGAATGTCAGGGGAAAGATAAAAAGATAAAACAAATTAAGTGTTAATTTTTGCATTGTTTTCCATTATTAAAAATGTGTCATAGGAAGATGGTGAGTAAAGTACTCATATGAGCTCTCCCAAAATTCCTTTCCAAATAACTTTAAATAATGTCTGAAATCAAATTCTGGAGTGGCAAAGTAAAAGAAAAAAAAAGGTTCAGAGTGAGACATCCTTCTAGCTAGGAGGCTAAGAAGAGAGATCTGTGACATGGGTGGAAGCTGGCCTGGAGCCCACATAGATGAAACATCAGTGGTGGGACTAGGTGGTGCTGACAGAATCAGTAGCACTTTTGGGAGCTCTTACAGAGACCTATAAGGAGTCTGGCAACTGTTCAGAAAGAGATTACAGGGAAACCCTTTGCTAGCACTGGAAACAAGATCAGATGATGTTTGGTAAACCCATGGCTTGTGCCCACAACTGGGTCATAGTTCAAGGGGGAAGGGCATACTTTTGGTCCAGAGGGAGTAGGATCCCTGAGGAGTAGTATCATTTTCAGTCACAATGGATCAGGGACCCTGAGGAATATTATCACTTCTGGTCCCAAGGGAGGAGGAATCCTGAGGAGAAGAATTGATTATAATCATAAGGGATTTAAATTTTTAAAAAGAAAGAAATTTCCTCAATTACTCAAATTACCATCTTCTAATTTTGTAAATGTTTTGTATTTGTAAAAAAAAAAAAAAGGTTAACTATAGCAAGAAGAACAGAAAAAGAAATTGAAAGAATAAAATTAAGCATTAAGGAAACAAAAAACTATAACTGTTTGCAGATAATATGATGGCATACTTAGAAAACCCTAGAGAATTAACTAAAAAAGTTGAAACAATAAACAACTTTAGTTAAGTTGCAGGAAATAAAATAAACCCACATCAAACACCAGCATTTCCATATATTACTAACAAAACACAGCAGCAGGAGAGAGAAAGAGAAATTCCATTGAAAAAACTGCAGACAATATAAATACTTGGAATCTTGCCTTCCAGGACAAACTCAAAGACTATATGAACACAATTACAAAACACTTTTCACAAAAATAAATACAGAACTAAACAATTGGAGAAACATTAATTGTTCATGGGTAAACTGAGCCAATATAATAAAAATGACAGTTCTACCTAATTTACTTACTCAGTACCATATCAACTAGACTAGCAAAGGATTATTTTATAGAACTAGGAAAAAAATAACTAAATTCATTTGGCAGAACAAAAGGTAAAATATATCAAGGGAATCAAAAAAGGTGAAGTAAGGTAGTTTAATAGTTCCAGTGATAGCAGATTTGAACTCATGAAGACGAATCTTGCCAGCTCCGGGCCTAGCACTCTATCTATTGCACCACCTATCTGCCTATCAAACAATAAACCAAGACAATTCAAAAGGACCCATGATGAAAAATGCTATCTAACTCCAGAAAGAAATCTGATGAACTCTGAATTCAGAAAAATTATACTTTTTAAAATTGTATTTCTTTTTCTTTGTTTCTTGTGTTCTCTTTTGCAACATGACCAATATGAAAATATGGTTTACATGACTTTACATGTATAAATGATATCAAATTGCTTGGTTTCTCAAGTAAGGGGCTGAGGGGAAAAGGGAGGGATGGAATTTGGAAACGAAATTTAAAATAATTAACATTAAAACTTTTTACATATCACTGGGAAATATTTAACAAAATAAAAATACATTTTTGAATACTGCATCATCATATCACAGAAACTATCAAATAAATGCTACCAAGGAATGTCTGACTGCTCTGCTCCAGGAAAAAACAAGAAGACTTAGCACATTCTAGCCACCACTTGAATTCTGGTACCTTAAAATGCCAGTTATATGAGCAGATTACAAAGTCCTTTACTGTTTGTTTTTTCATATCAATGGGCATAGTATATTTAGATGTGAATACTTTTGATTATGAACTTACTTTAGCCAATTAATTCCATCAACTCTCTTTGTTTTTGACACTGACAACTTCACAATAATTAAATCTGTGTAACTAGTTACCAGTGTACAATGAAAAAAAAAAACAAGAAAAAATCAAGCATAGTGTTTAGTTATGTATCCTGGAAACAACCAAAAAAAAAAAATGTAGCATAGTGTGTTTAATTGGGAAGACAAATGAATACAACTAAACATATATACATGTACATACAAATATATGCATATTTATATATTTAAATATATATGCATATATATTTAAATGTATAAAATTTTACCAAGATTCGGATTACCAGCATAGTAAACCCCATTTGTTCAGCAAACATTCACAGAACAGAGAAAGTCAAAATACACTGTAACTTGTTCATTTAGCAAGTAAGTTCTCAATTCAATTGCTAAGTATCAAGGTCCAAGTATCTCACCCCTGGCCAGTACATTAGTCAAAGTAGCCCACTCCTGGGCAGTACATTCAGTCAGTCAACAAAGTCTCTCCTCTCAAATGGAGATTAGTCTCCAATCATAAACAAAGTACATTCATTTGGTCAATCACAGAGCACAAAAAACTCAAAGGCTTCCCACCCCTGAATCTCAAAAGGAGCAGGAGAGCATAAAAGGCCATCCACCCTTAAGTTACAACAAGGTTAAGATATCAGCTCAGCATTGAATACCCAAGAGAAGGCCCTTCTTTCATCTTCACTCAAGGCAAGCTCTCAGCAATTTCAGTTCCTGGGGAGATGAGGCTCAACAAAGCCATAGTCAGTGTCCTCATCAAGTCACTCTCTGCCTGTAGAATAGTCCCAGAACACCTGGAAACACCAGCAAGGCCCTCTTCCAGTATTTCTGTAAACATACAACAGGCAAATCCTCCTTCAGGGCTTCTGAACCAACAGCCAGGTTCCAGGACCTCTACAACAGCAGCACTGTCCTTCACCATCAGGTGAATCTAGCAAAACAACATCAAAACAGAAAGACAAAATACCGGCATCACAGCCATGCCTCCTCAGTTATTGGCAGCTATGGGTGGCAGTTCTCAAAAGTCCTGGGCAGCTCCAACAGGCTCTCAGCAGTCTTTCAGCAACTCAGGCTCCACAATACTGCTCTCCAAAAGTCCTTCTGGCCTTCTCTAGGCTTGGGCATCTCTCGCAATTCATAGTTCCTCCCATTTCAGCCCTCTCTTTTCACGTCAACAAGTCCATCCCACAAGTGGGATTCACAAGCTGGGTTTTAACACTCCACCCAAAAACCAAGCCAATACAGGGGCATCTCCAAATTCTATTACCATTACATATATCTTGTAGTTAGAGTCAGTTTATAAATAAATTACAATGTCAGGGCTTTTGTTTGTTTGTTTGTTTTTGTTTTTTTTAGTGAAAAAAGGCAGTTTCTCTCAATATGAAGACAGGGTGACTTGCAAACATAAATTATTTTAAGTAAGAAAATAGGAAATATATAACCTATACTCAAATGGTTTCATTATTTGGGAGACTATTTGTCCCATTGCAAGAGAGGCAAAAAATGAGGAATGATATATCCTAAATAAATCTTATAAATAAATAAATAAGTAGAAAAAAGATGAGCTTTTGAAAATTCACAGATAACTATGGTTAGATATGAGGCTTTATTGATTTCACAAATTGGTTGTTTCTATAACCTGCATTGGTTTTTAGGGTATAGCTCTATTTATTTGTTAAAATGGTTCAAGGGAGTGACCTCTCTGAGCCTTAAAACATACCCTTCAATTTCTCTAGGGATGTTTTATGATACGAAGAAATAATACTTCTACTTTTTTGGGCATTTATTTTTTAAAATTTAAATATTTATTATTTATTTAGTTCATTTTCTTTTGAAATTTTGATTTCCAGACTCTCTTCTTCCCTCCTACCCCTGACCCACACGCAGAGGAGGCAAATAATATGATATCAGTTATACATGTGAAATCATGCAAAACATATTTCCTTAGTAGCCGTAATTACCCCCCCAAAAAGAAAAAAAAAGTCAGAGAACTTTACTTCACTTTATACTCAGAGTTCATCAATTCTCTCTTTAGAGGTAGACAGAAATTTTATCATGAATCATTTGTAATTGTCTTGGATCACTCTATTGATAAGAGTAGCTAAGTCCTTCACAGTTGATCATCTTTAATACATCGCTGCTACTGATCATAAGGCTCTCTTGGTTCTCACTTTACTTTGGATTAGTTATATCGGGTCTTGCCATGTTTTGTTTTTTTTTTTCTAAAACCACCCCCTCTCAATTTCTTTTTTATCATTTAAAAAAACATATTTAGTAATTTACTTTTTCCCATTTATATATAAAAATAATTTTTAAGGGGTGGAGCCAAGATGGTATCATAGAAGCAGGAAAACTCTGTGAGCTCTCCCCATAACTATGGCAAATACCTATAAAATATGACTCTGAATGGATTTTATAGCTACAGAACCAACAAAGTCACAGAGAGAAACAAACCACCCCACTGAAGGCAGCCCTGTGGGCTGACAGGATGGGTTCACTGCAGCATGCTGGGAATCAAGCTAAGCCCCCACTGCATGAGCCTGAGATTTTAGCCCCAGGGTGGCCCTGACCAGAAGCTGGAGAGGACTTCTGAAGAATGGATCATCAGCAGCTATGGTGGTTTTCAGAAATATCAACCATTAAAGGCCAAAGACTAAGTAAAAGGCCAGTGGAACTCTGATGGAACTGAGTGTGGTCCAACCTCTGCCCCTGGAGTGAGAAGCTCTGGAGGAGCCAGAGCCATGCAGCTGCCTCCATGTGGCTGCTTCGGAGTTCCCGGTCTGTAGATTTTAGGGGGGCCAAGAGACAATTCTGAGGGGTAATCACTCTGGCTTTAACCTGCCTGGATCTAGAGTATGGTCTTGGGTGGTGGTCCTAAGGTATGTGACCAGTGAGCCAGACCTAGTGGGGGCCGTAGAGACGGTGGCCCCCTAATAGCTCTGGCAGCTGTGAAAATCCAAGCAATTTGGGACAAAGCTCTCCCCTCTGGAAGCAGAGCTCTACTGTGGCAAAAAGCTCAAAAGTCAAGTAACTGAGTGGCAACATGAGCAAGCAAAGGAAGCAAAACAAGCAAAACAATCCAACTTTAGATTCCTTTCTTGGGAACAAAAAGGATCAAAGCATGGAATGGGAGGAAGACAACAAAGTCAGAACTCCTGCACCAAAAGCTTCTAAGAAAAATATGAACTGGTTATAGGCCATGGAGGAGCTTGAGAATGATTTTGAAAATCAAGTCAGAGAGGTGGAGGAAAAATTGGGAAGAGAAATGAGAATGATGCAAAAAAATCATGAAAAGAGAGTCAACAGGAGTCAAGAGGGTGGCATAGAAGCAGGAAAACTCTGTGGACTTCCCCATAACCACCTCAAATACCTATAAAATATCACTCTAAACAAATTTTAGAGCTACAGAACCCTCTATGTGACAGAGAGAAACAAATTTCCCGTTGAAGGCAGCCCAGCAGGCGGACAAGAAGGGTACATTGCAGAGGGCGGGGAGCACAGCCCAGCCCCATGTGAGCCTGTGGTTTTAGCCCCAGGGTGGCCCTGACCAGCCACTGCTGGAACATTCTGGAGAGTGGATCATCAGCAGCTGTAGTGGTTTCCAGAATTATCAACCCATAAAAACCAAAGGCAAAGTAAAAGGTCCTTGGAACTCTGCTGGATCTGGGGGGCACAGAGGCACAGTTCAGCCTCTGCTCCCAGAGTGAGAAGTGGTAGAAGTGGTAGCCCTGCAGCCATCTCCATGTGGCTGCTTCCAAGCTCCTGGCATGCAGATCATGGGGTGGGGGAGAGGCAAGTGACCATTCAGAGGCTAAGTGCTCTTGTCTTAATACACCTGGATCTGGTTTGCAGTCTTGTGTGGTGGTCCTGAGGTGTGTGACAAGTGAGTTCAAAGCTGGTGGGGGCTGTAGAGATGGTGACCTCCTTCATCTTGACCCAAGGCAAATTCTCAGCAATCTCTGTTCCTGGGGAGTCAAAGTTTAACAAAGCCACAATATTCATTGCCAGTGTCCTCATCAATTCACTCTCTGCCTGCACAACAGTCTCAGGACCCCTGAAAACATCAGCAAGACCCTCTTCTGGGATTTCTGTAAACATACAACAAGAAAATCCTTCTTCAGGGTTTCTGAGCCAACTGCAAGGTTCCAGGACCTCTGCCACAACAGCAATGTCCTTCACCAGCAGATGAGTCTGGCAAAACAACACAAAAATAGACAGGTAGAATACTGGCATCCGTCTGTCTTCAGTCCCCCGGCAGTTTGGCTGGCCCTAGGACCCAGAAGAAATCTCAGCTGGCTCCCTGAGTCAAACCCATTCCTCCCAGGTTTTCAAAATCAAAATTGCTTTCTCCAGCCTAGGGGGGCTTTCCTCTTCAAGCTTCCTGGTGGCAGCAGCTTCAGTCTCCCCAATTTTTGTCTAAAGAAAATTCTGACTCAGTTCTCAGTACAGCAGTAGCAGCCCAGCTTCCAGATGCTCCCTGAGAGAAATTCTCTCGCTCTCTCTCTCTCCAGCAAAACAGCTTTCTCCACCAGGATCTTGTCAGGAGAAAATTCTGACTGTCACTGTCTGGGGCTTTTCTTATATACACACACACAGCATTGGCTTCCTGTTTCAACCAACCCCTTCCATTTATGTCAGCAATAGGAGACAGAGTTAATACCTTCTGTTTCTTTCATGGAGATTTGATTAGTTACTAAGGGCTAAGTACCTGCTTACTTGACATAACAAAAAGAAGTCTTCAAATTTAAATTAATTACCATTATAAAGACAAGCAATTCTATATAGGTTATACATTTCTAGAATAGTCTTCTTGTGAAAGAAAGCATAGACCAAAAAAAACTCAAGAAAAATTTAGTAAAAAAATGTATGCTTAAGTCTGTTTCCAGACACCATCAGATCTTTCTCTGGGGATGGATAGCATTTTTCATCTTAAGTCCTTCTGAATTATTATAATAATATAATATATATCTATGATATAGATCATATATATCATATCCATTATATATAATACAATATATATAATGATAATTATTATTGCTAAGAATAGCTAAGTCATTCATAGCTGAATCTTATGATATTGCTGTTACTTTGTACATGGTACAATTCACTTTGCATCAGTTCATGCAAACTTTTCCAGGTTTTTCAGATTACAGCCTGCTAATTCAGCCATTTCCCCAATTGATGAACATCCCCTCAGTTTCCAAATCTTTGCCACCACAAAAAGAGCTGCTTTAAATATTTTTAGTACAAATATGGCCTTTTCCTTTTACTTTATTTTCTTTGGTATATAGAGCTAGTAATGGTATTGCTGTATCAAAGAGTATGCACAGTTTTATAACCTTTGAGGCATAATTTCAGATTATTCTCCAGAATGGTTGGACCAATTTACTACTGTATCAACAATTTATTAATGTGCCTATTTCCCCTCATGGTCTCCAACATTTGTTAATTCTGATAGGTGTGAGGTGGTACCTCAGAGTTATTACAATTTTCCTGTCACTAATCAACAGTTTTAGAGCATTTTATCATATAATAATAGATAACTTTGATTTCTTCTTCTGAAAATAGCCTGTTAAGTGCTTTGACCATTGGAGAATGGCTCTTTTTTAAAAAATAAAATAAATTTGACTCATTTCTCTATATATTTGAAAAATGAGACCTTTATCTGAGAAACTTCCCGTAAATCTTTTTGGTATTACTTTATTTGAGATTATGAGTGTCATTTCTGCTCTCTTCAAAGCATAATAAATTCTGCTTTGGCCCTGCATTTCAACTCTTTGCATGTCTTTCTTTCCCTAGTGTGTCTCTTGTACACAACATATTGTTAGATACTGCCTCCAATGCATTCTGCTATCCACTTCCATTCTATGGGTTAGCTCATCTCATTCATCCTCACAGTTATAATCAGTAACTGTACCTACATTCCATTTCCTCAATTTATCCTTCTTTCTCTCTTTAAATTCTGTCCATCCTCAAAAGTTTGCCTCACCTCTCACCACTGCCCCCCACCCCAATCTGCCTTTCTTCTTATCATCCCTCCCTACATCTATTATCTCCTCCTCCTGTGTTCCTTTTGGGTAAAATACATATATAAAATCTTTTCTCTTTGAACCAATTCCAATGTGAGGTTCAAGCATTGCCCTCCATCCCCCCATCCCATTTTCCTATCCACTATAAAAGCTCTTCCTTTTGTATCTCCTTTATGTGAGAAAATTTCCCCATTCTACCTCTCTCTTCCCCCTTCTCCCAATGCATCCCTCTTTCTTTAAAAAAAAAAAAACCAACACACAACTATTTATTTATTTTTATTTTACAACATTCAGTTCCACAATCCCTTGAGTTCTAAAGTTTCTCCTCCTTCCTCTCCTCCCCCTCCATGGTGGCATGCAATCCAATATAGGTTCTAAAAATACCTTCACATTAAATATTAGTCAAGTTGTAAAGAATAATTATAGCCAATGGAATGAACAAGAAATAAGGAACAAAACAAAACCAAAAAAGAGAGAGCAAGTAGTTTACTTCGATCTGCATTCAGATTCTATAGTTTTTTCTCTGGATGTAGATATCCTTTCCTGTCATGAGTCTTTTGGAGTTGTCTTACAGTGTTGCATTGCTGAAAGGAATCCAGTCTATCAAAGTTAGTCATCACACATACGATATGTCTATAATTGTGTACAAAGTTCTCCTGGTTCTACTCTCCTCACTCAGCATCAGTTTATTTTATTTTACTTTTTGAATAACTTGTTTATTTACTTTTAGTTTACAAGATTTAGTTCTATAATCACTTGAGTTTCAGATTTTCTCCCCTTCCTTCCCCCCCCCCACCATGGTGGCATGCAATCATGTATAGGATCTGCAAATACTTTCACATTGTACAATAGTTTGGTTACATAGAAGAGTTGTAACCTATGAGTGATAACTGGGAAAAAAAAGCAAAACCAAACAAGAAAAAGAACGATAGCATGTTATGCTTCAGTCTCCATTTAAACTATAGTCTTTCTATATCTTTCTCTGAGTTTAGATTTCTCCTTCCATCCTGAGAATTGTACAGTTGTCTTTTAGCTGTGCGTTGTTGAGGATAGTCCAGTTTATCAAGGTTAGTCATCATATGTATGATGTGTCTGTGATTGTGTACAAGTTTTTCCTGGTTCTGCTCTTCTCACTTAGCATCAATTTGCATAAGCCTCTCCAGGTAATTATGAAGTCCATCTCCTTCCCATTTCTTATAGCACAATAGTATTCCATTACATTCATATACCATAGTTTGTTCAGCCATTCCCCAATTGATGGGCATCCCCTGTATTTCCAGTTTTTTGCAACCACAAAGAGATCAGCATCAGTTTAGATAAGTCTCTCCAGGTTATTACTGCATCCCTCTTTCTTACCCCTCTATTCTTTCTGTGGAGATTATCCCAATATAACTGTCTCATATCCCTGCCCTATGTTTATGCAGACTCCTTCTAAATTTTATCTCCTTAATAATAATAAAATTCTTAGGAGATATATATATCATCTTCCCATATAGGAATATAAATAGTTAAACTCCATTAAGTCCCTTATGTTAACTCTCCTGTTTACGTTTTCGTGCTTCTCTTGAGTCTTGTGCTTGTCAGATTTTCTATCCTTCTCTGGCCTTTTAATTAGGAATTCTTGGAAGTCCTCTATTTTTATTAAATATCATATTGTTGTCTTCTTCTGAGTTTATGCCTTGGTATTCTCTGTCACCCTAGTAGCTCTTTATCGTCAAGTTCTTTTTTTATGTTGTTTGCTCATTTCTTGAGCCTCTTTTCACTTTGAACTTTATATTAAAATTAGGCTCTGCATACCTGGGATCAGGTAACAGTGTGTCAAGCTTCAGGCTTTTTTGTGCTGCTGTCTTCAGAGTTAGGTGGGCATCTATAAATTTTTGGTGCTTCCAAAGAGGTGTTATCCAACAGATATCGTCACTGCTCTCCTAGTCTATGTTCTGATATTTTACCCAAGAAGAGAACCTTCTCCCCTGTGACCACAAGCATTAGTGTTCTTCTTGGCCCTGGAAATGCTTCCTTTATCCGTTTCAGACCAGTTGTCCAACCTCCTTACCATCTTGTGTCTGAGAGTTCCTGAAGCTGATGCTGCTGTCTTGGCCAGCTCCAAAGCCTACTGCTGATGCTCTAGTTCTGTATCCACCCCAGTGTTACAGTCCTCTCCTGGAGACCTCTCAAGTTGTCTTAGGTTAGAAAAATGTCTCCCTCTGGCCTTTTCTTGACTCTACTGTAACAAAATTTGATATGAGGCTTTATTTTAAAGTTGTTTGAAGGGGAATATTGGGAGAAATCCTATGGATCCTGGCCTTTCCTCTGTCACCATGGCTTTGTCATACATCTACTTTTTAAAAATACATCTCCCTTGTTCTTTTTTCAGGCTATCTTGCTCATATGTATCTCTGATTTCTCTTTTAACATAGTTAGGTACACATACTTATGAAGGGTGACAAGTTCATAGAAATAGAAAATATACATGAAGCTTAGTTTGTTCTTTTGGAATTCATGCTAAATTATTTACTAAAACACATTCCCAAATTCACTGTCCGGTCCATTTCCATCTTTGACTCACATAAATATAGATTTAGAACTGGAAGTGATTTTAGATGTAATCTAATCTAATGCCTCTATTTTCCACATATGGAAACTGAATTTTAAGGGAGGTCACACAGGTAAGATAGGAGAACTGAAATTTCAATTCAGGTCATTCAAACTGAAATCCAGTGTACCTTTTACTACACCAGATTTAATAGATAAATCCTGCTATAGTGAATTTATATAAACTTTTATATTTGAATTCATTTATTAGCTTTTTAATTTAAAAAATAGGAACAGTTTGGCTTCCCAGCTGGCTATGTTGGTACAATATTTATCTTTTTTATTTCAGGGTAAATTTATACTTTTCCATGTATCAAGCGCATTCAAATTCTTAACAAGAACCTGGCTTCATAAACTGTGTGTTATAAATTCTGTTTTTGCTATAAGTTCCCATTTCTGAAAAAAAAAATCACCTCTTTGATGTGTATATAATGGAAAATTTCTGAGAGACCAGAGAAAGTAATGTAGTCTTATTTTCCATCCCCAGTTCAGTTCAGTTGGACCCAAAAAAGTTTTGAAATTATAGAATCAGACTTTCAGTGCCAAGATGGTGGAGTGAGGAATAAACCCTCTGAGAACCTCCCAAATTCCCCTCTAAAAAAACCACCTCAGAATTGAATTTGGAGCAGGGAGCAGCTTCCCAAGCTGGCAGGAAAGGTTGGTCTCACTGGGGTAGGAGGGGGTCAAGCTCCAAGAGCAGTAGCAGTAGCATTCAGCCTCATAGCAAGGGGCCTGCAGCAAGGCTCTGAGTCACACCAATCAAATTACCAAAAATTATTTTCTAGAGCTAGAAAAAATAATAACAAAATTCATCTGGAAGAACAAAAGGTAGAATATCAAGGAAAATAATGAAAAGAAATGCAAAGAAAGGTGGTCTAGACATACAAGATCTAAAGCTATATTATAAAGCAGCAATCATCAAAGCTGCTTGGTACTAGTTAAGAAGCAAAGTGGTGAATCAGTGGAATAGGTTAGGCATGCAAGACACAGCAGTGTGTCATATATATATATAAAATTATAGTAATCTATTATTTGATAAACTCAGACTCCAGCTTCTGGAATGAGAATTCATTATCTGATAACAACTGCTGAGAAAACTGGAAAATAGTAGTAGTTTAAATTTCTGTTGAAATAATCATTGATTAATTTTTTCATATATTCATGAATTCTCTATTGTATGAAAATGAACTAAAGCTCTATGATTGTTCCTCATGGTGTCTATTTTACCAATAACCCAAGTACAGTGATTACATATATGGTATGACTTAGAGGCAGGCCCATGATACTCCCCTAAAGTAGATCCTCCACGAATTCGCTGGTGCCTCAGATTCCAGTAGAATTTTTAAGATTTTCATTTAATTACCAATTAGTTTAATATTCTTTTCTGGAAGAAAATTTTGATAGAGGGCAAAAGAAAAGATCAGGAAGTCACTGAGAGTACGAAGCTAATGGAGAGAGGTCTCCAGAATGGGCCAGAGAGAGAAGAAGGTTGAGAGCTACAAACCTGTCACTGACACCTAGTAACAAACTTGGTCTAGTTCACAATTTTGTCTAGTATAAGCCCTTATATGATAGGACAGAAAATAACAAGTTACTCATGAACTAAGATGACTTTGCTTTCTTATTTTCAATTTAATATGCATTTTTGGTGGTTGTTGTTTTCATTAATAGGGATATGTTGCCCTAAGGACAATAGATTTGCACTTATCTTTTTGAGATTAAGAACATACTTTTATCAAACACCTGAACTTTCATATATTTATTGTGTTTCACAGTTTAGTATTAACTAAGCCATATTGGATTTGAGACTGTTGGCCTTTCTTTTACCACTATCCTTTAACTCCATGGACAGGTCATTTACCTACATAGGAAGTTAGACTTGCATCAGAAAAACCTGGGTTCAAGTCCCTCCAACCACCCTATGTAAACTGACTATATGACATTTGGTCAAGCCATTTAACTCCCTAGTCCTCCCAGAAAATTCTCAAAAAGAGATAATACACTGCTAAAAAGCAGTTCTATGTCTGCCCTGGTGGCTGTACATTCCACACTGGGAGTTCCCAACATCACAGATGGAGGTCAAAAACAAAAACGAAACAAACAAAAAAGACTGAAATATTAACAGTTTAGCATTCTATTCCCTATGGCTGGCCCTTTGGATGACTTTGGTTAAGTAATAATAGCATCTATCTACGACTACAAGGTATACAAATCACTTTACATTATATCTCATTAACTAACCCTAAGCTATAGATGCTATTTTTAATCTTCACTTTACTGATGAGGAAACTGAGGCTCAGAAAGATTACATGACTTGCCCAGGGTCACAGAGCTAATCTGAGGCAGGATTCAAAATTAGATCTTTTTAACTCCAAGTCTAGCACTTAAGTCACTGTGCTAAGTAGCTTCTATGCTCTGTCTCTTCATTCTAAAGTCTTATTCTAGTCCTTGAATTTACACACTTGGTAGCAGATTTGCCCCTGCAACTTCTCCCTCCAGTTGGATTGCTCCACCCAGGTCCTTCACTTAAGGAAGAACATATCTCATTCCTCTCCAGCCTATGCTTTGTACTTATGTTTTGCCTTCTGCTTTCTTTCCAGCTTCCTTTCTTTTGCTGTCTTCCTCCTTTAGAATTTAAGTTCATTTAGGGCAGAACTCTTTCAACTTCTACTTGTATTCTCATTGCTTAGCATAGCATAATAAACAATTAACTAATACTTATTGACTTTTGACTCTTTGACTGATGGTTGTTACTTAACCACTCTGTTTAAGATTTTCACTTTGTAAAATTAGGATAATAGTTCATATGTAACTCATGCATATACCCAAGGCTTAGAAATGAATGCATCAAAGATACTATGTAAATAAAATATTGTGTGTTCTGTACTTGACAGTGGTCAATATGGAACAATATAACTTATTCTTGCAGGAATTAAAAGCATTTAATACTCTCAATAATGCAAGGTTTCTGTGGTCATAAATTGATATAAATAAAACCAAGAACAAAAGACATTGGGCATGAAGGTATAGACACATAGCTAGACAGATAGGTTGATAGATATTTGGTAAAAATAATTTTTGTATCATCAATGCATTAATATAGTGATGGAGAAGTAACTTTGAACAATATGAAATTTAATTATATTTGATAAAATATATTAAAAATTGATTTCTACATATGTGAAAAAGATTTTGTTTTTGTAAATCTAGAAAACAAAATATGTAGCTATGATATTATATAAATATTCATACTTAGCATATGGTGCTTAGAATTGTCAACAAATATAAAGAATAAATTAAATAATGTATTTTAGTAATTTGTAAAATGAAGAGATATGCTATTCTCATTTCATTTTTTCCTTTAGAAAAGATAAATCAAACCTCCATGACTTGAAAAGCAAATTTCTAATATCAGAATTTTGAGCTAAATCAGAAAAGAAGTAATAATTGCTATTTTATTCTTTAAACTGTGAAGAAATTAATTTTCTTCTAAATCAGTTGAAATATTCCTCTTAATGTTTAATTAATCACCAATCTTTGCTTCTTTTACCATTAAAATACTATATTGATTAATATCATGATTCTCTTAACATAGAATAGGTCTCATAGCTAGATGTATTTTCTCCATTAGTGTTTAACAACTACATACGTTATTAACCATCAGGATATGTGGTATGTTGAGAAACACACTGGACTTGGAGGCTGGAGCCTTGAAGTCTCAGCCCTGCTCTGTGATTCATTGTATGAGTGTAGGAAAGACAAATAATATTTCAATTCCATTCTTATTATATTTTCTCCCAAATCCTCCCCCTCTTCTAACCTTCTTTTTCTGTCACAGACATCTTTTCTACCTCCTGGACATTTCACCGCATCTCTATACTCATACAACTTTCTCCCTGGTTCAAACTCTTATCTTTTTGATTGACTGAACTGAATTAAGAGGATATCAGTTCTTTCTTCCTTACACGCTTGTTGGGAAAATAAAATGAGAAAATCTATGTGAAAATTATTTGAAAGCTATTAAATTATCCATACACATAACATGAATACATATGTGTCAGGCATTATTCCGAATAAAACTTACTACTCTTTAATAAGTCTTTTGCTAGCAAAGTAAAATGAAATTTGCTTATATGAGGTGTAACATTGCTTTGCCTTGCAAAACGTGATTTACAAATACAAGGGAGGGTCATTATTTTTCAAATCCTTTGTGTTTTCAGGTTATTTTTTCCAATTAGTATAAAAACAAAATTTAGCATTAATTTTTTTAAAAAAATTTGAGTTTCAAATTCTCGTTCTTGGTCACACCTCCACCCCCTCTTTGAGAAAGCAAATAGTATGATATAACTTATACATGTGCAGTCATGCAAAACATATTTCCATATGTGTCATGTTGTGAAAGAAAACACAGACAAAAAAACACAAGAAAAATAAAGAAAGTTAAAAAAAAAAAAACACATTTCAAACTGTATCCAGACTTTATCAGTTCTTTCACTGTAGGTAGATAGTATTTTTTTTTTCAGCACAGGTCCTAGATTTTTGTATTTCTGAGAATATCTAAGTCATTCACAGTTGCTCATCATACAATATTGCTATTATTGTGTACAATGTTCTCCTGTTTCTGCTCATTTCACTTTGCATCACTTCATGTTAAATCTGCACAATTTTCTGAAAGCATTCTACTCATCACAACTTAGAGCACAATAGTATTCTATCTTAATCATATACTACAGCTTGTTCAGCCATTACCCAATTGATGAGTATCCTCTCAATTTTGACCACAAAAAGAACTGCTATAAATATTTTTGTAAATATTTGTAAAGGTCTTTTCCCTATTATCTTATTTCCCTAGTTTTCTTAATCTCTTTGGGATACAGACCTAATAGTGGTATAGTTGGGTCAAAGGGTATGCACAGTTTTATAACCCTTTGGACATAGTTCCAAATTGCTCTCTAGAATAGTTGGATCAGTTCACAACTTCACCAACAGTGCATTCGTGTCCCAATTTACCCATATCCTCTCCAAAAATATATTCTTTTCCCTTTCTGTCATATTAACCATTTTGATAGCTGTGAGGTGGCACCTTGGAGTTGTTTTAATCTGCTTTCTCTAATCCGTACTGATTTATAGCATTTTTTATGTGACTACAGAGAGATATGATTTATCCATATAAAAGCTGCCTATTCATATTATTTGAACATTTGTAAATTAGGGAATAACTTGTATTCTTATAAATTTGATTCAGTTCTCTATATATTTGAGGAATGAGACCTTTTATCAGAGAAACTTGCTTTAAATTTTTTTCACAGTTATAATTAGTGTGCATTTCTCTTCATCCTGTTTTCCCATCTGTCCTTCTCTCTTTCTCTTTTCAACATGTCCCTCCTTGGAACTGTCTTGCTTCTGACCACAGTCTCCTCCTATTTTGCCTTCCCTTCTATAATCACCTCCCCTTCCTCTCTTACTTCACTGTAGGGTAAGATTGGTTTATATCCCTAAATGAGTGTGTAAGTTATTTCCTCTTTAAGTCACTTCTGATGACAAGGTTCAAGAGTTGTCTACCACACTACTCTTTCCCTCTACTATAAAAGCTCTTTCACACTTCTTTATGTGAGATAATTGACCCCCCTCCACCTCTCCCTTCTCCTTTTCCAAATTCTTCCCTCTTTCTCACTACTTAATTTTATTTTATTTTTGCATATCATCCCATCATAGTCAACTCACACCCTTGCCCTCTGACTATATTTACCCATTCTATGTACCCTAATAATGATAAAGTTCTTAGGAGTTCCAAGTATCATATTCCCATGTAGCAATACACACACACATACACACATATATACATATACATATATATGTATATATGTGTGTGTACACTTACACACACACGTATCGTTTAACCTTATTGACTCCTGTATGGTTTTTCTTTCTTGTTTGCCTATTTATGCTTCTCTTGAGTCTGATATTTGAAAGATAAATTTTCTATTCTGCTCTGGTCTTTTCATCAGAAATGCTTGAAAGTTCTCTATTTCATTAAATATCCATTTTTCCCCAGAGGGATTATACTCAGTTTTGCTGGGTAGGTAATTCTTGGTTGTAATCTTGACTCCTTTCCCCTCCAAAATACATTGCAAGGCCTCAGATCCTTCAATGTAGCATCTTTTGAATCTCATGTTATTCTGACTGTGGCTCCAGGATATTAGAACTGATTTTTGTGGCTGCTTACAATATTTTCTCCTTGACCTGGGAACTCTGGAGTTGGACTACAATATTCTTGGGAGCTTTCATTTTGGCAGCTCTTATAGGAGGTGATTGGTGGATTCTTTTGTTTTCTATTTTACCCATTAGTTCTAGGCTATCAAGGCAGTTTTCCTTGATCATTTCTTGAAATATATATAGATTCTTTTTTTGATCATGACTTTCAGGTAGTCTAATAATTCTAAAATGATCTCTCCTCAATCTGTTTTCCATACCAGTTTTTTTCAATGAGAAATTTCACATTTCCATTTTTAAAATTCTTTTTACTTTGTTTTATTGTTTCTTCATATCTCCTGGAGTAAACTAGCTTCCACTTGCCCAATTCTAATTTTTAAGGAATTATTTTCTTTAAAGAGTTTTCATACCTTCTTGTCCATTTCTCTAATTGTACATTCTAAGGTGTTCTTTTTTCAGTGAATTGTTGTACCTCTTTTTCTTTTGACCTATTCTGCTTTTTAATGTATTCTTTTTTTTGGTGAATTTTTTGCCTGTTCTACAACTTGACCTATTCTGTTTTTTAAGTTGTCATTTTCTTCAGTATTTTTGTGACTCCTTTACATAACTGTTGACAATGAAAAATATTTTCTTGTATTACTTTCATTTCTTTTTCCTATTGTTTCCTTTTACCTCTCTTATTGGTTTTTAAAATACCTCTTGACCTCTCCTAGGAATTCTATTTGGGCCTGACACCAATTTACATTTTTCTCTGAAATAATGCTTGTTGCCTTGACATTCTATTATATTCATATGCCATAATGTTTTAACCATTGCCTCTTTATTTCCAGTTGTGAGCTATTTTGAAAAGAGCTGGTATATTTTTGTACATATAGTTTTTTCTTTCTTTCTTTCCTCTCTGGGGAATTGATATAGTAAGGATATAGTTGAGTGAAAGAGTATGCACAGTTTAGTGACTTTTGAGATATAGTTTCACAACATTTCCAGAATAGCTTATTGGCATCATTCACAGCTCCTCAAACTGCACTAATGTAATGTTTTTCCATCTTTGCCAATCTAATGGGTATGAGGAACATCCTCAGACTTGTTTTAATTTTCACTTTTCCAATTATTAATGATTTGGAGCACATTTTCATATACTTATTTGTGGCTTGAATTTCTTTCTTTGAAAATTGCCTCTTTAGAGCCTTTGACTATTTAGATGTTGGAGAATGTCTCATAGTCTTATAAAGTTAAGTGTTTCTTATATGTATGTTTCTCATATTAAATATGAGACCTTTATCAGAAAGTCACTGCATAGGATTTTCTACAGTTACTTCTTTCCCTTCTAATTTTAATTGCATTCAAGTTGGTTAATGCAAACCTTTAAAAAATTTTATAAAAGTAAAAATATCCATTTTATTCTCTTTGTTTTTTTCTTGTTTAGTCATATCTTCCCTTTCCATAGTTTTTAGAGTCAATTTCCTCCTTGATCCTCTAATTTGCTTATGTTACCTTTTAGATTTAAGGAAAGTAGAAGGGAACAAATATTTATAGAGCATCTCATATATACCAGGTATGAGGTTAAACCCTTTACGAATAGTATCTCACTTGATTCTCACTATAAACCTCAGAGTTAAGTGATATTATAACCCTCATTTTACAACTGAGGAAGCTGAAACAGTGAAGTGATTTACCAAGAGTCACATATCTTGTAAGTGTCTGAGTCAAGACATGTACTGAAGTATTCTGGACTCCAGGTTCAGCCCACTATCCCTTGTGCCACAAGTCATGTACACTTTTGAAGTATATCTTGTTTTGAAGTGTTAATCTACATCTAATTTCTGCCAAACTGCTTTCTGATTTTCCTAGCAGTTTTTGTCAAATAACAGGCATGATTTTTAATATTATGTTACTACATTTATTTTCTTCTCCATATTGTATATATAATCAGCTCCCCTGATCAACCTTTTAACTCTTTAACCAGCACTAAATTATTTTAATTGTTGTTGCTTCATAGTATAGTTTGAGATCTAGTACTGATATATCCTCTTCCTTACCATGTTTTCATCATTATCCTGGAGATTCTTGATCTTTTGTCTCATCACAGGAATTTTATTATTATTTTTTGAAGCTCAATACAATAATCTTTTGGTAGTAGGATTCATAAGGAACTGAATAATAAATTAATCTGGATAGCAAAATCATTTGTATTGTATTGGCTTGAACTACCTATGAGCAATTAATATTTCTCCAATTATTTAGACTCATCTTTATTTCTACAAAGAATATTTCATAGTTGGATTTTTGTAGTTCCTTGTTATATCTTGGTAAATGAATTCTTTTTTTTTTATTTTATACCTTCTTGTAAATTTTGAATGAACTTCTCTTTCTAGATCTTCTCTTGGGTTTTTTGGTAATATACAGGAATGCTATTGAGTCATGTGGACTTATTTTATACCTACACTATTGAATTTATTTCAATTTATTTTTGGCTGCCTCTCTTGGGATTTATATGGAAATCATATATGGAAATCATATTTTGGGATTTCCATTCTATACTAATCCCTCAGTTTCTCTTTTCAATTTTTTCTATATCTAGCATTTCAAGGAATTTGAAATAGTAATGATGGTAATGAGTATGCTTCCTTTATCTCGGATCTTATTGGAAAGGCCTCTGACTTTCTTCCATCATCTATAAGGTTTACTCTTGGTGTTAGATAGTTTAGATATCTGCTATATTAAGAAACCCTCTAGTAATTGTAACTGGGATTGTGAATAGGATGAACTCACCCGTAAAACTATACACCAGTTTCCCTGATGAATATCAATACAAAAATTTAAATAAAATACTAGCAAGGAGGTTAGAACACTATATCACAGAGGTCATACACTCAGACCAAACAGGATTTATACCAAGAATGCAAGGCTGGTTTAGTATTAGGAAAATTGTGA
Source organism: Pseudochirops corinnae (assembly GCA_028646515.1). Lineage (NCBI taxonomy): Eukaryota > Metazoa > Chordata > Mammalia > Diprotodontia > Pseudocheiridae > Pseudochirops > Pseudochirops corinnae. The sequence continues at coordinate 105,081,591 of CM053589.1, read as the reverse complement.
GCACAGTTGGACATATCAAAAAATAAAATTAACAAAAATCATATCATTATATCAATAGCTTCAGAAAAAGTATTTGATAAAAATACAATACCCATTCCTATTAAAAACACAAGAAAGCCTGAGAATAAAGGGAGCCTTTCTTAAAATAATAAGTAGTATCTACCTATAACCAAGAACAAGCATTATCTGTAATAGGGATAAACTTAAAGCCTTACCAATGAGATCAGGGGTAATGACGCCTACTATCACCATTATTATTCAATATTATATTAGAAATGCTAGCTATAGCAATAAGATAAGAAAAGGAAAGTTAAAGGACAAAATTAAGCAATTAGAAAACAAAACTATTACTCTTTTTAGATGACACCATGCTAAACGAACTCTAAAGAGTTAACTAAAAAACTAGTTGAAACAATGAACAACTTTAGCAAAGTTGCAGGATATAAAGTAAACCTATTCAACCACCAACATTTCTGTACACTACCAACAAAATCTAGCAGGAAGAGATAAAAAGAGAAATTCCATTTAAAATAACTGCAGGTGATATAAAATACTTGGAATCCTATCTGCCAAGACAAACCCAAGGATTACATGAACATAATTACAAAATACTTTTCACATAAATAAAGACAGATCTAAACAATTGGAGAAAAAGATATCACTCATGGGTAGGCCAAACCAGTATAATAAAAATGGCAATTCTGTCTAAATTAATTTACTTACTCAGTGCTGTACTAACCAAACTACCAAGGAATTATTTTATAGAGCTAGAAAAATGATAACAAAATTAATCTGGAAGAACAAAAGGTCAAAAATATCAAGAGAATTAATGAAAAACAATTGTGAAGGAAGGCCTAAAAGTACCAGGTTCTAAACTATTTTACAAAGCGGTAATCATCAAAACAGTCTAGTACTGCCTAAGAAATAGAGGCATGGCTCAGTGGATTGTTTTAGGTATATAATACACATAGTAAATGATCACAGCAATCTAGTTTTTGATAAACCCAAAGTTCCAAAGTTACTGGGAAAACTGGGAAGTAGTTCAGTGGAAACGAGGCATGGACTAAAATCTTGGACTATAATATACACTCATAATGGATAAATTATTCAGATGTAAGGGATAATTTCTTAAGCAAATTAGGATAGCATGGGAAAATGTTGTCAGATATATGGAAAATGGAAAAAAATATGACCAAAGAGATAAAGAAAAATATTAAAAAGCTTTTGCACAAACCAAAGTAGTGCAGCCAAAATTTAAAAGGAAATATGGATGCAAAATGAAGTCATAAACCAATTTAAATATCATGAAATACATAGAACAGACACAAAAGGTCAAGTAAGAAAAGTTGGACCCATGTATATCACATGAACCTGTAAGAATGATTTTAGGAAATTTCAAGTTCAAAATAAGCTAAGGCTAATGAAGAAAGTTAAAGATAAACAAAAATGAATTTTTAGAAGTAGTATTTGGGAAACAGAAGGATCAAAGAAGGCATATTCTCCTCTGGATATATAGGATGGCACTCCATGATGATTGAATGAATTTTGAGATGCTCATCTCTTATTTTATTTGTTGGCTTTTTCTGCCAAGAAGAAAATTATTTGAGGATCCAAAGAATAGAATAAACCTACTTAAGAGAGAACTGTTGCCTTAGATAAATAATGACACAGTGCGTAGTTCCTCTTGATTTCATTTCAACAAGTTCCGATGAGCTACAACCAAGCACACCAAGAAATCTGGCAAATGTTAAAGCTAAAACACTATCAGTGATTCTTCAGTTATCATGAAAAATAGAAAAGGTGCCAAAGGTTATGGGCGTAGGCCAAATATCCCAATTTTCAAAAAACGGTTGGATACAAACAATAGACCAGTAAGTTGACTTAAATTCTTTTTTTTAAATTTTATTATAGTTTACATCATTCATTTCCACAAGATTTGGAGTTACATATTTTCTCCCCCTCTTACCCCCCCCACCACCTGAAAACAGCCA
>CM053589.1:105041131-105079100 GCA_028646515.1 Pseudochirops corinnae | reverse complement strand
TTTATCAGCTAATTAATATGGGCACAATGGTGGTAAGGAGGATCTATATTTGGACATGAACTTGAATTTGGATTAATGCTGGCACTTGGGAAAATTATTTGTCTTAGCAAGTTATATTTCTGTATTATTTTATATTTATGACCAATAAAAGATGTAGCAATTAATATGCAGATGTCTGGGGGCATGGTGTAAGAATAAAATAACAACACTTCTTTGGATGGACTATTTATGTATATATATATATGTGTATATATATATATGTGTATATATATATATATATATATATAAATTTATTTTTCTTACTTTGTAGTATCTCTGTTTTATCAGAAATTAAGCACATAGGTGAAGACAGGCTATTATGAAAAGTAAATAAAGTACCTAACTCTCACTTCAAAGATTTCAAGTTAAATTTCAAAGAAAGTTAAGAATTAAAAAACAAACAAACAAAAATCCAGAACAACAACAAAAAAAAACCTACAACAACCTATGCCTAACTCTGTATGCTCCAGGAAAAAAAAAAAAGGTAGACATGATAGCCTCATCATTTGGGGAACTTAATGAAGTTTTTATTATTTTTACATCATTCTCCCCATGCTTTTTGTTTCAAATTTTCTTGTAAGTACGACAATATGTTTTTCATGGCACTACACACTCATTAAACCAAAGTAAAAAAAAAAAATTGGAATTTTAGAAAAACCTTGACTACAATATTGATATCCTCCTCCGAAGAAGATCCCATTGCTGAGCCTAGAAAGAAAGATGAACACACTCAGAAACGTTTTTTCTTGAGTTTTTTTTTTTTGGTCTTTTTTTGGTAGCAAGTAACTGGAGATAAAATAGGTGTCCATGACTGGTGGTAGGGAGTGGGAGGTAGGGAGAGAATGAATTGTGGCAAATGCATGCAGCAGAATATCGCTGCATCAGAATACTATAACAAACATGAAGAATCCAGAAAAGCATGAGAAGATTTCTCTGAAATGATGTAATGAAATAAGGTAGAAGATCAGGAAAACAATATACTCAATGACCTCAAAGATATAAATGGAAGATATAATTATAAATTAAACTGACCACTGATTAATTATAATAACCAACATAGACTCCAGAGAAGAGCTGATACAATTCACTTTGCTTACTTTATTTGCAGAAACAGGGACTATGGGTAAGGAATATTACATATACTGTCAGTCCTACTTCATGTGTTGAATGATTTTACTAAATTGTTTTTGTATTCTTTTTTCTGAAATCTTTGCTATAGTAATTGGCTTACCAGGTAGGGGAGAAAGAGATATACATTCAAAAATTAATATGATATAAAAATACTAGTAACTTGAGAAAAAATAATTTATCCCCTTAGTATGTCCATCATATTAACTCAGATTTTTCTCAGAACCTGTGCAATTCTCTCAGTATGCACATGCTCAAATATCTCCCTGAAAAGGTCACACATGAAGTGCTTCATTTTTGATGAGTGAAAATTCCAGATTCAGATTTTAAACATGACCAGATTTTACTTACAGTATCATATAAAGGATCTACTCTATTGATTCATGAAGCTGAAAATGAAGCAAACCTAACATTTAAATTATGATTTTGTGCCGTTGAGATGTCTCTTTCATAGCTCATTGAGTGTTTTGTGGAGTAAAACTGCCTGCATAGAAAATCTTCATTCAGTGATTTTTATATGGATCTTGCTATTTAGGAAGAAAAAAAGTCATCAAATGCTTTTATATTCAAACCTTCTGACAATTAACTTTTATTTTTCAGATAATCTTACTATATTTCTTACGGTATTTCTCTTACGGTATTTCTTAAAGCAATACTGCTAACAGTAACTTAATGGGGATCTTTCATTTGTGATCTGTAAAATGCTATTAATAAATGGAATAAAGCTTCAGTTTCACAGTCCATAATCTCAAAATTTGATAAACTTATGGTCTCATTATTACTATATCTTCAGATAAGAAGCATAAACACTCTGCTTTAGCACATAATGAAGACTACTTGACTAGGAGTCAAAATGACTTGAGTTCAAATCCTGCTTTGGATGCATGATAGTGTTTTGTCCATGGGTCAATCACTTCAGCTCTCTGTTACACATCTTTAGGACATTGGATTCAATGATCTTTAAGGTCCCTCCAAGGTCTAAGCCTTTGATCTTCTGATATTCAGCATACATCAGAACCTGAAGAATTATTTAAGTAATCAACATTTTTTTGTTGATTCATTTTTTTTTGTCCACTTAGGTCCTGGATACTGCAAATTAACTACATACTATTCACCAAGTAAGATACAATTGGGTGGTTATCCTTATTCCCATGTTTTCCAGATGAGTAATTCAATTTCCTAATTTTTCATATCTTTATCTTTTCTAGTTTCATTATCTAAAAATCCACCATAATGGAGAATTCTCTTAGGAATTTTAAGGTTTTTAGGGTCCAACAGTGGGTAATGACATCAGTCTTTTGAACTTCTGAGAAGCCACAAAGCATGAATGCAGATTCATCATCATGTAGATTTTACACTAAGAAGGAATGAATCCTATCAGTATAAATAATGGTTTCTGAAGAAGAAAAAAATGACTAATTTGAGGTGCATATACCTTATTTAGCTCCCTATAAATATCCATATTTACTATTTCTTCTTTTGTAAAATGGGATTGATAATGTTAAATATTTGGTGAACTGTAATTTGGATGAAGAACTGAATAAATTACATTCTTGTTATTACTAACTGATGATTACATTACTAATCAACATAAAACCATTGTAATTACAAGGTACTTCTGATCATTTTAATTTCCTTTTGGCTTTCAGAGAAGGATAATTCTTTTGGAGACTTGACCCCATTTCTCCCATTATAAAATAGCTGATGGATAATGTGGGGAAGAAGGAAGATGCGTTCTTCGATCTCTGCTTTCTCCCAATCCCATTTCTGCAGTGGAGATACCACCTGTGTTCTGCTCATTATAAAACTTTTAGCAAGAAGCTAATGAAATGCAAAGCTTTCTATAAGACCAGCACTAGCCTTCCTATCAAATCATCTGAAATATTTATTTGCCCTCTTGAATAATTGATAGGGGCATCAGCTCTCCCGGTCAATTGATTTATTAAGGGACTGTTTGGAATTAAACAGCTTAAAGATATTAGATTTAGCAGTGATCTTGCTTGTTAGCATATTCATTTACCTACGGGAGCTCCCATTAGATATTGTTAATACATGACGTTTTCAGTCACGGCCTAGATCTCCTCAAATTGCATTAACACCAGGCTGTTTAGCCACAGAATAACAGGTTTGATTGAGTGCTTGGGTTTGGTGTAATTAGATTTTCCTAGAAAAGGGGGGACTATTTTAATGCCGTATGCATTAAACTAGATATGTCATCAGCATTACTGTAATTGGTGAACAGGAGCTTTGGAGACCTGGCTGCCCACGTGAATGTTTGTGTGCACGGCTTTGCCCCTCCATTCTCATAGATGGCATATAATAACCCTACTTACTTACATATGCATGACACTGATTTAAAAAAAGCAGCTGACCTCTTTAATAAGCATCTCTTTTGAAACAGGTAGAATTTTCTATGCTGAGTAATAGGATCAATTTATCGTTTTGAAAACCACCAATTATTTCTCTTACTGAAAAGGTTATGAGGCTAGTTCATCATTGATGCTAGTATGTGAATGCATGTGGATTTATGTCTGAATATACATACATATGTTATTTGCATTTTCACTGTGAGAGTACTGTCACAGAAATGTCTCTGTTTCTCCAGTGATACTCTGATTAGGCTCAGCAGCATCACCAAAAGAACCCATCCGATTGTTGTCCTGACCAATTTTTTTCTGCAAGAGTTATAAACAGTTAGACAAAGATAAACACTGTTGTGGTACTTTTTCCTATTGGAACTCATCATCCAGTGCCAACTTGTAACTCAATTTCTTTGCTCTATCAAAGATTAGAGGTTGGCTTTACGTAGAAGCCCACTCACAAGCACAAGTTGGTATTAAGGGATGGGACCCGCTTTAGTTAATATTGGCAAGTGCACCAGATTTATCATCAGTGACCTCCTATCTGTTGCCTTCTGCGGCCCCCTTCCCAAATCCAACCTCCCAATCAAGAAATGTCTTTATTCTATCATAAGATTTCAAGCACCACATGTCACTTAAGACCAAGGTTCCATGTTAAATTTTGCTCCATATTTCATGCCATTCCCATCTCTATCAAAAAAGGATCTTCCCAGTGGTTCATTCTGTAACCATCCTGCTCTCTACCAATGTTATGATAATGGCTTAACATAGTGTCTATTATAAGGCATAATTGAATTTTTGCAAGAGTTTTAGAAAGTTGATATTCATGTAAAGACAGAAATTAATAATGTCATTTTCATTTTTTTGTATTTTCTGATGCAATAAATGAGTTTGCTCATTTTCTCTCTTCCTCTATGCCCTTTATTTTTCTTTAAAATATTATTTACAATATGGGATTACTTTCTGGGGAAAGAGAAGAATACTAGAAGAAATTTATGCAATGTTAAAACCAAATGATGTTAATAAAATTTATTTTAAGCAGGAAAAACTATTTGTGTATAACAATTAAAATATTAGAAAATAAACTTTACATAAAGACATCACACACCATAATTCTTAGGATCATAGATGTAGAACAGGAATGGATTTTCTAGATCTTCTATTTCTATGTCCTTCTTTGCCCTGATTTGGTAATAAAAGTTCATAAAAGTTAAGTGACACACACAGTCTAAGACTTAAAATAGGTGCTCTCACTTTGAATCTGGAGAGCTTCTCAGTATTCAACATTCTACATTTTATGTTATGATGGATGAAAACTGTATTACCTACTAGGTTGATCCCTAGAGGACAGATGCACAATCTATTGCCAGGACCTATTCTCAAAGCTTTAAAAAAAAAAAAAATCTCCCCTAGCTTCATAAGTCCTACCAGTGACTGATCTTTACCAGCTTAGATTTGTAGAAATTTTAGTTTCATGCCAAATGGGTTAGTGCTGATATATTTCAATGATATATTAAATATAAAGAGGTGTTTATAAATACCCATAAGAATAATTTTCTCGTGTGCCTCATAGCCTGGTTTTAAAAGCTAAAAAAGAGGCATTTTTAAAATGTTTGCTGCAGTGGCTGTTCCATTGAAATATGTATGACTTCCCAAACTGACTATTTTCAAGGAGATAATACTGATTTGGATGCAGAACTTCAGATATCATTGTCTCATTTTAATACAATTAGACTTTGCAAATATAAGCATGTATAAAGCCCATACTATGACTATTGTCAAACTGTTATGTCCCTATAGGTCTAGTTCAACTCCTTCATTTTACTAATTAGGAAAGAGAGACCTAGAAAAATTAAATGACTTACCCAAAGGTCACCCAAACAGTCTCTGAATGAATGACAGAGCAAGCAATAGAACCCTGTTCTTTTAACTGATACTCAGTATATATTCCATTGCACCATTCTCTTTAGTTTATGTAAGGAGAGAAGACAAACTAGAGAGAAAATAAAGGAGATTAGAAACAAAAGCAGGCAAAAGAGAAATGTAATGAAGTCATTCATCCTGCCTCAATAATCAATATTGAATTTTTAGGAATACATGAAATAACAAAAAATACTGAAATTCAATAGAGCTTATCAAAATGAAAAAAAAAGTTGTAATGTTTTGGTTAAATTTTTATTGTAGTGAAAATGCACTGGGTAATATAAAGATTAGCGAGGGAATTCTAACTCGAAAACCTGTTCTGATATGTGTTCAAGCCATTATTAATCCCACATTATATATTTGCAGAATTTCTTTTTTGCCCAAAAGTGTGATCCTGCACATAGAGAGCTCATTCTGATTATTATTGCATTTTTTTCTTTCTGACCAATTTTTGACTTCTCAAAGTCATTTCAAATTGTAATTCTGCATTCCCAAATACCAGTCAACTTTCTGGGTCTTTTGCCATCTACAAATAAACATTTTAAATGGTGAAAAAGCAAATTTTGTTTTAATAGTATTCCAATTTCAGTAGCATTAAAGCAATATTTTTAAAAGGGAGGAAGAATAATAATTTTTGTTTAAACATATGCTTATTCTTTTGACTAAAACAACCAATTTAGTGAAGTGACATGTTTCTATCAAACAACACACATTCAGACTTGTTATGCTACGTGTGATGTCTCCTCCACCTTGCTTTGATTTGTGTTTTGTCATGCATATTTGTGAATCAGACAAATAAGAAGGGGAAGCAGCAGAGAATAGGCTATTCCTTACATCCTGTGCTTGATGTTTTATTCAGAAAGGCAATTCTCAATGCACATCCCAAAATGGAGGGGGGGAGGGATATTTTTAAGATTTCATTTTTATTGTTCAGTCAAGGAATACAACTCACCTTCAACGAATACGCTTTCATTCCCTACCCCATTGAGTGTCTGAGTTGGACTGTATTTAATTTTTAAAACAACTCACTTATTTATTTATTTTTGGTGGTAAGGAAGGCATCACATCTGAGTTGGTGACAACAGAAAGTGGTGCCAGAACCTTAATCACTGTTTACTGATTTAGTCCATTTTACTAGCAGGCAGTGCTTTTCCAGAGAGCCGTTTTCCTGGCAGGGTGCAAAGACTGCTTTCAGGGGCAAAAGTGCGTGTCTTGATGCTGTTTCCCTCCCCATCCTTGGCTTTGTAACCACCACTGGCAGGGCTACTGCGATGAAGCAATAGGCTTGGAGTGTCAGAGTGCTGCTTCTGACAGCGCTCATCTAGTGGCTGTGTTAATGAGTGTGAGATAAAAGCAGGAGGAAAGATACAAAGGACCCAACAGGGCATAAAAACAATACCTATTGCAGCCAGCACCACACATTTCACACTGTGTCTCCTCTCATGTGGTGAAAAGAATGGAAAATGACAGATAGAGAATATTGCCTTCCACATGGAGGACTGGCTGGTTTGCTTTTTGTTTGTTTGCTTTCCGAGTCTTTCTTTTTCTTTAATTGTTCAAATGGTGAAATTAAATAAAAATAAATAGAAGAAGAAAAGAAATCAAAGAAGACCAGGTAGGAGGCTGCTCATATTTTTAGCACAGTTTTTCTTCACTCCTTTTAATCCCCATCCCTGTTCCTCTATTTGTCACAGCCAACTACTAAAATCCTCTATTAATCGGTAAATCCAGATAATAGTGGAGGTGGGTTGGCTGACCTGTGAAATTAGGTCTGCATGTAAAAAAGGAATTGAACTGCATGAGCTTTGGAAATAACTCTGTCGGTATTTACATTAGCATTTGAACATCAAAGATCTCCCCTGGGCTCATCTAGGTACCTCTAATCCAGGCACCAATCAAATGCCTCTGTTTCTTCCAGCCAAACATGTCATCTTGGGGACTGTTTGAGGTGAGAGGACCAATCAGTAGGCAGATGGAAGCATTTTCATTGGTTCTTAGGCCTGATGTTTCAAAGAGGATATGGACTTTAGGAAATTCAGTAACATTGATCTAAGGGGGAAAACAGGATTTTGTTTAAAGCAGATATGTCAGCCAGGTGAATTACAATTTCACAAATAATAATTACCCAAACAACATATACTTCAATAGCTCCTAGATTCAAGAACTTTCAGTGGTGTTTAATCAGAGGATGAAAAGGGTGTGTGTGTGTGTGTGTGTGTGTGTGTGTGTGTGTGTGTGTGTGTGCGCGCATTTTTAGGGTACCTAAAACTCAACGGTTTCAAAACATGGTTAATCCAGGAGTGTTCCAAGAAACTAATGTCCAGCCATCTCTTTGCAGACTAAATGGTAGAGGGAAACATGATTTCTGTTGATTATTGCTGTAGCAGAATTTTGTTATATAAACAATTTGTTGACTGCTTTAAAATGCTATCTTCAAATAAGAAGTTGAAAAAACTAGCACTAGGACAAAAATGATTCTCCTGTACTTTGAACTGAAATTTTTTGGCTTCATGTTTATGCTATTTTTTTTAGCTATTTGAATGCCTCTAAGCCAAAAGCACTAAAACTCTCCTGATACCTTGGTGTCCTGTACTGATTCCAATTCTACCATTCTTTTCATTCACTCCTTCTTGATCATTAACATGTCCCATTTCCCCATTTCCCCTTTCAGTAAACACTATCTTCAGTCAATTAGCTCTACCACAGATTCTCACACATGGTGAGCATACTACAAATCTCAGGGATTAGTCATTTTTACCTAAAAAGATAGGATGAGGTGAGTTTCTTGAGAAATTCTGGGTATATTCATTTTAAACTGAATATCTAAAAATAACTCATAAATTCTTAAAGCATTACATTAAGAAAGCAAATTGCTCTCTACTCATATTTTTGGTAATAGAAAAATAGTGACCTATCTTACAAGATTAAAGGATTTTAAACAAAAAAAGAGAGAATAAATAAAGATGATAAAATATGATATTCATACTTTTCCATAAAAAGTCTTTTAAAAATACTGATATTATTATTAGAAAATGCTTAGAAAAAAGAGAAATATTCTTCTAAGCTTTGCCCAATCTTTTTTACTTTATGATGACCCAATAATTATTATTGCATTCTATTGACAATGGATTAGTCTAAATTTTGTTTTATTTAAATCAGAACATTCTGTGGTACTCTTTGTGATATATACTGTATAAATCCTATTTTTGATGTCATTATAACCTTTAAGAGACCACAGGCAGAGAACTGCATTATTTCCATTTGCAAGTAGTTTAGATAAATTAGGCAACAAAAAGTGTTTTCCTCACAAGGCCGTTGTTACACATATTATTTGCATTGTGAGAAAATACAAGGCAGGAGATGATCCGAAATATTTTGAAAAATGAAATATTAATTTCAAAGTCATAAGTTTTTATCAGATCAACACAGAAGAGATATGACATTACTTTGGGTTTTGATGGAATTAGTCATCCTCTGTAAAAACACTGAAAGGATTTCCTCAGTCTCAAACTTTTTTATTTCATCTCCATTTAATAGTTACATAGATCTGTGCTCTATAGGGTGTAAAAAAAAAAAAAACTGAGGAAGAAGAGAGAAAAAAGAATAGGGAGAGGGAAAAAAAACAGAGCAAAGGAATGAGAGGAAAAAGAGATCACCTTTTAGGCGCTTCTTTTCTCTTTCTTTCAAATGACACAATAGAATTTTTTTTTTCCTAAAGTTGTATTAGGGATTCACTTAAGCAGAAATGAACTGTAATATGCAAATAGTTCTAATTGGACTGCTAATAGAGCGTGTCTCTGTTGTTTTTTTGTAGGGAGTTTTATGCCTATGTAATCAGTGCAGACAGCCGTTAAGTAAATGAAGAGGCAACTAACAATGTCAGAAAAGAGACCGGGCGGTTCCGGCTGACACTACCCTAATCTTCCAGGACCCATTAAATGGCAGTTTCAACGCATTACCTACCATAACATCCTTGAATATCACTGATTTTATTTGCAGTATCAAACATTCCATTTCATGCCCCATTAACAGTGGGAGCCTGAGCTTTTTGACGCAGCTAAACATTTTACTAACTACCTGGACTAAGTAACCAATTAACTTTTGGAGACAATACGGCCAATTAAGCGCGAAAAGGTAAGGCTGTCATCCCCCACTAAAATTGAATTTCCTTTTCCTGATGGCATTTATTGTTGCCGTTCAATTGTTAATGGAGATTTGGTCCCTATTAAAGTATGAAGGCGAAGGATAATGGAAAAGTTCAGAGGACTTGGTTCCTAAAGAGTAGGTCACAAAGTGTCCCAATTGGCTACTAATTCAGTTAACTTTTCTTCATGCCAGATTACTTATTGGATGCGATTGGCAGTATAGCTCTAATATGACATTCGGTGATAGTACATTGCGCAATATGGGAGCTTCTGAGATACCCATAGGCCCATCGCGGTAGTTTAGGATCTTAAATGGAGAGGTTAAAAAAAGGAAAAAAAAAACTTCAAGGTTTTTGACAGCAGAAATATCACATCCGGCTCAATATTGCTCTAGTTATCACCACGTTGGGCTCATTGGGCTAGTGGTGAGGTGCACTTGAAATTAACCCTTGGTGGCTTGGAAAATCTTTTTCAAAGTGACAGGAAAGGACTAAGGTGGTGATTTGGCTCTGTCTTTGAGTCCATTGGACTCAAAACTGCTCAAAGAACTTGGCTATAAAGTTTTCTAAAGTTTGAGTTAAACTTTGAGTTCTGGGGCAGCTGCTAATAATGCTTAGGAAAGGCCTTTTTAAAGAGGATTTCTAGAAATTCTAGTTACTTGCATAGTCTTACAAGTCAGAAAAAAAAACAGTTTATGTAAAAACAAAATGCACCTGCATATTGGAATGGAAGTTGGTCTGTTTGGATGAAAGTTCTAGTTAAAGTTAGATCTTTCTTCAGCCATAACTAGTCTACTCTGTCAAGGAAAGTATAATTTCTGACAATGGGCCAAGATGTCTGATGCTCTGATTGCTTCAATCAAGTTTTGGATAATGACATCTCATGATTTACAAGCTCAACATTCAGATGGAGGACAGGACATTTAAAAAGATATCATTCTTCTAATCTACACAGAAAATATAACATAATTAGCACCTATCAAGCACATTGATATTCCCTGATGGGGTAGTGATTCAAAACTCCTGCAAATTTAGCCATTGGTCTTGTTTAAATTATCAAAATTTTTTTTTTAATTTGTTTCTTTTGATAGCATGACTTCTTCAATTCCAGTGAACAAGCTTTGAATTCCAGTGCTGTCTTTAGGATTCCAAAGCTTGTATCACCCTAGAAGCACGATTTGGAAAGATAGGTCACAAATTCTAGACGTGTGAGTCTTAGAACATGAAGGGAATATGAATTTAGTGATAGAAGGGATCTGAGAAGTCATCTAGTTATAGGGTCATTTTAAAAAATATAAATGAGACCTTAGAAAGTCATTTAGTTCAGTCCCCTCATTTTAGAGATGAAATACACCACATACTCACACACTTAGTGCGTGCGCACACGCACGCACATGCATGCATGCACATGCAGAAAACTAAGGCGCAGCGATGTCAAATGCCTTGCCCTAGGTCACCCACATAATAAGTGTCAGAGTCAGAATTTCAGGTTTTACAGTTGACGGAGTGCTGGACCTGAAGTCAGGAAGACTCATCTTTCTGGGTCCAAATCTGGCCTCAGACACTTACTAGCTGTGTGACCCTGTTTGCCTCAGTTTCCTTATCTGTAAAGTGAGCTGGAGAAGGAAATGGAAAAGCACTGCAGTATCTTCACTAAGAAAATCCCAAATGGGGTCACAGAGTCCAGCATGACTGAAAAATTACTGAACAGTAACAACTTTTGAACTCAGGTCCTCTGACTCCAAATTTAGCATTCTTTCCACTGCCTTTCTCTTGAGGATGTGATCCTTTTGTGAAGAAAAATTAGAAAAATTTCTGCTACTTGGATAGTTAATGAGAAAAATATTTTCCTTTCAAATTTCTATTTTTAATCCCATTCACAGAGAATTTTCTGGGAATTTATTCCTTGGTCATGCTTTTATTTCAGTTATTTTCCTTTGAAAGTGATTTTAAAAGCTTTCTAGAAAAGTATTGTTAATATAATCCTCTCTCCCCCCCCCTCAAATGATCATATTCATCACTACAAAAAATTTGATCTATTCTATATGTGACCTCTGTTGGTTTATATCTCTTAATGCAGCCTAGTCTCCCGCCTCAATACAAACATACATTCCAACCCCTTCTTGGCAACTCACTACGTTGGTGCTGAGCTTAGTGCAGGATACTGATCAGAATGGATCCTGTGGCAGCTCAGAATTCCTGAGTTCAAGTGATCTACCAGGTAACAAGGATTGCAAGTCTGCATCATCATGCCCAGCTAACAAAAACTTTATCTTGTGTCAAAGGAAGAAAAATTTTCAGTCTACTTTATTTTTTTCTTTTACAAGATTTGTTATTGTATAAAGGGGTTGTATAAGCATTTAAATGTATGTTACATATGATATGATATATAATATGGTATGACGATATGATATAATATGATACAATATGATATGATATATAATATAATTAATATAATGTAATGTAATATAACATAATGTAATGTAACATAACATAATATAACATAACATAAATAATATAACATAATATAATGCAATGTAATACAACATAATATAATATAAGCACTTTGCACAGTTCCTGACACATAGTAGACCTACTATATGCCAGAAATGGTCCTAAATACTTTACAAATATTATCTCATTTGGTTCTCACAACAATCCTGCAAGGGAGGAGCTATTATTATCCCTACATTACAGTTAAGAAAACTGAGGCAGAGGTTAAATGACTTGCCCAGGGTTGCAAAACTTGTTTCTGAGGCTAGATTTCAATTTAGGACTTCCCGACTTGAGACCCAATGCTTATCCACTGTATCACCTTTCTGGAGACAGAGAGAGAGAAAATGAAAGAGAGAAGGAGAGAGAGGGAGACAGAGAGAGAGAAGAGAGGAGTAAGAGGGTACAGGGAGAGAGAGAGAGAAAGAGAGAGAGAGAGACAGAGACAGAGACAGAGTCAGAGACAGAGACAGACAGAGACAGAGACAGAGACAGAGAGAGAGAGAGAGAGAGAGAGGATGCTACCTTGAATTTGTTCCATAACACACAATTGACTTCTTTCTTTTCTTTTTTCTTATCCAGGTTTTTTGTCTTCTGTTTGTTTGTTTTTCGTCTCTTTCATAGTTCATTCCTTGTGAATACTCCAACAAAGAGCAACACAAAGATGCAATAAAAGTTGCTGAAACTCAAAGTTACTGATTTTTCTACTTTTCAATAAATTTGATCAAAATTTTCATGGGAGAGGAACTTGAAACTATTAGGGATTTCTGGTCTATTTCAGTGACACTCTCCATTCTAATGACTCCAAAATATGGATAATCAAAAATTTCAGAGATCATTGGATTTAGAGCAGGGAAGGACCTTAGATTATCCACTACTACAAACATCTTATTTCACACCTGAGGCCCAAAGAGAATGTGAATTTGAGTAAAGTCACTCAGGGAGTAAAGAGCAGGGCTAATCTTGGCACCCAGGTTTTCTCACTCCAAATTCTGTATTCTTGATTCTTATTATAATAGCAAACACCCATCTTAAAATTCAAGATGGAAAACACAATTTTCTGTTCAAGAATATGCAAACTACAAATCCTCAAAAATTGAAACAAAACTGTTCAAAAGTTTACTCTGTATTATAATAATATATGTGTGTATACACACATATCTATATCTAGATGGACAAAGATATAAATATGTAGCTTGTTGAGAATTCACTTTCAGCGGCATTTCATTAAGTATTTTATGAAGACACGGCTCCAGATAGTTGTATACATTGTCAGGCATAGCCACTATGCTAGGGGTTTTTGCTTAACTGTTTTTTTTTCTCTTCTCTTTTACAAGAGAGAGTTCAATTTTGAGGGCGGGTATTTCCAGAAATCACTGTTAATGAAAAAGCAAAAAGCATCAATTAAACTTATTTTACAAAGAGTTTCTGCCTACAAGTAACTTATAATCTAATGGGAGAAATAATAAACAGACATGAAAAATATACATGACCATAAAAATAACAAAACATGTAAATAAGTGTTCACTAATAGAACTAAATGGAACTATAGTGCTTAAGTGCTGAGGAAATACTGATGCATATGGAACAAGTAAAGTGGGGTGTGGTTAGTCAAAGAAATCATTCCAAAAAAATTTTAGTGGGGTTTTGAGGGAAGAAGTGGCATAATTTAGAAGGCATTTGGCTCCTGATTGTACAATAACGTATTTAGTACTTCCCATGTGAATGTATATGTACCTACGTGTAGGCATTGATGCTTCAAAGAAGCCTGGAGATAATTTTGGATTGGTAATGGTTTTACTAGCCAAGTGTTATCTTTTGCAGTTTCTACCAAGCTGAAAGAGGCTGTGGAACAGTCGAGTGCAATTCAAGGACTAACCTAAGTTTTAGGCAGCTAGTTGTCCCAGTGGATAGAGAGGTAGGACTAGAGTCAGGAAGACGTGAGTTCAAACCCTACCTCAAACACTTAGCTGCGTGAAACTGGACAAGTTACTTAGCCTCTATCTCGGCTTTCCCATTAGTAAAATGAGAACAATAATATAACCTGACCTTTAGGTTATTGTGAATACAGAGATAATTGTTAATTTTTTTTTTTTTTTTGCAAACCTTAAAGAACTATATAAATGTGGCTAGTTGTTTTTGGAGTTATTATTATCAGAGAGAGATCCATCACTAGATAGTTCGGAGGAATTTTTCTCTTTGGCTTCTTTTCTTTTTTGGCTGTGGAAGGGGATGGAGTATATGGAAGGACGAGTATGAAGAGAAAAGGTGGACTAGTCATGTAGTGAGATCAAGGGATAACAGATAGATAGCCCCTTTATTGAACAAAATATTAAAAGACCTAGCGAAAGACCTCCAGCATTTTGATTATGTACTCCGTGGATGATTGATGGAAAGACCTAAACAAGAATCCCATAGGATGAGAAAGCATGAATGGGTTATGGAATGTACCAGATAACAGAGATCCATGGAATTATCGAAGAATGAGCTGTGACTATAAAGTAAGGAGAGGGATTTTCATGGGTGGTTTATGGAAACCAGGGTCTGAATTATATAGTAACTTCATGCTTTGCTTTTTTTCTAATTATACAGATTATACAGCCCTCCTAGATGTGAATCATGTCTTACTCCTCCCTTCCTCTTCTCTTTTTCTCTTTCTAGCCAGTTAGTCAACAAGCTTACCACTTTGCTCTTAATCCTGCTCAACTGAGGACTTTTCCTCCTACTTAGTTTTTTGAAAAGTCAGGCATTTTTCTTGTTTATTAGGGGCTCAACAGGATCTAACATACAGAAACATTCTAATATTAAAAAGAAAAAAACATTGAAAGTAAAAGTATTTTTAATATATGTTAAACTTGACAAGGTTGTAGCTTTTCTCCCAGTTTATTCACATCCCCTTCTGAAATTTTTGCTTTATTCTTTGTAATTTTTATTGGCTTGGTTTTCTTTTTTTTGGATCTCTATTAATTCATCTCGAGTTCATTGATCCCTGCCTCCTTCCCCACACAGACCTAAGGAATGCAAAATAAGCATAATTAAGCAAAAGAAATTCCATGTCTGAAAATATATGTCTCATCCTGCACCTCTACTCTACCACGTCTCTGCCAAGAGGCAGGAAGCATGTTTCAATTTTAGTTTTCTGAAGTCATGATTGATAACTCCAATGGTCAGACTTCTGAATCTTTCAAAGATCTTTTATTTTACATTAGATGCTGCCACAAGGTACAGTGGATTGAGCAAAAGACCTCTAACTAGTTAGACCTGGGTTCAAATTTGACCTTAGACACTTACTAGGTATGAGTCTTTGGACAAGTAACACAACCTCTATTAGTCTGTTCCTCATTGATAAAATGGGGATAATAATATCATCTACCTACCAGGGTTGTTGTGAAGATCAGTGGAGACAATATTTTTAAAGTGCTTTGCAAATCTTAAAGTACTTCAAATTTTGGCTATTATTATTATTGGAGTAACTGTGTGAGTTTTTTTTCCTCCTGACTCTACTTATTTCATTCTGCATCAGTTTGTTGAAATCTTCCCTGGTTTCTCTTAATTGTCCAAATTTGTTTTTTTCTTATGGTGAAATGTTTCTTAGTATTTATATATTATAATTGTTCAACTATTTGCCCAGTATGTAAGTAACAACTTTGTTTCTAGTTGTTTGCTCCCACCAAACACACATACACACACGCATACACATGTATATGTTTGTATGTATGGATATATATATACATACAAATGTATACATGCATATATATTATATATGTGTGTATTATCACACACATATATAGTGATATAAATAATTATATATATATGATATAAATATTTGCATATGTATATATGCACATATATAATTATTGATGATTTTTTAGACTTAGTTACAAGTTATTTTTCATAATTGTTGAACCAATATGCCATTTCTCCATTTATGTGCCTATCCCCTTAGAGCAGCGATTCTCAACCTGTGGGTTGCAACCCCTTTGGGGGTCAAACAATCCTTTCACAGGGGTCACAGGGGTCACCTAAGACCATCGGAAAACACATATTTCCTATGGTCTTAGGAACCGAGACACCGCTCCTCTATCCATGTCCAGGCGAGTCTGCCCACATGCAAATATGCCCACATACGAGTATTAACGGGTCGCAGCATTAGGAAGGTTGAGAACCACCACCTTAGAGCTTCTCTAATCTTTGATCTTTCTGACTTAATCATCTTTGCCAATGTGATGAGTGTGAGGAGAAACTTTTCTTGTCAGTAATTTAGGACATTCTTTAATATTGCTCTTAATAATTTATGTTTCCTCTTTTGAAAATTGCCTGTTCATATGCTTTTGCCACTTGTATATTAGGGAACATCTCTCATTCTTACATATTTGAATAAGATCAGTTCACTTATATCATGCATAGCAGACTAACAAAAATACTTGTTACAAATATTTTCCCAATTAATTGCTTCTCTTTTCATTCACTTACCTCCCGCTCTGTTAAGACCTTCTTTCATAAGTTCACTCTTCTTCTTCATGCAGACCTCAAAACTCCTACTAATTATTCCCTATTCCCTCCTACTTTTCTCTATCATCTGATGAATATACTGGGACTTTCTATTGCCAATGTTAACTCCTCTACTTGTGCTCTTAACCTCATCCTCTCTGTTTCTTCTTCCGACTAACTTTCCCTCTCATTCTTTCTCTTTCTCTCCTCTTCGATTTCTCCATATCTACTGGCTCCTTCCTCAAGATTTACAAACTTTCCGTTATCCTCCATCCTTAACAAACAAACAACAAAAAACTCTTTTCTCTTAAGCTTGACATTCCCTCAACTACTATCCTGTAGCTCAGTGTGAGAACCACTGAGCTATAGGATAGTAGTTGTGGGTCGTGACCCCTTTGGGGGTGAAAACAACCCTTTCACAGGGGTAACAGGGGCTGCCTAAGACCATTGGAAAACACATATTTCCAATGGTCTTAGGAACCTAGACACTGCTCCTCTATCTGTCTCCAGGCAAGTCTGCTCACATGCAGATACGCCCACATATGAGTATTAAAGGGACACAGCATCAGGAAGGTTGAGAACCACTACTATAGCTAGAATAGATTATTTATATTATGGTCTTTGGATCCCTTGATTTTTCTGCATTCACTCTCTCCAAGGTTACCAAACATCTTTTAACTACTAAATTCAATGGCCTTTGCTCAGTCCTCATTCTACTTGAAATCTGTAGTTGTTGACAGTCATCCATTCCCTTCTCCTGAACACATTCTCCTCCCTTGGGTTTCAGGACATTGTTCTGTGTTCTCCTCTGACCTTTCCTTTTCAGTCTCTGTGGCTTGATCCTCCTTCCTGCTCATGCAGTATAGGAATCCAGCAACCTCTTCTTTAGGCTTCTTACTCTTTACTTTTTCCTTTGATAATCTTATCAGTGCCAATTAGTTTAATTTTCCCATCAAATTTGCAAATGACTCTCAAATTTATACCACAACCCTAACCTTTCTTCTAAACTCCAGTTCTGCATTAAGTTTGCTTTATGCTTCCACATAGATTTCCTATAGGCCTCTCAAACTCATATCCTCGGAAAAACTCATTACTTTTCTTTCCAAGCCCATCCCTCTACCACATTTCCCTATTACTGTAAGGAGATACCATGATCCTTCTTATCACCCATGTTTGCTACCTTGGAGTCATTCTTAACTTTTCCCTAACATCCTGTCTCTACATCCAACTACTTTACAAATTTTTTCAATTCTATATCAATAGCACCTCTCATATCAGTCCATTTTCTCTGCTCACACCACATTTACCCCTGTTCAAGCTCTCATTTGTTACCTCACACCTGGGCTATTACACTAGCCTTTTAAATTGTCTCCCTGCTTCCTGTCTGTCTATGGTCTCATTAATTTTTTTACGTGGATCCCACATTGATATTCCCAAAACACAAATCTCACCATATCACTACCTCTCATGCCCTCACAAACATACACACTAAAATCATAAGTACTTTCCTATTGTCCTTAGTATAAAAATACAAAATCCTCAGCTTTCTATTTAAGGCCCTCTATAGTCAGATTCCCAGTTACGTTTTCAGTCTCATTCCTTATTAATCACCTTCTTAGAACTCTTCATTCTAATCAGATAGGTCATCAGCTGTTCCCTTTGCATTACACTCGGATTCCCACCCCACCCCTTTGCCTATGCCCAAGTGAACCCCCACGTCTGGAATAATCGCAGACTTAGGTTACATGTCATGGTTGGCAAAATATATTATATACTACCATCTACCATTTACATAGTGCCTTTAGGTTTGCAAACCACTTTACATAGATTAGTCCAGTTAATCTTTGCCACTACTCTGTGAAGCAAATTCTATTATTAGCACCTATTTTATTTAATAGGAAGGAAACAATTATTAAGTACCTACTATGAGCCAGACACTGTGACAAGTAAGGGCTTTAAAAATATTATCTCATTTGATCTTCACAACAATTCTGAGAGGCAAGTGCTATTTTGAACCCTGTTTTATAGTTGAGGAAACTGAGGCAAAAGCTAAGTGACTCACCCAGGGTCACAAGGCTAAGTGACTGAGATGAGATTTGAACTCAGGTCTTCCATACTCCAGGCCCAGCTTTTTCTGCTCCACCATGTGGCTGTTTCTTCTAAGGCAAACAAGGCTCAGAGAGGGTAAGGGACTTGCCTAGATTCATACAAGTAATTAGTGATTTGCAAGGAAGAGCAATTCTCACTTTATTTTGTCTTCTTATAGCAGTTGTCGTTGCCACTGTAGCAAGTAGTCTTTGTAATCCATTTTATCCTGTAGTCTTTGGGCTGTTTCTCTTATTCTTCACCCAACTCATAATATGAGCTTGTCATGTAAGCAGATAACTGCATATTTAGCTCTAATTTTTCTTAATCTCCAGCTGCCTGCTGGACATCTCCACCCAGATATCCCATAGACAGCTCAAAACCAGGATGTCTAAAATAAAATTTCTTACCTTTCCCTTTAAACCCATTCCTTCTTCCTCCAAACTTCCCCACTTCTGTGGGGGTTGAGGTATCACCATCTTGTCTAGTCATCTGGATCTGAAACCTTGGATTCATCCTTAGCTCTTCTTTCTCCTGCGTTCTCTTATATAATCTATTAACAATGATGATCATAGCTTAGTTTAACTTTAAAGTATACAAAGCGCTTCACATATGTTTTGATCTTAATATTGTCTTCATAAAGTAGATATATCATTATCTTGATTTTACAACTTAGAAAACTGAGGCCAGGAGAAGTTAATTTGCCCAAGATCACACAGCTAATACATATCTGAGGCAGGATTTGAATTGTAGTTTTCCTGACTACATGACCAGAGCTTTATCTATTATGCTGCCTACTTGCTCGGGAAGGCAGCAATTCTATCTCTACAATATGTCTCATGCCCTTTTCTTTGTTCTCTTCACACTTCCTCTACCCTGACCCTAGCTCAGGCCTTTATCGCTTCATTACTAGGCTATTGCGATTACTTTCCAAAGCATCTACTCAGCTGTGGGGAACCTGTGATCTCAAGGCCATACATGGCCTTCTAGGTCTTTGGGTTCCACCTTTTGACTGAGTCCAAGTTTTACAGAACAAATCCTTTTATTAAAGAGGTTTGTTCTGTGAAGTTTGGATTCAGTGAAAGTGTCATGTTTGAGACCTAGAGGGCCACATGTGGCCTTGAGACCCATCCCTGGTCTACCTGCTCCCTTTATTCACTCTCTCCATAAGTTCTCCACATAGCTGCAGACTTGACATTTCTGAATAACATATCTAATCATATTATTCTCTTACACACCCCTCTCAAAAATCTTCAATGGTTCTCCATTGCCTTTAGGATAAAGTACAAACCCCTTGGCATAGTATTTAAATGCTTCTTCAATTTAATTCTTACTCATGTTTTTAAGCTTATTCCACATTAGCCCCCTTTATGCAATTTCTATTGTAGTCAAACTGGTCTGCTAGCTGTTCCCAATACATGGCATTCTATGTCCTGTCTCTGGACTTTGCAAATATCAGTCCTTATCTCTGGAATGCACTCACTCCTCACCTCCATGTCTTAGAATCTATTACTTTGATCAAAGCACGATTTAGACATTACATTTTACACAATGCCTTTCCCAATTGCCTCCACTTATTTGCACTCTTTCATCTTGAAATTATTTTGTGTGCATCCTGTATTAATTTTCTTCCATATTTCCACATCACCAATCTTCCTGACACCCACGTTTTTAAATTCAGGGTCATCCTCCATTCTTCACTGTTGCTCATGCCATAAATCCATTCAGGTACAAGACCTGGTCATTTCTCCCTCTAAGCATCTCACCTCCATCTCCTTTTCTCCACTCACACAACCATTATCTTAGTTCAGCCCTCATCAGTTTTCAGCTGGTCTATTGCAATAGGCTCCTAAGTGGTTTACCTGCCCTAAGTCTCTCCACATTCCAATCCATCCTTCACACAGCTGTCCAACTCATTTTCCAAAAGCTCAAATCTGACCATGTCACTCCCCAATTCAATATGGTCCAGCCATTCCCTATTACTGCTAAGATCAAATAAAAAAATGCTCTGTTTGCCATTTAAAGCCCTTCATAATCTGACCCCAGCCTAAATTTCTCAGTTTTATTACAGATCACTTCACACACAGTGAAATACAATTCACCTGGCCTTTGTGCTTTTCCTTAGAAATACACAGCACTCGTATTTCCCTGTTCCATGTCACTGTATTCCTTTCTCCATGCCTTGAACACACTTCTTCCTGACCTTCCATATAATGTGTATGTATGTAAAGGGTGGCATATATTTATAATACTGCATACATGTATATATACATACATATATGTGTATATGTATATATGTATAGATATAGATACATATATAGATATAGATATATACATAGATATAGATATATTCTATGTAGGGAGGAATCTCTCAGGGAGGAACTTATTCTATCACTATGAACTTATTCTATCACTCTGACATGTTTCCTCAATGTAGGTAGCCTAAATACTGTGATATTCAAGAATCAATATATATATATATATATATATATATATATATATATATATATATGGTTGTGTGTATATAAAAATCCTATACTTTTATGTGTATATAACATATACACATATATACTATAGCTGTATATATACCCTATAGAGAGAACTATCTATATCTCTTGATAGATAAAAGATACATCTAGATAAATCATGTTACTTACTCAGAAGCATTAAACAAATCTAAAGTTATTTTTGCTCTCAAGACCCTCCATAATCTGGCTGTATCCTAATTATGTAGCCATTTTCTAAATGAATATCAATCATACTCCATTGCTCTTGTCAATATGATCAACTAAGAGTAACTACATGTAACATTAACAGATCATTGTTATTCTCCTTGGCCAGAATATGTTCCTCTCTCATTTCTAACTCTGATAGATACTACTGAACTTCAAGGTCCAGCTCAAATCTCATCCTCTTCAATGAAGAAGTCCATCTTGACTCTTGACCCTAACCCAAAGCATTAACATTCTCTCTCTGTCTCTCTCTGTTTCTGTCTCTCTGTCTCTGTCTCTCTCTCCCCTCTCTCTTTCTCACTCTCTTCCACTCCCCTCCCCCCCATCCCAGTTCAATATCCTGAAGCCTATTTCCACCACTGGAATTCACACTGATCCTGTCCTTATGGTTTCTACTTCTGATTGAATGGTTCTTCCTTAAACCTCCATTTAGGGAGAGTGCCCAGATCAGCTAGCCATGTTTTAGTCCTCTCTAGGCTCCCCTATGTACCTCCTTGACCATGCCCCTGTGCCAAATATTTTTGCCACCTAGGCCTTTTCAGATTCCTTACCTGGGCTTTTTCCTCATTAGAATGTAAACTCCTTGAGGACAGTTTGTTAGAGTTTTTTTTTTTTTTACTTTTATTTGTATTCTCAGTCCTTAGTCCAGTGCCTGACCCATACATAAATAATTAATAAATGCTTGTTGACTGGATGATGTATAAATTTTTATAGTAAGTTAAGCATTCTTGAAACTGATGGAGAGAATTATGATGTCACTGATAAAAGACTGACATCAAATGGTTCTGGAGAAAACATAATGTATGGGAGATGACACCAGTGCCTAATGGGGAAGAGTTTTGGTGTAATATGGGGAGCTGGGAGTCACCACACACATTTAAACAAGGCCACGATATGATTAGAATCATAGATATAGACCTGGAAGGCATCCTAGAAGTTATTTAGTCAACTCCCTCATTTTAAAAATGATGAAACTGAAGTCCATAGAGATGAACTAACTTGTTCCAGGTCATAAAAAGTACTAAGAGCCAAGATTTGAATGGAAGTCTTCTGACCCCAAACATAGTACTATCTTCACTATACTACTGTTATATGCCCTACCTTCCTCTGATTTCTTCATAAAACATATCTATTGCTCTATTGATCCATCATCTATCTATCTGCTCTATAGCTAGCCAGCTAACAGGCGTGGCAGGAATGGATACTGAGGTAAAGCAATAAATTACATGGCAGAGGAAGAATGGGAAGAGCTAGAAATGTACTGAATGTGGGTGGTGAAGAGGAAGCCAAGGTCTTAAGCCTGAGGGCAAAGAGAATGGTAGGGTCATTGACTAGACTGGGAAGTGGTAAGAGGTGGCTTCTTAGATGTCTGTTGTTATGAGATTCTGGATTTATTCATCCTACTTAGATCGTAATAGTGAGGTCCAATTAAGAGGTGGGCCTTACTGAAATAATATGGTTAAAGCCATGAAAAGTTAAGATTGTGCTTGCCACAACAAAATCAGGTTGGGCTATTATTAATCTAATCTCCTAAGTGCACATAATACCCAAGCAAGAAAACGAAGGCTTTGAATTGAGTTTACACTAATAGCAAGAATATCTCATGGGCTTTTCACTGGGATTCTCTGTACCATTAAGCAATTACTAGTGGCTAGAATACTAGCCCACATGTCGCTATTTATGGTTAAGGGATTTTCTTGCCTGCCTGACTAAATCTTCCAATTAAACTCAATGTTACTACGTTTATCTGGGCTCCTCATTCATAATACACAGTGGGAGGTGTTCTCATGTTAGGTACCTCATCAAATTCCATTTCAGAAACTGTTCTCTCTATATCTCTGCTATTGTTGAACTTTCAAAAAGTCATAAATGAAAAGAATAGCAAAGTATAGCTAGGAAAAGACAACTTTGGGAAGAGAGCCTTACATGGTACAAAAAGAAATATCTTAATCAGTCAAGTAAATTTATCCAAATAGATCTTTCATCTCTAGATTTTCTGTTTATTCTTACTTATGTGCAAAACTGGAATTTTATGATTTAATCAAATCATAAGGTAAGATAAAACAATGGTGTTAATGTCTCTTCAAAAGGCCACGTATCAAGTCCTGATCATAGAAAAGTTTAGAGTTGCTAAGGATCTGAGAAGAGATAAAGGCCACAATTTGACCTCAAGGATACAACTGATTTCTAGAGAAAAGTCCACAGCTTTAGGAATCTTTTGACTGACAAGTAATAGCAAGACTTTGGGTTCTGAAAATTATGAAGATTTTTTTTGTGGTTATTTAATTAACAAATCAATATATACATGTCAAAACAGACTTATTCACCAAATATCAGAATGACCAAATGGGAGGCATTTCCTGAAACCTAAAAGGCAGCTTCAGGACAAAAAATAGTACTTAAAATAAATGCATGGTTTGTAAATATATGGAATGCGTTGTTATAAAGGAAATGTCTTATAGAAAAATATAAATCAATTTAAAAGTGACTTATGCAAATTCATGGATGGTTGATCCAGATGTGAATATTTGTGATTTTTGTCAGTATAGACACCTCCTGCCATGCAAAATCCCTTCCCCATCTCATATAGAAATCTTAGAAAGTTTTCTTATGCACATAAAGGTTAAATGATTTGCCTGGGGTCTCACAGTCAGTAAGTATGCAGGATAGATTTGAACCCAGGTCTTTCTGATTCCAAGCCTAATTCTTGTTATATTTATAGGACCTGGGTTTGCATCCTTCCTTTGTCATTTATTGTCAATGTGACTTTGGACAAGTCATTTAAGCTCTCTGAACCTCCATTTCATCACCTGTAAAATGAGGGGGTTGACTTCCAACAGACCTTATGATCCACTCCACCACAATGTAGAAGATCTTTCCTATTGTAAGTTCTGATTTTTGCCGCTAATGTTTCGCTATCAATATGAGTGATTAATTTTTTGGATCAAATCTGGGAAAATGTCAACTTCTTAACTCAAATGAAGTAATTATGTAAATAATATCCCATTGCAAAACACAATCAAAAAATAAATATAATTGAAATCCTCTGTTTTTGCGTTTCTAACTCTCTCACACCTTGCCTGGAAAAAAAACCCTTTTAAAGACCCTTTGAACTCCCAGATGGTCTTTTTTTTACTCATTACATCTCACCTGGCATAGCCAGAAGCACCAATTCCCACTGGGATAGATTAATTATACTAATCAGTTACCCCAGGCTGACACAATTAACCATAATTAGCTCATCCTTTTACTCTTAAAACTTCTTCTCCTTTAGTATTGAACTGTTAAATTAGTGAAAGAATTCACTCTGCTTTACAAGTTGAGGTATTTTGGGGGGGGGAGGAGGGGTAGTTGTAATTTTAAAGATAAAGACATGATACCATTATTGTCTTAAATTAAAAAGAAAGGAAGATCAGGTAACTCTTACAGACCTGTTTCCCTAATCTAAGTAACTAGTCTGGTAATAAAAGACTGAAGGAATATTGTGTATTGAATAGGAATAGAACATTTATCTGTTATGAAACTATCCAACTCTTTCTCTTTTCCTTCTTTAGTTCCCATACTAGACCCTTAAATATCCCAAACCTTCCATTTTGCCCCTAACATTTAAGTCAAAGCTGGAAACAGCCAGACCAGAATCCCAGGCTCCATGAAGCATTAGGCATTGACCCGATGGCTTCCTAATAGATACACAAAGTGCTTTCTTCCTGGAAATCAGCTGCTGAGTAGTTCAGGGCTATTGGGTGGCTTGTTAAAGCAGAAGAAGTGCCACAAAATGAACTAAAATGTCCCCACAGAATTGCTGCATCATATGCTGAGGACATTGTGAATTTTCAAGAAATTCATGTTATGATCCTATGAAGCCATGTTTAGTCTGGTCCCGGGGTTAAAGAAGAAATATGGACCTAGTGTTAATGATCTTATGAGAAGAACAAGGTCTTAGGTGTAGGAGAGCAGGAAGGTACCCTCCCATCTCTAGTGTTTTATGATTATGTTCTAGACAGATGGAATAAAAGGTAAGCAACTCTGGCAATGACTTTCTCTGTAACCTTGGGCAGAGTCAATGACCCTGTCTACCCCAGGTTTTCTTGTGCATGTAAAATGAAGACTTTAGTACATTATAGTAGTCTTTGTAAGGGGTAAATAATTAAGAAGAATGAATTGCTTTAAATGAGATATTTTCCTTCCTTGTCAAGGGGGTGGGGAGGGTGGAGAGAGACAGAGAAAGAGACAGAGACAGACAGAGACAGAGAAGAGGAAATGGGAACAGCATATTTGTCATCATGAATAGATTCACCTAATTATCTTCGAATCACCTGTAGCATAACTCTTATCTCATTCCCACAATACACCTAGCGCTTATGGGATTGTACAGGAGGTTGGGGCTGACATCCTACTGCAAGGATACCTAGTGGATCATAGGATAGCTAAGATACTGGGAAATAATAACAGTTGATTTTTATACATTGTATGTTGTGGTTTTTCCAAATAGCTTTTACATACTTTGTCTCATTGGATCCCCATTATATTTACCTGGACTATTGAAATAGCCCCTTACATGTTCTCCCTGCCTCAGGTTTCTCTCCACTTCAATCCATGCTGAACACAGTTGCTAAAATTATTTTCCTAAAATTCAGGTTAGATCCTCTTACTGTCCTAGAATAAAATATAAATTCCTCTTTTCAGGAAGTCCTTTACAAGTTGCCCCCAGAGTATCCCCTGTCCTTCCCACCCTCTACACTTTAGTCAAACTGGCTTTCTTGTTGTTTTTCACACACACTATCTTATGTCTCCTTGACTTTCCAATGCTTGTCATTTATGTCCAGAATTTATTCTCCCTTCAAATTCAGCTTTTCTGTCAATACTGAGTTCAAATGCCATCTTCTATACAAAAGCATTCCTGATATCCCCAGGTCCAAATGTCTTGCCTTCTCAAATTGCATTGTATTTTGTTTGAATATATTCTCTATACAGGGGAATCCCCAAAAGATCAATACCGCTTTAAATCTATTAATTTTTGAAACTGCACTGAGACTTTTGGGACAATCTGCACATTTATGATATACATATTGTTATTTCTTTCCTCTCTCTTCCCCTCCCCACCACTTTATTTTTCATTGTATTTATTTTTATTCATGCTTTTTGTTTTGCTATAACGTTTATATTCAAAATAAACATAACCTCCTCTTCCCATCTGCCAGCAAACTTCCCCTATTATACCAATAAAAGCTAGTTTTATAAAACAAACATATTGACTGTTTCTGACAGTATATGCAATATTCCACAACCATTCTCTCCCATCTCTATAATATATAGGATCTTCCTTCTATTTCAATCCGTTCCCTAACTCAATTGTGGGTTCTAAATGAAATTCAGTGTTGTTTTCTTTCATCACATGAGCTTTATCAATTAACTGCTATACATTTTTGTTATTTCATCATGTTCATATATTTAATTCCCTTTTACTCATGTGAGTTTATCAAACTAACCTAGTTAGTTAAATGCTCATTTTATTATCATTCTTGGCAATCTAATCTCTGTGTGAATTTACTCCTGTATATGAATAGTAAGAACAAAATCATCTTCCAGAGTCCCCTGCCACGGGAACTGAGCTACCTTTCCTCAAGACCCCTTTCATGCAGCTTATGATAGTTTCTCCAGAGAAAGTATGAGTGGAGTTGAAACCATTTAACCATTTTAGACTTGATATCCTAACTAGGTGAGAACAAATCTCAATCAATCTATATGTACTTGAGGAAGAGTATGTCACAGACTTTGGTGGAGAATGTGTGTGTATACAGGGGTTGTATCAAATGTTCTTACTGTGTTGGCTCATTAAATATCCCTTTCTAGAAACTGCTTATTGCTAGGTAAGTTGATTCTCAAATGATAATCTTGGAGAACCACACCAATGGGGTTTTGAAATAATGGCATTAGAGAATTATCTGTCACCCTTCAGGTTTACCTTTAGAACCCTGAGATAAAGATATAGTCAAGCTTTGGGGATCCAACTCATCAGTGGAGGTGGGAGTTGGAACATGAATCCTCAAAGGTAACATGGGCTACAGAAGTATTAAAAGTATACTTGAGATTTGATTGGCTCAGAGAACTTAAGTTTTGGCATTGCCTCACCTTACTAGTTACCTAAGGATATAAAAGTGATTTGTCCACTTGGATTCAGGTCCCTCAGAGTTGGCTGATTCACCAAGGCCACATGAGTCTTCACCCATTTCCATATGAAAAAAGAGCCATGTCTTCCTAGGCTAAATGCTAGATGCATTGATTATCCTTTCTATGCTATGGCTAAGCAGGAGGAGAAAGAGAGGCTGGTGACCTTGCACAGCAAAGCCAACTGCAAATCATATCATCATTTCCCTGATGCCATGGTATTCTTAAAAAAGAGAAGGAGAAACACAACCTGTGAGTAGATCAAGCTGCCTGAATGGGGACCCAACTAGTTGGGTAACTCAGCTTGTCTTTTTCTTTCTTTCTTTCTTTCTTTCTTTCTTTCTTTCTTTCTTTCTTTCTTTCTTTCTTTCTTTCTTTCTTTCTTTCTTTCTCTCTCTCTTTTTCTTTCTTTCTTTCTTTCTTTTTTTCTTTCTTTCTTTCTTTCTTTCTTTCTTTCTTTCTTTCTTTCTTTCTTTCTTTCTTTCTTTCTCACAAAACCCTAAACCCAGTTCACTCTGAAGCTCATAGATTCGACCACAATAGGTCCCTGCCCAAGCTCCACTTAATGGTGACATTTTGGGCCCTCCTGGCTTAGAATGTCAAGGGTAACTGTTTCTCTTGGGAACAGCAACCCTCAGGGTCTTCCCCTCCCAGCTTGATTTTTTTTTTCTTTTTTCTAATTATAAAGGCCATCCCTTGACTCACTTCTTGAAGAGGCCTATTAACTGAATGGGCATTACCTCACTCTAAGTGAGGACTTGAGAAGGTCTTAGCCTAAAGGTCAGGGTCTCCCATTGCACCCTGGGTCATCTCTAGACATCCTGATGAATATCTGGTCACTGGATCCAGATGGCTCTGGAGGAGAAAGTGAGGCTGGTGACTTTGCACAGCCCTCCCTCACTCAAAGTCAACTGCAAGTCATGTCATCATTTCGCTGATGCTATGGTCCTCTTCAAGAACAAAGGACAAACACAATGGATAAGCAAGTCTTTGGTTAACTGATGAATAAGCTAGGAGTATCCCCATCTATTCCCATATTCGATCTACATTACCTAGGACTAGCCTGAATCAGATCTTTCTTATAACAAAGTAGAATTGTTATATCTCCTTTTCTCCTCTTTCCTTTCCCATATACATATACACATTTTTCCCACAGTTATTTTTTTAATTTTGTTAATTAACTTTTGTTTATTTTTAGTTTACATCATTCATTTCTACAAGATTTTGAGTTACAAATTTTCTCACCATCTTTCCCCTACCCACTACCCCAAAACAGCAATCCCACTGTATACCCCCTCTCCCAATCTGCTCTCTCCAATATCCTCCCCCATCACCCCACTGACTTTCCAGTAGGGTGAGATGGATCTCCTTACCCCAGTGCCTGTATCTTATACACATTTTTGATCAACCTAATTGACCAGTAAAGTAAATCAATGAATATAAATTATATAATGTATGAAACATTTTGAAAACCTTAAAACTCTATATAATTGTGAGCTATTATTATTATTATTATCATTTTTTATTGTCTGTGAAAAATACTATGCTAGATGCTGTGGAAGTACTTAAAGGAATTTACAATCTCATTTGAGAGGCGGAATGTTTGCGTGAAAAGGTAACTGCCAAGTCAACTTATGTACTTATGTCATATTGGAGGTGCAGCTAAAAATTGCTAAAAGAATTCATAGAAGGAGTAGTCAGGGAAGTTTTCATGAGCAAAATGGGACTTATACTGAAGGATTATTAGGATTCAGATTAAGCTATATGCTCCAGGTCAGGTAAGATGTGAATACAGTGTCATAATTATAGATGTATTTTTTCTTTATAACCAGTTTTTTCTTTTTTTCCCCAAATCCTTTTATATTGAATGATTTGAGTCAAATAATTAAAAAATAATAGGAACAAGGACTGTTCAAAGTTGAAAGGTGCCTGGACATCTTCCAACCCAACACCATTTTACAGATGAGGACTGTGAGGTCTAAAGAGGTGACTTGTTTATGGCAGGGGTAGTGGAAAGCTGCAGCCTCTAGGCCACATGTGGCTCTTTTGGTCCTTAAGTTCATCCCTTTGTCTGAATCCAAACTTCACAGAATAACCCCCTCAAAAAGATTTATTCTATAAAATTTGAACTCATTCAAAAGGCTGCAACCAAGGACCTAGAAGGCCATGTGACCTTGAGGCTGCAGTTTCCCCACCACTGGTCTATGGTCACAGAATGAACTAGTGGTGGAGCTGTATCTAGAACTCATATCTCCTAACTCCTACTTTTTTAGTGATCTGTCAAACCCCATTATATTTAATTATTCAGAACTTTTCTGTTTATCAACCAATTCGAATCTAAGGAACCTTTTATTTAATTTTTCTCATGCCTTTTAGCATGTGAAGTAATCAGGCAAAGTGGATTGAGAACCAGCCTCCAACCCAAGAAGATTTATGCTTGAATGGTACCTTTAACATATCCTTGTTGTTACTCTGCGCAAACTTCTTAATCTCTCAGTACTCTAGATAACTTGCTAAGACTATAAGATGCAGAGTTGATCTCCTTGTACCTCTAATGGCAGAAGGAGTTTTCTCATCTATCAATTCCCTGTACCAAAGAAATCATAGGTGCCATTGCTATCCCCATCCACACTTTTGGTATTTTTATTCCCTACCTTAAGTGTCTATCACCTATTTCTCTATATGCCTATTTTTAACCCATCCCTCAAGTTCCTCCCCAGATACCTCCATAAAAACTTCCCTTACCATTCTCATCCATGTGAGTTTCTCTTTCCCTCAATGCATTAATTCATTCAATAAAATATACAAAATATAAAGCAGTATAATGAGTTCTTTATTACATTTTCAATTTCTTTCCCTACCATACAACTTAGCATTTTAATATATTCTGAATTGTTCTTTAATTGCTTCATATGCATAAATCTTGCCTCTCAAACAAGATTACAAGTTCTTTGAGGGCAAGGGCCATTTCTCATATTCCTTTTGTATTTTCCACAATGCCCAGTACTGGACAGGGCATAAAACAACTGTAGCATAACTCTTGTTGAAGTGAAATACTCATTCTATAGGTAGAACACATATTTTCTCCATTATTTTTTCAGAATTGAAGGCTATGAGAATGTGTCATGATGTGTCTTTTTGAACTTGCCACATTTCCTAAATTTAAAAGGACTCTCTACTACTCAACTGGAAATGAATTACTTGGCTTCAATGTGATTATCCTTTTTTTCTTTTCCTTTTTTTTTTTGCACAAGTCATTGCATTTATGTTTGAAGCCATTAGGAATAAGGATCCTTTTAATCCATTGACAAAATTCAATTTCTGTCTGCCATAATCCAGATGAAGGAGGAGAAAACACACAAGGAATTTGCCACTTCATGAAGTAATTTCATTCTGCTGCCTAAAATCGTTACTAACCTCTGCAACACTTAATTAATTGAAATGACTCTAGCTGTGGGATTCTGTGGTGAAGAGGTCTCTAATAGTTACATGTGATTCGACCTGGAATTCAGTTAGAGCTAAAAGATACTTGAACAACATTTTCAAGGAATGAAAAATGAAGACCCTGTTGAATTTAATCAATCACTTGCTTTCTTTCTTCTGCTTCTTGCTTTTCCTCTGGGATTTGATGAATTAAATTTTTGCTGGATGAATATACAAAGTACCTACCTAGACACACGTTGGATTATTTGAAAGAAGGAAGGTATCAAGTGTTGAGGGTCCTTTAGTATGAGAAGAGCAAATTGGTTTTGTAAGCTCCTTTTTGTAAGTAGTAGAATCACAGCCTATTTCACCAAAATAGGGTGATTCTGACTCATCCTGAATTGTGTCTATTATAATAAATGCTGCAGAAGGGAGAAAGGAACATGAAACCATTGTTTGATATGTTGAACCTATTTTAAAGAGCTCATTACAGATTTATGTCCTGGGCAAATAGGAAAACCTACTCATGTACTCTTACTTTCAGGTACTTTGCTGAATCTGAAGAAATCTAGGATGATTTTTTTTTTAAAAGGGTATTTTGACTCCCACTGTTACTACTTATCATTGTTTTCACATACTTACTTGGCCTATGAAAAGATATTCTTGATTGATCTGTCAAATTATTATTCCTTGAATGTCATTTTCATCATATTAATCCCCTGCTCAGATATCTTCAGTGTCTTCAATATCTCTATTGGCCACGGGATAAAATTTAAACTTTCTATTCTGGAATTCAAAGATTGATACTATAAGGTCCAACCGACCTTTTCCAATCATATCTCCCATATTGATTTATTGATCTATAAAAGGAGAGGATTGAATATTGCTTTCTTAAAAATTGTGTTGGACTCAGAGTTAGGGAACTTGGTTTTGAATCCCAGATGTATGACATTACATATCCTACTAGTCCTCTGACTGGAGGAATCCTAATTTGGTATAATCAATGGTAGACCACAATTCAATTCACCAAATGCTTATCAAGGACTACATGTATTATGTGCCAGGAACTATGCTAGCTATTATGGACATGGGAACACAACAGTAACACAATAGCCCCTGCTCCTTGAGGACTGTACAAGAGGGCTATCTATGGACATTCCACTGGGATGGGGGCAATATAAGTCAAGTCAACAAGCAGTTATTAAATGACTGCTATATATTCCATACATTGTGCTAAGCACTGGCAATACAAAGAAAGGGAAATGACATGGTCTTTACCCTCAGCAAGCTCACCATATAATGAGGGGAGACAATAAGTAAATAATTTTGTAGACTCAAGATATATACAATGTAGACTGAAGATAATCTCAGAGTGATGGAATTATGATGGAGAAGAGGATAATGTGAAAACCCTCCTGCAAAGGATTTGGTTTGTCCTGATACTTGAAAGAAGTCAAGGAAACTAGGAGTTGAAAGCAAGGAAGGAAGAACATTATAAGCATATGAGACAGCCAGCATAAATGCACAGAGCTGGGAGGAGAGTGGTGAGTGAAGAAAGGTAAATAGTCCAGTGTAGCTTGATCTTTTACAGTTTATTTTTAATTTATTTTTTAATGTACTGAATATTTTATTTTTCCCCAGTTTTATGTAAAAACAATTTCTAAAATTTGTTTTTAAAACTTTGAGTTCCAAAATTTCTCCCTTCCTCCCTCTCCACTCCACCTCATTGGGAAGGAAAGCAACTCAGTACAGGTTATACATATATAGTCATGCAAAACATTTCCATATTAGTCATGCTGTAAAAGAAAACACAGACAAAAAAAAACTTCAAGAAAAATAAAGAAGGTAAATATAGTATGCTTCAATCTGTATTCAGATACCATCACTTTTTTCTCTGGGGATGGATAGCATTTTTCATCATAAGTCCTTCAGAGCTATCTTGAATCATTTTATTTCTGAGAATAGCTAAGTCATTCATAGCTGATAATCTTACAATATTGCTGTTACTTTGTACACAGTACATGTCACTTTGCATTAACTCATGCAAGCCTTTACAGGTTTTTCTGATAGCATCCTGCTCATCATTTCTTATAACACAATTGTATTCCATCATAATCACATACCACGATTTGTTCAGCCATTCCCCAATTGACGGGCATCCCCTCAATTTCCAACTTTTAGCCACCAAAAAAGAGCTGTTAATAAATATTTTTTGCCTATATAGGTTCTTTTCCTTTTTTAAGTCTCTTTTTGAATGCAGAGACAGTACTGGTATTTCTAGGTCAAAGGGTTTACATAATTTTATAGCCCTTTGGTATAGTTCCAAATTGCTCTGCAGAATGGTTGAATCAGTTCACAACTCCACCAAAAGTGCATTAATGTCTCATTTTGCCCACATCTCCTCCAACATTTGTCATTTTCCTTTTCTGTCCTATCTGATAGGTATGAAGTAGCACTTCAGAATTGTTTGAATTTTGCATTTCTCCAATCAATAGTGAGTTAGAGAAATTTTTCACGTGGTTATAGGTAACTTTGCTTACTTCATCTGAAACTATTCCTGTCATTTGATCATTTGCCAGCTGGGGAATGGAATGGCCTTTATTTTTATAAATTTGACTCAGTTCTATATATGTTTGAGAAATGAGACATTTTTTAGAAGAACTTCCTTCAAAATTTTCCCCCAAGTGACTACTGCTAACTTTATTTCCCTCTATCATAATTCCCCCTCATTTATTCTATTCTTTCTCTCCTTTCACCCTGTCCTTCCTCATAAATTCAATGAGAATAAGGTTGTCCCATTCCCTTTCACCTTCCTCCTCTTCCCCTCCATTGTAAGTTTTCTCTTGCCTCTTTTATATGAGATAATGTATCCTAATCTATCTCTCCCTTTCTCCTTTTCCCAATATATTCCTCTCACCTCTTAATTTTATTTAGACATCATCCTTTCATATTAAACTCATCCTGTGCCCTCTGTCTATGTATATATGTACATACATATGCACATACTCACATATATATTTATATACACATACACCCTCCTATATACACATATATGTATGTATACATATATAGACACACATATATACATATATACATATGTACATATGTACACACACACATACACACACACACACACACACACACATATATATACATACTGAGAAAAGACTCATACTAAGAAAAGACTTGGGAGTTACAATTATCATTTTTCCACGTAGAAATGTAAATAATTCAACTTTAATAAGTTCCTTATGATTTCTTTTTCCTATTTACCTTCTCATGCTTCTCTTCCTTCTTGTATTTGAAAGTCAAATTTTCTGTTCAGCTCTGTTTTTTAAATCAAGAATACTTGAAAATCCTCTATTTCACTGAATGCCCATGTTGTTCCCTGAAGCATTATACTCAGTTTTGCTGGATAGGTGATTCTTGGTTTTAAACTGAGCTCCTTTGACCTCTGGAATATCATATTCCAAGCCCTTTGATCTCTTAATGTAGAAGCTGCTAAGGCCTTGTGTTATCCTGATTGTGTTTCCACAATATTAACATTGTTTCTTTGTGACTACTTGCAGTATTTCCTCCTTGAACTGGGAACTCTGAGATTTGGCTATAATATTCCTGAGAGTTTCATTTAGGATCTCTTTCAGGAGGTGATTGGTGGATTCTTTTAATTTCTATTTTATTCTTCTAGTTTTAGAATATCAGAGCAGTTTTCCTTGATAATTTCTTGAAAGATAATGTGTAGGCATTTTTTTTGTCATGGCTTTAAGGTCGTCCAACAATGTTAAAATTATCTCTTTTGGATCTATTTTCCAGGTCACTTGCTTTTCCAATGAGATATTTCACATTGTCTTTGGTTTTGTTTCATTGTTTCTTGATTGTTCATAAAATCATTAGAACCCATTTGCTCAATTCTAAGTTTTAAGGGATTGATTTCTTCAGTGAGCTTTTATGCCTCCTTTTGCATTTAGCCAATTCTACTTTTTAAGGACATTTTTTTTCTTCAGTGAATTTTTGTGCCTCTTTTCTCATTTGGCCAGTTCTGCTTTTCAAGGCATTCTTTTCCTTGTTGGCTTTTTTGGACTTATTTTACCATTTGGCCTCGTCTGTTTTTTAAGGTGTTATTTTCTTTAGTATTTTTTTTGTCTCCTTTACCAAGCTGTTGACTCATTTTTCACTGTTTTCTTGTACCCCTCTTATTTCTTTTCCCAATTTTTCTTCTATCTCTCTTACTTGATTTGCAAAATCCTTTTTGAACTCTACCATAGACTGAGGCTAATTAATATTTTTCTTGGAGGCTTTGGATGTAGGATCTTTGACTTTGTTGTCTTCTTCTGAGTGTGTGTTTTGATCTTCCTTGTAGCCATAGGAACTTTCTTAGGTCAGATTTTTTTTCTGTTGTCTGTTCAGTTTCCCAGTCTATTAGTTGACTTTTAACTATTTGTTAAAGTAGAGCTCTGCTTCCAGGGTACGAGTATTGTCCCAAGTTTCAAGCGTTTTGTGCAGCTGTTTTCAGAAATAATTCTACGAATGTGTAATTTCTCCATTCTTCCAAGGTGGTATGATATAAGGAGAGATGTGTTTATCACTCTCTTGGCCTGTGCTCTGGTCTACAAGCAACCACAAGCACTCTTTTTTTGCTTTGAAACTGTGACATGTATTTCTGAACCGCTGAGCCCACAAGCTCTGCTATGCTAGCATTGCTCCTGCCCCTGGGATTGCCACCCAGGACAACAACCCAGATCTGGATGGACAAAACAGCAGGGTTTTGCCTAGGTGCTATCAAAGAGCCTTCTGTAATCTCCTTTTGACTAGTTATTAGACCCCCCTACCATCTGTGGGTTGAAAGGTCAGGAAGCAGTGACTATAGCTGTCATTCAGTGACTTCCAAGGCTTGTTCCTCATTTGCTGGGGCTGGCTGGGTCTGTGCTGGTGCAGCCTGTGCTCCACTGTGCTCCACTTTCACCCAGATGTGACAGACCTTTCCCTCCAACTTCTAAGTTGTCTTTGGCTGGAACATTATTTCACCCTGTACTTTTGGGGGTTCTGTTGCTCTACAAATTGTTTGATGGCATTATTTAAAGGTGTTCAGAGAGGTTTTGGGGAGAGCTCAGGCAAGTTGCTACCATCTTGGCTCCATCCTTGTAGCTAGATCTTAAAGTATGTGAAAAGTAGTAAAGTATATGAAAATCACAAAGGGCTTTAAATGCTTGACAGAAGCCTTCGTAGTTAATCGTAGAGGTTAACTGAGAGCATCGGGAGTTTACCTGGAGGTAATAGTAGTAGATCAACATATACTTTGGGAAAACTTGGTAGTTATGTGAAAAAAAAATATGAAGAGATATAGAAAGATATATACAGAGACCATTTAGACCATTTAGAAGGGTATTTCAACAGTCTATATGAGAGATG
The DNA here is from genome assembly GCA_028646515.1 of Pseudochirops corinnae. Taxonomy (NCBI): domain Eukaryota; kingdom Metazoa; phylum Chordata; class Mammalia; order Diprotodontia; family Pseudocheiridae; genus Pseudochirops; species Pseudochirops corinnae. The sequence continues at coordinate 105,042,705 of CM053589.1, read as the reverse complement.
ATGAGTATGTGTAGGGGAGGTGAAACATAAGGGACAACACAAAAGTAAAAGGAAGATGTGATAACACTGGATATGTAGATTGAATGAAAGTGAGTGAAGAATGGTTAACACAGTGGTTGTGAGCTTGGGTGAATAGGAAAATGTCAGTGTCTTTGACAGCAATAGGGAAGTTGAGGAGAAGAAAAATTTATGAGTTAGAGTAGCCTAATGAACATACAGTTAGAGATATCTGGTGACACTAGACTGGAATTTGGGAGAAAGATTAGGACTGAATACAAAAATCATGGAATTATCTTCATAGAAATGATCATTGGAACCACCAGAACTTACGAGATCAAGTGAAATAATATAGTCTAGAAGAAAAAGAGAAGAGTACCCAAGAAAAGCTTTAGGTAACTTCTATGGTAAATAAGCATGCTGAGGAGTGACGAGGAGAACTAAGAGAGGATAGTGTCATAAAAAAAAAGAGAGAGCAGTGAGTATCTAGGAGGAGAGGGTAACTGACAGTGACAAAGCTTGCAGATAGGTCAAGAATGATGATGACTGAGAAAAGAAGCCATTCTAGTTGTCAATTAAGAGATCAGTGATAACTTTAGGGGGCAGAGCCAAGATGGTGTAGTAGAAGCACAAACTCAGCATGAGCTCCTGCTCCAATCACCTCCAATACATGTAAAAAAAAAATGACTCTAAACAGACTATAGAGTTATACAACCCACAAAGAGACAGAGAGAAACAAATCTGCTGAGGGCAGCCTGGCAGGTAGACAGGAAAGGACTATCACACTGAGCTGGGAGCTGAATACAGTCCCATGTGAGCCATGTGGTTTTGGCCCCAGGATGGCCTGACCAGAGGCAGATGAAGCAGACTTCAGGAGAGTGAATCATCAGCAGCTGTGGCAGTTTCCAGATGTCTCAACCCATCAATGGGAAAGACAAAGTAAAAGGTCAGTGTGGAATTCTGTTGGAAAAGGGAGAATGGAAGAGCAAGGTCCAGCCCCTGCCCCCGGGGTGAGAAGTGGCAGAGGTGCAGCAGCTGTGTCACATGGCTGCCTCAGGAGCTCCTAGCCTGAAGATCATAGGGGGACCAAGCAAGGACGTGGAGAGGAATTGTTCTTGCTTTAACTTGATTGGATCTGGATCAGAGTCTTGGGTGGTGGTCCTGGGTTGTGTGTCCAATGTGCTAATGCTTGTTGGGGCTGTAGAGATGGTGCCCTCCTAATAGATCCAGCAGCTGCAAAAACCCCACTGATTTGGGACAAACTCTATCCATTCTGGAAGCAGACTTCTACTGTGGCAAAGAGCTCAAACATCAAGAACTGGCTGTCAATATGAGCAAGCAGAGGAAGCATAAACAGACCATAGAATCCTTTTTTGGGGACAAAAAAGATCAAGGCATGGAGCAGGAGGAAGACAAGAAAGTCAGAAAAAAGCCTCCAAGCATAAAGAAACCCTGCATCAAAAGCCTCCAAGAAAAATATGAACTAGTTACAGGCCATGGAGAAGCTCAAGAAGGATTTAAAAAATCTAGTAAGAGAAGTGGAGGAAAAATTAGGAAGAGAAGTGAGAATAATTCAA
>CM053589.1:104998588-105034179 GCA_028646515.1 Pseudochirops corinnae | reverse complement strand
GATCCAGGCCGCTCAATGCGAGAGCACTGGCCTGAAAACAATCGCTCAGTCCCCCTGCTGTCTGCAGGTTGCAGGCGGGAAGCTACAATGCAGAGGCGGGTGCAAAACCTCTGCCTTTCACTTTTCTGCTCTGGAGACCTTTTTGGCCAGACTGCTTATCTCCCCCCTTTCACAATCCCCACTCGCAGCTGGTGCTAATCCGCTCACCTGAGAGGCTTTACTGCACCTCCCGCCCAGCCGCCCTTGGGGCACAGCCACGGCTTCAGGCCAGGCTGGTTTTGGTTCGCAGTGCTGATATGGTTCCTTGTAGCCGAGCTGACTTTAGTGGGAAGTATCCTTGTGTGCGTTTTGGAGTTCTAGGATTGGTTTAGAGTCCTATTTTATGGGTATTTTGGGGTGGCTATGTGAGAGCTGTGATATATTGCTGCTGCTATGCCGCCATCTTGGCTCCGCCCCCCTATTCAAATTCTTGTATATGTAAATGATGTCTCCGCATATAGAATTTAATATCCTTAAGACAGTGGTTCTCAATCTTCCTAATACCACGACCCTTTAATACAGTTCCTCATATTGTGGTAACCCCCAACCACAAAATTATTTTGGTTGCTACTTCATACAGTAATTTTGCTACTGCTAGGAATCATAATGTAAACATCTGACACGCAGGATGTATTTTCATTGTTACAAATTGAACATAACCCACAGGTTGAGAACCACTGCCTTAAGAATAGGGACTATTTTCCTTTTTTTCTTTGTATATCCAGTGCTTAGAAAAATGTAGGTATCTGATAAATGCTTTTTCATTGACTAATACATCAAAGCAAGTAAGAAATATCAATGTCTTACCTGTTGGAAAAGCTATAGGACAGATAGGGCTGACCATTAGCTATATAAACCACCAATGCACAAGAAATGGATTGATTATGTGAATATTTTATTATATTCTGGTGTTATATAATAACAAACTGAAAAATAGATCTTACCAGTTACATATAAGAACTTCATACTACTTTTTGTCAATGATGTTCTCAAGTCCAGGTTAGCTAGCAATATATTGCAGGTAAATACAAGGCCGCTGAAGAAATTGTTTCTTTCTTAAGCCCTGGCTTAATGAAGTAAGGGATAAAATTGAAAACTTACTTAAATATCAAGAGCGATGCTGAAAAAATTTAAGCAGTTAAAAATCTTTTCTTAACAGAAAGTTCAGAAATAGTACCTAATGATAAAACAGAAACCAAAAATCACATCAGTGTCTCTGATGACTGAAAAAAGAGATGAGTACACTTAGGATGGAATCTCAGAGAGCTCTATTTTTGAAATTGATGACAGAAATTCAACTAATAGACCAATTACACTGATAGAGTAATTCAAAACATTCCATTTGGTCAGAACAACTACTCTATGAGGTACATATTATTATCTTCATTCTAAGATGAAAAAACTGAGAACTTCAGAGCCTAAATGTCTTGCTTGAAGTCAATATATGCCAACAATTGTATCAGAATAACTATCATGAGGCTACATAAGGTAAAGTTATGTTTTTCCTACTATCCTCTGCATGTGCTAATTGCACATAGAACACCAATGGTGAAAAATCATACATTTTTACTTTCAATGATGACTACATACCCATCATTTTGAAGTATAAGGAAAGCCAGAATAAAACAAGCTTTGTTTAAAGGATAGTGGTAACAAAAACAACAATTACTTCTGTCTAATTACTTCAGGGAAGGCCTTGTGAAACTCATGGGATTGACCTGGGTTTTTAATATATTGATAGGATTTGAATTAGTGAATTTTAAAAAAGGATCAGGAATTCTAATTAGGAGAGAGAATATAAGAAAAAGCATTGAGGCGGTAAAAGATACTTTGAAGGGATAATTGGCAACTAAAGTACTTTGAAGGAGAAGAGTAGGAGGAAAGATTGGAATGATATGCTGGAATCATCCTGTGGACAGCCCAGGAACCCAATCTATTATAAAAGGTAGTGGCATGGTAGCACAGTGAATAGAGCTGGCACTGGAGTCAGGAGGACCTGAGTTCAAATTTGGCCTCAGACACTTTTTTTTCTTTTTCTTTTTTGAATTTACTTTTAGTTTGCACCATTTAGTTGCACAGTCTCTTGAGTTTCAAATTTTCTTCCCCTTTCTCTCCTCCCTCATTCCCGCCATGGCAGCATGCAATCAAATATAGGATCTACAAATACCTTCACATTAAACATCAGTCAAGTTGTAAAGAAGGATTATAACCAATGGAATAAACAATGAGAAAGAAGAAACAAAACAAAACAAAGAGAGAGGGAGAGAGGGAGAGAGCAAGTAGTTTGCTTCAATCCGCATTCAGACTCTAGTTCTTTCTCTGGATGTGGATATCTCTTTCTATCTTGAGTCTTTTGGAGTTTGTCTCATAACCCTGCATAGTTGAAAGGAGCCCAGTCTATCTAAGTTAGTTGTTACATATACGATATGTCTGTAATTGTGTACAAAGTTCTCCTGGTTATGCTCTCTTCACTCAGCATCAACTCATTTAAGTCTCTCCAGGTTATTATGAAGTCTGTCTGTTCCTCATTTCTTATAGCACAATAGTATTCCATTATATTCATATATGGCAACTTGTTTAGCCATTCCCCAATTGATGGAAATCCCTTTGATTTCCAATTCTTTACCACCACAAAGACAGCTGTGATAAATATTTTTGTACATATGGGTCCTTTTCCCACTTCTATGATCTCTTGGAGATACAACACTAGAAGTGGTATTGCTGGATCAAAGGGTATGCACTTATTTATAAAACTTTGGGCATAGTTCCAGATTGCTCTCCAGAGTGACTGAATTGGTTCACAACGTCACCAACAATGCATTAGTGTTCCATTTTTTCCCACATCCTCTCCAGCATTTATCATTTTCCTGTTTTATCATCTTAGCCAATCTGATCGGTAAGATGTGATATCTCAGAGTTGTTTTGATTTGCCTTTCTCTAATTAATAGTGATTTAGAGCAATTTTTCATATGCTTATAGATATCTTTAATTTCTTCCTCTGAAAACTGCCTGTTCATATCTTTTGACCATGTATCAACTGGGGAACGACTTGTATTCTTATAGATTTGACTCAGTTTTCTCTATATTTTAGAAATGATGGCCTCAGACACTTGACACACTTACTAGCTGTATGACCTTGGGCAAGTCACTTAAATCTGATTGCCTTGACTCTCCCCCCCCAAAAAAAAACCAAACCTAACAACCTAATGGGAGTCACACTTATGCTCAATCATTGTTTAGAGCTCCTTCTTTCCATTTTCCCTCACGCCTTCTATTAAGAGAAACATTTTTGTGGTGACTAAGTGGCACAGTGAATAGAGCACCAGTCCTGGAGTCAGGAGGATCTGAGTTCAAATCCAGCCTCAAACACTTAACACTTACTAGCTGTGTGATCTTCGGCAAGTCATTTAACCCCAATTGCCCTGCCTTCCATCCTCCAAAAAGCAAAAACAAAACAAAAACAAAACAAATAAAAAAAAAAAGAGAGAAATATTTCCAACTTCCTTATCCCATAGGAGCAATGATAGTGACAAATTAGATATTCGTTACAAGACTTGACACATACTTGATACGCAAATTCTGAGGACATATGAAATGAAATAAATTCTTAGAAAATATGTAGTATTTCATATATATCCATGAACACACACACAGACACATCCACATGTGTATGATTATGCATGAAGATATACCTGGAACTGCAAGATAACTAAAATCATTGCTTTTTATAATAAACTCTTGTTAATTATAATGAAGAGGTTTTTTTTTTTAATCTTCCTAATTAGTACTGAATACTCATAGGATCATAGAGCAAGAGCTAGAAGGTACCTGAGAGGTCACCTAGTCCTTCTAATTTTACAAATGGGAAAACAAACATTTTATAGGTAATTTCTCAGCAAATGGAATGTAAACTCCTCAAGGATAAGAACTTGTTTAATTTTTATCTTTTTTATTCACAGTGCCAAAGCATAAAGTTCTTCCCCCTGAAAACTGATTTAGCAGCATCTCAGAAATTTTGGTATATTTTCACCATTGTCATTTTCTTTTACATAGTTATTAATTGTTTCTATGATTTGTTCTTTAGCCCAGTCATGGACTTCATTGTTAAATCTTTATTTGTGTCTGTGTCTTTCATTTAAGGTGCCTGGACCAATCCTTATTCTTATTGCATCATGGTCTATAAAGAATGTATTGACCATTTCTGCCTTTTTACACTTGCTTATAATATCCCTGTGCCCTAAAACAAGGCCAATTTTTTTGTAAAAGTTCCATATGATACAGAGAAACACGTATATTCTGTCGCTGTCCTATTTAAAAGATGCTATAAGTCCATTGACTCCATTTTCTCTAGAAATTTGTTGAGTTACATATTTTCCATTTTGTTTATCTTTATGTTAGACTTATCTAAAATTGACAGAGGGATAGTAAAGTCTCTGGTTAATATTAAGGCACTATGTCTTCTTGAAGCTCAGATAATGTTTCCTTTATGAATTTGGATGCTAAGGCATTTGGAGCATATAAGTTTATTACGGATGTTGGTTTGTTGTCTATGGTTCTTTCCAGTATAATATAGTCTCCTTGCTTTTACCCTTTTTCATGTTTTAAATCCATGTCTTCCCTTTGTCAGAGAGCATGATAGAAAGTCCTGCTTTTTTTATTCTCTTGACACATGATAGTTTTTTCATATCTCCTTAGTTTTATAATTTTTGTTTATGTTTCTTTTAAGTGTGTTTCTTGTAAACAAATTGTCAGGCTTTGTTTTCTTTGCCAATCTAAGGACTTACCTACATGGATTCCCCTTTTCCATTGTGCTTTACTCTTAGAACAATGTCACTTATTGCAAATGTCAGAAAGGACACTGCTCCACTATAAATCCTTTCCCACCATCTACTGATCCATACCCTCTGTTGTTGACTCCCCCCAGTCCCTCTGACATTTGCTTGGAAATAGTCTCCTTGAAGAATGCTTTTCTATTCTTCCAGGTAGTACTTGCTTTCAACAATTCCAACTCCCTCCCACCCCAAGGACAAGCAGATTTTCCAAGCACAAAACCCCTAGGCTTCCTCCATTATAAAGTCCTTATCTTCCTCCACCCATAGAGGCATTCATCAATGGAATTCTCTTCCACCTCTATAGTGAGACTTACTCTATCCTTTTACCTTTTCAAAGTTTTCTCCCCTCTCCTCATTAACTCTTTTGTAAGCTCTTCTTTTTCTGAAATGACAAAGATCGCTTCACCCTCATTCCTTTGATTTAACCCCCATGCATTACTCACTCATCTCTATCTCTCTGCTTCACTTCACCCTTTTCATGCTCCATATTAGAATGTAGTTCCACAGAAGCAGCATTCACTTATTGGCAGGGTGTTGCCAGGTTTTGTCCATAATGACCTATTCACTAATGATTCTTCCAAATTTCCACCTTCTCTCCTGTCTTTTGGTATCCATTTTGAAAGAAGTCTCTTACTGGTCTTTCAGTTTTGCCGTTGTTATCTGCATTTTTTTTCTCCTTTTGCATTTCTGGGATTTGATATGTTTGAAATGTAAAAATTCTCTTCAGTTTTATATATATACATATATGCATGTATGTGTGTATGTATTTCAAAGTCTTCTTTATTATTGAATGTCTGCCTTTTTTCCTTTATAGTTAGCTCAGGCTCAGACTTGCAGAATAGGTCACCCAGGACAGCATCCTGAACTTCAGTGCTCTTTGGAACACATTATTCCATTCATTCCTCCTTTTTCTAATGTAAGCAGAATAGTCTTGCAATGTTCCAATGTCTTTTCCTCTGTAGTTGAAAGTCTTTCTCCAGATAGCCTGCAAAAGTGTTTCTGGAATGAAATATTAAATTTAACCATTATGTTAATGGCTATGTGTCAGAGTTTTCAATCTTGAGGTGTTTTGTTTTGTTTTCCTGGAGAGCTGTGGATAATTTCAATTAGAATTTCATTTTCTATGTTAAAAAGTTCTTTGCAGTTCTCTGCTATTATTTTCTGCATTATAATGTTAAAGTATTTTTTTTTTTGTCTTGTCATGTTCTTCTGGGAGACCAAAGATCATTAGGTTGTCTCTACCCATCCTGTCTTTGAAATTTCTATGTTTTATGTGCATAGTGAGCATATGTTCTTTTAATATTCTTGGTTTTTGATTCTCTTTTTCTAGTTGTCTTTCACTTCTATATATTTGCATTTCCAATCTATTGTTCTACCTTTTATTTCTTTGGTAAAGCTTGTCATTAGAGATTCCATTTTTGTTCTCCAGTTTTTCATGGATGCCTGAACTTGTTTGCCAAGTCTAGAGACCATTTTGCCTTCTGTTGTTATTGTTTTTCCTGTTTTATCTGTTTTTGAGGTTTCTTTTTCCTGAAATCTTTCTTTTCTTAGAATCCTGGTACTTTCACCACCTCCATCCTTCACCTTATTTTCTTTATTATTCACTTCTGACTCCCTGACTCCATCACCTCTGATTGTGATTTCCTTGGGTACAGAATTTCAAAGCATTTAAGCCTTCTCTAACACTTGTTGATTCCCAGTTTCCCAGCTTAGGTCTCTTCCTCAAGTGCCTTTGGGTGACAAGAACTGGTTCCACTTGGATGCTTTGTTCTTTTCCGTAGAGTACTACACCTCCCCAGCATCCCCCCACCACCTCCCCGCCATGCATGGTGTTCTGTCCCATTCCCTCTGTTTGTCAGGTTTTTGCATTTGACTAAGAACAGCAATTCAGGACCTGCTGGCACTGGCCATTCAGAACACATTTTCCCTGGCATTGGAAGTTCATAGCTACTAGCAGCTAGAGTTTTGCAGCATTGGTGCTTCCCGGTTGCAACCCCTTACTGGATTCTGCTCCTGAAGGGCTATGATCAATCATTATATTGGCCACTAAGGTCTTAGAAAACTTCTATAGTCTGGAGCTGTGGTGTCTACAGCGCTGGAAAGGAGAGGAGATCAGGATGAAGGAATGAGATTTGATATAAACCTGTGTCATATCCTTGAGTCTAATGTGGCCTTGCAATCATTAGTACTGGAGGTAGGGGAGGGGTGCTGAGTGAGTTTAGAATCAATGAGCATCAGTTGCTGGGATTTTTTTTTATAACCTTGTTTTGGATTCTTGGCATTCTAGACAATGAAAACAGTTGAAGTTGCTTTATCTTTGGCATGTAGTTTCTGTTTTGGTAAATTTTGAGAGGTAATGGGGAACAGAGAAAATATCTAGTGTTCCATCTTATTGTTAATGACCTAGAAGCCAAATGTTAAGTTCTTAATAAATGCTTATTGACTGATTACTGTGTGGAAGGCTGTTTCTAAAGTGATATGCATAGTTTAGATAAGGGTCTTGAATACAATGTATGCAATGAATTTAGAGAAAATGAATTTTATTGATGCCTTTTATCTTTATATTAATTTTATTTTTATATTACATTTATATTTATTTATATTACTTTTATTTTTATATTACAATTTTATATTAACAAACACTTTAATTCACCCCAATCTCAAGTCTAAATTGCCTCTTTGACAAAAATAATAAATTAAATAAACAATATTAATTGCATATTTAGAAGTTTGATCTAATATAAAACAATGACAAAACTACATAAAAGAAATTATTCAGTGCTGTATTAATAAAACTACAAAAGGAATTTATTATTAACTTTAAAGAATAATAGCAAAATTCATCTGGAGAAATAAAAAGTAGGAAGAAAGGAGTTCTCAGTACCAAATCTAAAATTATAATATAAAACAGTAATCATTAAAGTAATCTGGTGCTGAGTTGAGAGAGGGAGAGAGAGGGGGGAGGAGGGGTTGATCAGTGGAACAGATTAGCTATGTAGCACAGAGGCAAGTACATACAGTAGTTAGTGTTGGATAAATCCAAAGACTTCAATCATTAAGAAAAGAACTTACTATTTGACAAAAACTTATGAGAAAACTAGGCAGCCTTCTGGCAAACATTAAGTTTAGATTAACACCACATACCATATACAAAAATAAACTCCAAATAAATACATGGCTTATATGAGAAAAAAAAGTTACATCATTAAAAAAAAATAGAGGAACAAGGAAAAATACCTTTCAGATTATGGATAAAGGAAGAATTTATGTCTAATAAAGTAACAGACAAGTTCAGACATGATAATCAGTCCGTCAGTCAATAAACATTTAGTTAACTGCCTACTATGTGCTGGACACTAAGAAAAATGTTCGAGTCACAAAAAAGAGACAAAAGACAACTCTTTCCTTCAAGGAGACCACAATCTAAAGGGGAAGACAACAAGAAAACTAATATGCACAAACTATAAAGAGGTTAAGTAGGAAGTAATTAACATAGGAAAGGCACTAGAATTAAAAGGTATTGGGAAAGGTTATGTGTAGAAGAAGGGATATTAGGTTGAGACTTAAAGAAAGCCAGGGAAGTCAGGAAGCAGAGATAAAGAGGGAGAGCACTCCAGGCATAGGGATAGAATAAACAATTTTGATTGTAAGAAAATTTTACACAGACAAATCCAACATAGCTAAAATTAGTAGTAAAATAGCAGAAAAAAAACTATTTGCAGGTAAATGTTTTGTATATGAGAGATATAAGGAATTGATCCAAATTTATATGTATGATCAATTTAATATAGAGCATAAGTGGTCAATAGATAAGTGGTCAAAAAATAGGAACAGCCAGTGTCCAAAAGTTTTAATGATTAAAATCCAACTTATCAACAACAATTTTTAAATGCTCAAAATCACTAATAATTAGAGAAATGAAAATTTAAGCAGGTTTGAGTTTCCATCTTGTGCCTATCAGACTGGAAAAGAGAAAAGTGACAAATGTTGGAGGAGCTGTGGGAAAACAGATTCACTAGTGGACTATTAGTGGAGATTGAATTAGCTGAGTCATTTTGAAGAGTACTTTGGAATTATGCCCAAAATGTTACTAAATTGTGCATACCTTTTGACCTAGCTTTATCACTTACTAGGCCTATATCTCAAAGATTTTTTTTTAAGAGCAAAAGAACCTCTATGTGCATTTTTTTTTAATAGTGGCTCATTTCTTGGTAGCCAAAAATTCAGAAACTAAGGGGGTGTCTCTCTATTGGGGAATGACTAAACAAACTGTGGTATATGGATGTAATAGAACAACATTGTGCCATAAGATATGACAAAATGCACAGTTTCAGAAGAAACTATATGAATTACTACCTAGTAAGCAGAACTGAAAGAATTGCTTAGACAATGAAAACAACATTAGAGCAAAAATAACTTTGAAAGACTTCAGAAGTATGATTAGTGCAAGAATATATCATGAGTGCAAAAGACTACAGATGGCACACAACATTCACCTCTGGTCAGAGAAGTGATTAGCTTAAAATGCAGCAAAGATATATATTTTTAAACATGGTCAAGGTAAGAATTTATTTTGCAAGACTGAATTTTGTATTGAAAACTCAAGCTTTTTTTTTAATTACTCATTTGGGGAGAGGGGCAGTAAGTGAAAGAGACAGATTAAGAAAGAAAAATGTAAAACATCTGCAATTTCCCAGGGCATATCAAAAATTAAAAGCTCAGTTTTATTCAGTCAACAAATATGTATTTATTAAGAGCAACATATCAAGAACAACATTATTAAGACCAATATGCCATGCATGGGGGATGCAAAGAAAGGGAAAAATGAAGACCGTGTTCTAAAGGAGAACACAATCTAATGAGAAAGAGAATGTGCAAAAAAAAAAAAAATTATATATATAAAAATAGAGTGAAAATAAAAGACAAACTCAAGAAAGAGTCATTCAGGTTTGGATAGGGAGGAAGAGGAAAAATCTCTTGATGAGGCTAAGATTTGAGCTGAGTCTTGAAGGAACTCAGGAAACATGGAAGGCAGAGGTGAGGAAGTAAAACATTGAGGCATGGGGGAGAACCGGAAAAAAGCCACAGATACTAAGAGAACGTTGTATGTATAATATAATATTATGTGATGTCCAACTATCAGTGACTCAACTATTCTTAGCAACACCATGATCCAAGACAATTCCAAAGGACTTATTGTGAAAAATTCCATCTACCTCCAGAGAAAAATAACCAAAGGGGCCTCAATGCAGATTGAAGCATATTTTTTTAAACTTTATTTTTCTTGGTTTTTTTGTCTATGTTTTTCATTGTAACATGGTTAATAAGGAAATATGTTTTTTCATGACTATACACATAAAATCTATATTAAATTGCTCATCTTCTTAAGAATGGGGAAGGAAAGGAGAGGATGGGGAAAGATGGGGAAAGAAAAAAGAGAGAATAATATTCATAAAAAATGAATATTAAATATTGTTTTTACCTGTAATTGAGAAAAATAAATTTAAACAAAGAAAAAGTCATAGAATTGGGAGGTGAACTACAGTTTTGGAGAACAGTAAGAAGACCAAGGTATTTGGAGCATAAGGGAGCTAAGTATAAGAGGTAGGAAGTGGCAAGGCCATAAAGGCTATAAAAATCTCAATAGAGGATTTTATATTTGATTCTGGAGGTAACAGGGAGACATTAAAGTTCACTGAGTAGGTGGAGGAGGTGACACAATCAGACTTGTACTTTGGGAAAATCAGTTCCTGGTGTGACTTTATTTTTGTTTCTCTGTTTCTCTAATTTTTTAAATGTTTTTCTTTCATATTCATTTTAGGCTTGCTAATTTCCTACTCTTTTAAAATTGCATGTTTAGTTTGCTGATCTCTTTTGCTGTTTTGTTCGAAATTTTCAGATATAAACTTTCATCTTATCTTAAGCTGTTGTTTTTTCATTTAAATATATATCAAGAAATATCTATATATTTGTATATTTACATGTATACCTACTTATAATACTATATATATATATATATATAATACCTACTTATAAAATTCCTACAATGCATTTTCATCTGTGTGTATATTGTGTGTATGTATACATATATATATATATATATATATATATATATATATACGTACATATCTATACAACTACGTACCCATATATCTATATAAAGGTATAAATATAGATCTTATGTTAGATAGATCTTAGCAGCCACACCTGGTTAACCGTTTTGGCAGATGGGCTAAACCAGGATGAGATTAACTAAGCGGTCTCAAACCATTTGGTGAGTTAGGGGAATGTCTACCCCAAGCATGTGAGGACTTCCCCTTGTGGAATGGGCAGATGAGAACAATTTGTTCCACCAGCCGAGAAAGTAGCTGAAGTAGGTCCTGTGGAGTACTTAGGGCTTGGTTAGATATTGAAGATGGCAAGGTCATCCACTGCATCTTGAGCCATCACCAGTCATCTTGATTCTGTCCTGCCACTGGACTGTGATGACACAGGAGGTGAGAGTGAGGTCGATGACTTTGTGCAACTCTGCCTCACTTAAATCCAATTTATGCATGAATTAAAAGACATCACTCATATTAGCCATGCCACTTAACTGTCTGGTCTTGCCCTTAATAGCCACCATGCTCACATTTGTGCTCTTCTCATCCATGACTTTTGACTTTTATAATCCTTTTCCTCTGTTAGGGATAAGTTCTTATACCATGTCTTCCATGAAGCTTTTCTTAATTTTTCCAATTACTAGACTTTCTCAATCATTGCATTACTTTGTCTAATAGGAAACTAGCCAATATGGCCCTAATTTTTCAAGTATGCACTATCTTCCCCCTCCTTTTTTTGTCTTCCCTCCTATTTCCCCACCCTGCCTTAGTTAGATGGTTAGCATGAGGCATAAATATGTAAATATGTATACATACATACACACTGGTAAAATCATTCTATACATAATTCCATTCATCAATTCTTTCTCTGGATGCAGATAGTATCATCCTTTATGGGTCCTTTGTAGGTAATTTGGGTACTTGTAAAAGTCAAAATTACTTTCTTCAAAGTTGTTCTTAAAATAATATTGCTGTTAATGTATACCAAAAAAAGAAAAATTACATAATTTTATTATACATTTAAAAGGAATAGCAAGTTGTATAAAATAGATTTGCAGTTTCATGCATGATAATCTTTTTTTATTCTACTATGTTATTGAAATGTTTTTCATAAATTAAAAATAAAATATATATTTTTTAAAACAAAAGTTAAGAGTCACTAGAAGTCCAGTGGCTGAACCCTTTCTGAGGAGCAACCTGCCAGATATAGACCAGCAGTATATTGCAGACTGACCAAGTGACTGAGATGCTGTATACTCAGAGGTCTGTATAGTTGTGGAAGGGTACCACCAAAGGTCAGAGAATCATCTTTGAAGAAAAGAAAGACTAGTTTCTCTATTGGAGTCTCCTGTATATACATTCAGTTCCAGCTCTGCATACAATCAAAAGAGTTTTTGTCATCACAATAAGCAGACTGGAACCAGTCACAGAATCCTTGCGCGTTTTTTGAAATGGAGGGCAGGGATGTCCAATACACACGTCTAGAAGCAGGCTCACCAAGCATCCCCATGGGCTGATACTAGACAGAGCAGATTGAGCACACACAGAAGGCCCCATTTTCTAGCCCACTCTTCTCCCATCATGTTTACAGCTCTGTAAATTATTTGTTTATGTATTCAATCGCCCTCTCATTCCCCATTCCAGTAAGACGTAAATTCTAAAAATTCAGAGGACTGTTTCATTTTCTAGGTGCACATGTTCCCAGTACTTAGTAGAGTGGCTAGTACATAATAGATAACTAACATGTCTATTGAATCAAATTTAATGCAATGATAGTGAACATTGTTATCCTCCTCCAATATAATATCAGCAGTCAATCATAGCCTACAAATATCATACCATCAATGGAGGCGTGATCATCCTCAGTGTGATTTCTATATAGCCTATTCTTTTGCACATTCCAATCAAATGAATATACGCTCATATGCTTGTAGTGGAATACGTATCGAAGAATATAAATTCCTTCAGGGCAGAGACTATTTTATTCTTATCCTTGTTTACCCCAATGTCTTATCCAGTGTCTTGCACATAGTAAGTAGGTTCTTTAAAATGTTCATTGAATACATATGGTTGATCTATCTCAAGTTGTCTGGAATCACAGGGATTTAAGCTATTTGGATTTATTTTTTCATATCAGCCATCATACTTGTTGGTTACAGAAGAGACACAGATAAATACTTTAAGAGGTTAGTCTTTTGATTTTTCAAGTTGGAGTGAAAATAATAAATACAAGGGAATTTGAAAAGGGAGTGGGCATATGAAATTTGAGGTCTACTTTTGACAATCTACCTAGATGGAATATTTTGTACAATGCTAGGATAAGAATTTTAGGTAATTCAAACTTCCTCACTTTGCAAAGTTCAGTAATAACTACCATATTAGTACATAGGTCCTTATGTCTGCTGTCTATGGCCCTGGATAGAAGCTATTTTGGAAAAATGGGAAAATCTTTTTAAAAGAGTAAATAAAACCTCAGAATAGGTTTTCTCTCCAAGATGTGTTTTTGTTTTTTATCACAATGACCTTTCTAGGAAAAAGATGAAGCCAGCCTCAGGTAAAAAGAAATAGCCACATTTCATCTACAGTTAGCCTTTATGACCCCCTGAACTCTGTTTTTCTATCTGAACCTCTTTTCATGCACCATTTCTTCTTGCCTCTGATAAGGGACATACCAGTGCCTGAGCAAGGCCACATTGGGACTTTGACATTCATATCAGAACTAGTAAACAAATTCTGCCACCAGTTAATTGGCTATATCCTTTCTCTTTATTTTTCCAGTAACATGGAAGATTGAAAAATTGTGTAGTACATATCAGTAAAAGACCCACTAAATCCTCTTGCATTTATATATAACATATCATGGATATTACATACGTGTTTATATATCTATTATACACATACCCACACATTGGCGAGTACACACATATATGATTATCGTATCATCTTTTTTCTTCTATCTCTAACACAAAAGTCAAGGGGTTTGAGAGCACATATAAAAAAAGAGATTTCTAAGGGAGCAGAAGATTGGGCCAGGGTCATTCGAAAGGGTAATTATTGTTAAATGTCAGGTTAACTCTGAAGGCCTCGGCTCATCCAACTGAGAGCAGATTAGCCCAGATGGAGACATTTTCAACACGGTTCTGTCTGGCCAATCAGAGACAGCTGGGATTAGCCAAATACCTTCTCTCATCTGCTTGCTCACAGAAAGGTCAGTTTCTGCTCATTGCTTCTCTTTTAAGATGTGCTTTTTTTTTATTTATGGCAGCCGTGTGCAGGAAATCAGGTCCCTTTTATCAGTGAATTAAATATTCAACATCTAAAACTCACTTTTTGAGAGTCAACTTCATTCACTTTCAAGATCTCTTTTATCTTTTTTTAAGTGCTGAAGATATATTGTGTGCATGTACACAGTGCATATTTTACTTGCAGCCTTTCTGCTAAATTATGTCTTTCTTCCCCCTATTTTGCGAATTTTTAAAGCCTATTTGTTTCAATTCATACATTCAATTCTTTAAGGGCTGCAGTTTACGTTACCCATCATTTTCTTCATAAAAAAAGATGGAGGAAGGAAACCAGCTCTCCAATGCTTTAAAAAAAATACTCTGTGCGTGTATGTGTTATTTTCTCATGCACCTAAAATAAGTTCATATATAAAATCTGATGATAAAAGGAGTAAGAAAACCGACAATGAACAATGATTTCATCATTTTTCATATATTAATTTTGACATTCTAGAAACTCTGTATTTGTGTAGGTGTATACACACACATACACTCACCTCTATGTAAATGTGCATGTGTACATGTATATTATCTCCTGCCATTAAAATTTAAGCTTCTGGAGGGCAGGGACTTTGCATCTCTAGCACTTAATAAATGCTTATTGATCAATTGCCTTGATCATATATGCATTATGTACATTCATATATGTGTGTATATCAACACATGCACACTGCATTTATGCACATTGCATAGTGCTTTTTCCCTAGATGCATTTATTAACATGTTTGAGTGAATATGTGAAAGGACGCACACACTCACATACACACACATACACATATTATAACTACAAGTGGAACTTTGGGTTCAGACTCATTAGATACTAATTAATGGGATCATAGGGAACTTGGAGGGCTTTCTAAAGGATGCAGTCCTTGGGGTTAGATTCTTTAGCAGACTTTCTGGAGAGTCACAGTTTTATTTAGGAGACTGAAGATTGTTTAATGTGGCAGTGTTCTTAAAAAGAAGTCTCTTCACCATGTTTTGGGGCCCACCACAATACGAAGTAAAGAGGTAAGAGGAGATGGAAGCAGAAGAATGTGTGAATCAGAAAGAAGAATTAAAAAGGGGGCAGCTAGGTGGTGCAGTGAATAGAGCATTGGTTCTGGGTGTCAGGAGGACCTGAGTTCAAATCCTACCTCAGACATTTAACACTTACTAGTCGTGTGACCTTGGGAAAATCACTTGACCCCAATTGCCCTGCCTTCTCTCTCCAAAAAAGCAAAAAAAAAAAATTAATTAAAGAGCTATATCAATGCTATTTCCTGTTGTCCTTGTTATAGGGTGTTGGCGGCCAAGCAAAATCCCATCAGTCACACGTCTGTCTCCTCTTTTCCTAGATAGATCACAGAGGCACCTCTGGCTGCAAACCTCTTTACCTTCTTTAATTGTGTATCTAAAGTTCCTTATTACTTGATGCAACCAATAAATTATATGGCCATTAGCATCAAATTTTGTCTAAGCTTTTCATGCACAATGTGTGGTTTGAGATTGTGAGTAGGAAACTGGGCTGTGGAAAGAGGGATTTTACTCTGGGGAGGGGGTAAGGGGTTGGACTTATTAGAGAGAGAATTTGCTTTTGCTTTTGTTTTTTGGTTTTTTGTTTTGTACTTTGGCAATTTCTGAGATAATTCTATAACACACTCAGTAGACCATCTTCATACCTGGTATCAATCTGAAGGGGACAAGGGAGAGAAGGGGATATGGTGTTTGTCGCTGAGCATATCTGAGAGGCATTGTTCAAAGTCCAGTATCATGGTATCATATGGGGGGGTGGATATGATAGGAGGGAGATGCTGGGGTGGAGTGGGGGAGGTTAGGGGTATAGCACCCCCCTGCCTGCATCTAGAAAATCCCTGTAAATTTTTTGACCCTTCTTTCAGACCAGAGAAGTCTGAATTATTATGGTATTAGAAGATAAAATATGTTGATATTATGCAATTGTGTGTGTGTGTGTATATATATATATGTATATGTACACACATATATACACATACATACATTCATACATAAAATACATTTCTGAGTTAACTAAACTTTTTCTGAATTGTCTGATGGCCTTCACATATCATCTATGATCTCCACAAAACTCTCCCAAAATCCTCATTTAATTTCTTATGCCAACCTGCAATATATTCAAACTATGATGGAGAAAGTTGCAATGTGGAAGGAATAACTCCATAATTATACTAATGTGTGCACACTAGAGGGAGATCTCCTTTTATACCATTTGCAGCAATATTCTTAATTTGCATCTTAAAATGTCATTATATCCCAAATTTAGAGTTATAGAAAAATCATCTTTGAAAGAGTGCAAAAATAAGGTCAAATTATGAAATATGACACTTACCATTTTCTTATTAAAAAAAGCGACTTTTAAACTTGTCTTCAGTCACGCTAGTTCTCTCTCAATGTATGTAACCACTTAAACATACTATTTGGTGGAAAGTTTTTCTTTTTTCTTTACTAGCTTACAAACTACTACTTGTCCATATTTGCATGGAGTCATAGATGGTGGTAAAGATAAGACAAGAAATGGCAACTAATCAAGAGACTTCTGGGGGCAATTTCTCTACTATTTTTTAAAGGAAATAATAATTTAAAACAAATGCTATACTTCATTGTGCAGTTAGGCCTAGGTAGCTCAGGAAGTACTGCTACACTAGGGCAGGGGTGGGAAATCTGCTACCTTAAGGCCACATGTGTCCTACTATGTCCTTTTGACTGAGCCTTCATTTTACAGAAAAAATTGTTTTACTAAGGGGCTTTGTTCCGTGAAGTTTGGATTCAGTCAAAGGGCCACACTTGAGGACCTAGAGGGCCACAAGTGGCCTTGAGGCTACAAGTTCCACACCCCTGCCCTAGGGCAATGAAAAATTTATTCCCAAAATGTGTTACCTGTCCTTACATTAAGTTCTTATTAATGATATGATCTATAGGTAGTAACAAGTTTAAATAATAGCCACACAGATTTTAATATTCCTTAAAAAGGACACTAAAATATTTTAGACTCTTGGAAGTCTCCAGATAGTCTTTCCATAAACTCAAAACATCTTAGATTTCTCTTAGATGCAACAGTATACTGGGGTCTATAAAAGGAAAGTAGAGCTTGAATAATTGTCTTGGGGATTTTTGGCAGTGATTCCAGATAATTAAGCCAAAAAAGAAATCCTTTTGTGAACCTGAAATGCTTATTACCTACCTAAATGCTTCCAAATCACCAAAATTAAAAGAAGTATTTACCTCCACTAATTTAACATTCTAACTGGTGCACATGCATTCTCTTCTTACTTCTAAGCAAGCTTTCCACTTGATGCTAAAGCCCAGGTCAAGACCTGGAGACTGACTAACATGTGTTTTCAGAAATCACTCATTCCATAGAATATATGGAAAGGGTTTTATTTTTAAAATACTACATGTATTTAATAATGTAGTAATTAGCTCTTGAATATAACTAATTAGTTCTTCACACTTTTACAAAAGAAGAATGGGAAAATTGATGCAATTATCCAGATAATTCAAATGAAAGACAAAGCTCTTTTACCTTCATTATCAGGTATCTCAGACAAATATTTGGAGTCTGAAACTATCTGGATAGTTACTGCAACTCATTTGTTTATTTTGAACATGGAGGCAGACCATTAGTGTCAAATTTTAATCAACCATTTATGATTTCATTAATAATTTTCAGACATCCCATTGTTTTGCATAATTATTTATTTACATGTTTTCAGATGAATGGACATATACTTTTCCAAATATGTTGAGAGTGCTTTTATTGAATGCAAGCAAAATCAGATTAAAATATGCTTTAAAATATAAATATAGATAAATTTATAGATAAATATATAAAATATACTTAAAAAGTATACTCGTATATAAACACACTGACATATACATATTTACACATATATAATTCTTTCTATGTATATTATGCATATATATTAAATATATGTAAAAATCTCCTTTGATGAAAGGTTTTGAAAGTCCTTTTGGTAAGGAGGTAGTGTGGTGAAGTGAATTGAACACTGACTTAGAGCTAGACACTGTGGGTTTTGTAAATCACTTCATCTTTCTAAACCTATTTCTTCTCCTGTAAACTAGAGATAATGTGTTTTGTTATCTTAGTCAGAGTTGTTGAACTGAAAGGACTTCGTATATTACAAAATAATATATGTTGAAGAGAAGAAGGACCCAGGACTTCATTTACCATGATACTCACACTCATTGATAGAATATTCCTGCACTCCATTTTCAATAGGATAAGTCTGGAATCTGGTGTGTCGGGAGGACAGGAGGGTGACAGAGACAGCTGGGCTGAAGGAATAAGGGAACTACAATGAAAAAGGAACAGTGGCAGTACCTGGCATACCTTGTTTGCCAACTGCCTGGAACCAGTTGAGGCAAGCTGGTGGAAAAGTAAATTATGCTTTTCCTTTTGAGATGGCAGAAAGCAGAGAAAGCTATAATTGGAGATTTAAATACTGCAGGAGAGAATCTTCTCCCCCATGCTTAAGATTAGCTTCATAGATGGCACTTTGCCATATCATCTACTTACACCAGGGAATCAGTCCCAACAATATTTATTTTGCTTTGGGTTTAGGATACTTCTTTTTGTTGAATTTTCCCTGTTATTTATTAGGCAACTTTGTCTTGATCTAATGCTTTTTTATTTGATTTATGGTATCTGAATTTCTAGACCTAAGTTGACTTTAGAAACCAAATTTGTGTTTAGATGTTCCCACTCTTTTCAAAGATGAGAACTTGAGCCAAGTAAGATATACTTATCATCCATTATACCCCACATTGAGCTCAGTAGCACATTTGAATACAAAACTGAATAGAATGCAGAGTATAGCATTATTTATATCTACATCTATGAGAACTATTATTATAAATATTATCATTTCTTGAATTTTCCAGCTTATACGCACACACATATGTACATGCTTTCTCAGAGAGAATTTAAGATCCTTGAGAGCAGGCTTTGCTTCATTCTTCGAATTTGTATGTCCATCACCTAGAAAAATGTCTGGCACATAATAGATCCTTAATAAATACTTGTTGACTCATTGATTGCTTAATAAATGTTTGCTGACTCACTATTTAATATTCTTCTTTGTTTCCAGTAAAGTATTTTTTAAGTCGTAAACTCTCAAGGAATCTTTGTTGAATTGATGAAGAAAATTAAGAAGGTGATTCATCCTCAAGATATTTCTTTTAGTAGTGTTTGAATACTTTTGGGCAAAAAAAATCTTTACTCAAAAAAATCATATCCCAAGTAAAGATTTTCTTATAGAACATTTGTCCTAATATTATATTTTGAGAGATATAGCTAGGTCAAATTTCTTATACTTCATATCTCTTATACCTCATGATTTACCTTTTTTGAGCATATCTATTACCAACCCTGAACTCATCCATTTCATGTAGGAAAGTAAAAATGCTTCACAATACCTCTCCCACAAACTCTTTCCCCAATCCTTTAAAATGGTACAAACCAATTACAATCCAGAAAATGTATCATTTGGTTTAGTCACATTTCAATTGTTATTGCTTTCTCCATTAAATTCCAATTTTGATTTTCCAGCACAGAAGGGAAGTAAAAGTGACCCTACTTTCTCAACTGCCAGTTCTGACAGGCTTTATTAGATGTGAAAGTCTTCCAGGATGGGTCAAATAGTGACTATGTATCCAAGGATCAGTTTGCATTTGGGGAAGTTCATACCATATTAAATCCACAGAGTGTGAAGTTTTTGACCACAACAAGATCATCTACTAATGGGTTGCAATCTGAATTGGGGGAGGAATGGGGGAGGGAAGGAGAGTACTCATACTGATGAAATCACAGGTACTGAAATATTTAAGTAATTATGTGTATTTCCTTCAGAATTTGACTGTGATAATATCTAATAATGGGAAATATGTAACATTTTTATTTATGCATTCATATAAACTTTTACTTTTATACATATTTTGAGGAATCAAATGAAAGTGACATTTGGAGTCAATATGAATGGAATAAATTTATTCACTTGGTATATATTAACTCTAGAGTTTTGTAGGACAATGTCCAGTCTTTCACACAACTCATATGTGCATCCGCAATACACCCATACCCACCCACCCCACACAAAGCGCTTATTTACATAGGAGATAGAAACATAAAGATTCTATGAGGTTAAGAAAATAGAACTCTAAAGGAAGCAATTTGAGCCCAGTTTTGTTTTTAAAACCTCCCAAGATGTAAAGTTGTTTAACAGAATTTATACTAATTCAGTTCAGATTTAATTAAATAAATGAAAGTATTTCAGCAAGTGACCTTTTTGTTCAAATATAAATCACAGAGGGTTGAATTCATATTATACTGTGATTCATAAATTCACATAAAATGAATTCCTCAGAACTGTCCCAGGAACACATGCTATGATTCTTGAAATTAAGAAATGGATTTCCAAATCTGACCTCTCTACCCTGCTCCTCCCCCTCCCCCTCCCACCAACAAATGCATATACAACATCACACATAAACAAGGGACTATGCACATAACTAGTCTGTTATTTTTGTCTCCAAAATATATTTGAGACCATATTTGCATAAACATATGGTGTCATATGATAGTCTACTTTCCTGAGGTATTAATAGGTATCATACCAATTTCATTTAAGTACCCATATGAAGACTCTAAGTGGTTGGTGGATTAGTGAGTAGATTATTTAATTTTTACCAAATTAAGGACTTTTTTGGTGGATAAATGTTTATAATTGATACAACTAAGAACAAAATCCACCCAATTCTTCAATTTTTTGAAAAAATTATTTATTGAGGATGCCTCAGCCTGCCCACCAAGAAAATGGACATTTCCCCACTAGGAGTTAGGGCAAAATGTAGCAATTAAAGATTTATAAAATCCCTTGTAATTCTTGGATAAAAGTTGTTTTTAACATTCAAAATATTCATCAGACCATTATCTTCTATCAATAAAATGAATGACTCAAAAGAGGGGTGCTAAGTCAATGCCCAGCATGCATTTTCATAGATATAAGGAAGTGAGAACTGTACTGAAGAGCTATTCAGGGTGACCGGTGTATGCATGTTTTTTTATAGAACACTTTTCACAGAGTATTCACACAAAATGAGAATGACCTACTGTTGGACCACACATTCACCAAGGTGTCTGGGTTTCTTCAATCAACTCATAATACCCTTCTATTCTCCAACAAAAGGGTACAAGAAGTAACTATGGTACCTTTCTAATGGCTGACTCATTTTGCCATGTACCCAGGAGAAGATAAGAGAATTTCAGTGGATGCTGGGAGGGAATCAAGAGTATATACCACACAAATTAAAATTAAAATGTGCTTCAGATACCTCTTGCTGATTCTATTTCAGTCAATGGTTTCACAGTTGCCAGCAGAGCAAAATCCCCCCTAGCATTAAACAGTTAATATTTATAGGTAACTTCGTAATCATTGCTATCAACAGACAAAAAGCCACAATAATCCGATTGCCATCACTTTAACCAAAGCCCGTGTCGTAAACCTTGTAATTTTCTGCTGTCATGCTCAGCCACTTTCAACACATTTAAATTAGAAAGGACTATGCTAATTTTGCTTCATAGCCAGGGTAATTGTTGTAAGACATAATTATCTTTTTTTTTTTTAAAGAATCGTTTTATTCTCTGGAGTTGTTTAAATTCAGTCTCAGTTACCCCATGTCCTTTCATCCCTGAGCTATTCTCTGGCCCCCAACCCCCCTTGGAAATGTTACTTTCTTGTGGGATATCTAGAGACACTTTAGACTTCTTTTCCCAATGACCGCTATATTCCTCTCTGACCTCCTTTAGGAATGTGGTCGTGTCAAAGTCATTAAATTATCTCTATATTGATTTAAGAATGCTGCCCAGCGTCTTTTATCCCCTAATGTACTGAATAAGAATGTTTCCACAATCCTTCCTCCTACATGATGGATTCCAAGGCTAGGGTGAACTATGAGATATTCAGTTGAAGGAGAATTGGAGAAGAGAAGACTTATGGGGACTATGATGCATGCCTTCAAATACAAACAAGGTTGTCTTATAGAAGAAGTAAATATTTTTGTACATTTCATAGGAAACTGCTAAGGGTGGAAACTGAAAAATTAAAAGATGGATTCCCCCTGTGTTTAACATATTAGAAAATATTAGAAAAGGATTTGGACCTCACAGGTTGAGCAAGCATGATCAGAGTATGATCGGCATCATGAGAATGATTGCCCACATCAGTGAAATCACAAATCAGTCAGAGCATTGAGTATTAGAATACTGAAGTATTGGAGCAAAGTGAAACTTTCCAATAATCATATCTGTCCATCAATTAAATGGGAGCTACAACACATAGTAAGTTCCCCAGTCCTAGAACAGTCTAGATGACCTTCTCATTGAGATATTGTAGAAAGAACTCATTCAATGACTGGGAATTTGAAATGGATGATCTCTAAAGTCTCTTTTAATTTTGAAGGTCTATTCAATTTTGCCATACATTCTTTCCCAAATAGACTTCATTTGAAGATGAAAAGAACAGTTAATACTAAGTGCTTGCTGTTACCACTGTGGCCAAATTTGCCAAAGGAGAATAGGGGACAGAAGATAATTAAGTATGATGAAAGAATCTGAAAATTATGCAGTATCCCTACTAAATAATAATAGCTAATAATAGTTAGAATTTGTAGAGTGCTGTAAAGTTTGCAAAGCATGTTCTATATGTTCACTTATTTCATCCTCGAAACAACCCTGTAGGGTTCTTGTGAGGATCAAAATAATTTCAACTCTCTTGATTTCAGTTTCCTTATCTAGACACTGAAGGAATTGATTACATGACTTCTAAGTTCCTTTTTAGCTTTAAAACTGTGATTTCATATAGACACTTCTCAATTCCTCTCGTTCAGATGCTTCCATTTCACTAGATTAAGACAGAATAAGTTCTATACCTGAAGCATTACCTAAAAAGCAGAAATTCCAATAGAAAATTAGGAAAGAGGTGGAGTTTCCTAAAATCCTTGTAGGTTCTGGACCTGTAGGCTCCTTATAACTTTCATAGTTGTCTGGATTTCATAGATAAGCAATTATATTACTGTTTCCAATGCATACTATGAATTGAATCTAATCATTAGAAAGATACCTCTGATAGCTAAGGTTGTATAGCATTAAATAAACACTGATTACAAGACATATAAAAGAAGAATAGTGCCAAAAATTAGTCCATATGTCTCATTTTGCTGATGTCACTAATAAGTACATCTTAGCAACAATTGTGGTTTCAGTGCACAATTTACACATGGAGGCTGTGAGAAGAGTTACAGTTGAGAAGAATGTTATTAAAATCAAGTGCCTGTGATACATGTGCAATACATAGAGTGTTGGAACTGGAGTCAAGAAGACTTCCTGAGTTCAATTCTAGCTGCAGACACTTATTAGCTGTGTGACCCTGGGCAAGTCACTTCACATTGTTTGCCTCAGTTTCCTCATCTGTAAAATGAGCTGGAGAAGTAAATGGCAAACTCTTCTAGTGTCTTTGGCAAGAAACACCTAAACGGAGTCACCCATAGTGGGGCATGGCTGAAAATTACTGAACAACCACAAAAACTATTGGGGCCTATCAAGATATACCCAAACAGGAAGAATATTATATAATGATACAAATGAAAGACCTGAACACATTGAAAATCAGCTTTTAAGCCTGGTGTCAATAGATTCTATCAAGCATTTTCCTAGACGATAAGAAAGTCATAAATATATTTAAAGGAATTCCACATCTTTTGTGAATCCAGTTCCTCAAAATTACATTGGCTCATTTGTATTGTGGGACATAATATGTATATTGGCATAGTACAATGGATAGAGGACTAGACTTGTGGACAGAAAGATCTAGGTTCAAAACCTTTCTTAAAAATTTGTTAGTTGTATGAACCTCAACAAGTCACTTAACTTCTTTAATCCTCCATTTCCTTATCTCTACAATGAGGATAATAAAAGTTACCTACCTTATAGGGTTGTTGCAGAGATGAAACAATAATATATGAAAAGTGCTTTGTGAATTTTGAAGTTTGTAGAAATATATTTCTCTTCCTCCTCTTCCTTCTCTTATTCCTCTATTTTCTCTTCTTTCTCTTACTACCACTTCCACTACTACCACACTGGGTGGAAGAAAGCCCAAAGAGAGTGATACTTAGTGTTAGCCACCAACATTGCCACCACCATGGCCACCACCACTACCACAACTACCACTACCACTACCACCACCACCACCACCACCACCACTACTACTACTACTACTACTACTACTACCGTACTACTACACTACTACTACTACTACTACTACTACTACTCCCACTCCTACTACTCCTACCAAGTGGATGATCTTTAATGAGTTGTTCCAATTGGGATTTTATTATCTAGGACCTAGAAAATGTTCTTGTGATCAGATCCTGTGGCCTTACCTAATTAGGTCTCTAAATGACAGATATTTCATCATTGGGTTTATACTTACATCTTTTCCCACTATGGTATTATTTGTTTTCTAGTGTTTAAGTTCTATTGTTATTGTCTTCAAAAATCTAGGTTAGGATCACCTGCAAGCCAGAATTAGGACTTAGAGTAGAACTTTAGTATATAGCAACTGTGAACTTCAAAAACATAACCAGTTTTGTCAGTATTTATCACGCATGCTGTGCACTGAATTTAATCATCAGATAGATAATTCTGATAGCTGCTTATAACATTAAAAGAACACTATGTAGAAAACATAGATCAAAGAGTGATGATACTTCATGTTAGTCAGCATGCCTTGTGCTGCTAATGTTAACAATAATGAGTTCTATTGAAATTAGCTAGAATCTGAGCCAACTACTTAGATTTTCTAAAAAATGATTTGCATAAGCGTAAACTACAAATACAAGAGAAAATGTTATGAGGTTATGAAAACAGGGCTACAGAAAATAGTTGAGTGCCATTCTATGCTGTGGTTTCAATAATGCAGACATCTCCTTTCCCAACACAGCCTGCAAGTCCCTTATAATTTAGTAGAGTAGAAGGTCCTTAAAAGATTCACTATGGTGAAAATATTCATCACCTAGTGATTAGTCTGGTGAAGACTTAGTTCTCCAAACTTATATATGTATATGTGTGTATATATATATATATATATATATGTATATGTATATATGTATATGTGTGTGTACATATATACATATATATACACACATATACGTATATACATATACATATATATATATATATATATATATATATATATATATATATGTGGTGGCCCAAAGACAAATGAGCATGACCTACTGCCACAGAGGCAAGTCATGGCTCTTTCCTGTCCACAATCCAATCCTTATGGTCCCAATGCCCACTTCCCAAGAACTTAAGCATGTCTCCCACTAGCTGTTTGTGGATGATGATGTTGTTCAGTCACATCTAACTCTTCATGGATGATAGCAGATCAGGTCCTTCTATCTTCTAGTATCTCTCAAAGTTTGTCCAAAATTTATATTTATTGTTTCCATGACACTGTCTATCCATCTTGTTCTCTGTCATTCCCTTTTCCTTTTGCCTTCAATCTTTCCCAAAATCAGGGTCTTTTATGAATCCTGTCTCCATATAATATGGCCAAAGTATTTTAGTTTCAGCTTTAGTATTTGACCTTCCAGTGAATAATATGAATTAATTTCTTTAAGTATTGACTGGTTTGATCTCCTTGCTGTCCAAAGGATTCTTAAAAGTCTTCTCCAGCACCACAATTTGAAAGGATCAGTTCTTTAGTGCTCACCTTTCCTTATAATTCAACTCTCTCAACCATATGTTACTACTGGAAAAACTGTAACTCCAACTCTATGGAACTTTTTCAGCAAGGTGATCTCTCTGCTTTTTACTATGCTGCTCAGATTTGCTATAGCTTTCCTTCCAAGGAGCAATTGTCTTGTAATTCCATGGTTGCAGTTGCCATTTTCAGTGATCTTTGAGCCCAAGAATATAAAATCTGATACTGTTTCCATTTCTTCTCCTATTTGCCAGGAAATGATGGGATTAGTTGCCAAGATCTTAGGTTTTATTTATATATTTATTTTTAGTGTTAACCTTCAAGCCAGGTTTTACACTCTCCTCTTTCCCCCTTTGACTCCCTAGCCTTATCTGTACTTGAGATATACAAGGGTCCTTCTGTTTTAACCTTTGGATTCTCTATCAGCTTGGCTGGAAAACATCTGTCCTTCCATTGTTGAAGGTCCTCAGGGCTTTGCTATCTGCCCAGACACCTTTCTTACCAGAACCTAAATACTTTCTGGTTTTTCCATTGGCCATGAACTGAACCTGAACATGAACCCTCTCCCAATTAGAATGTGAGTTCCTTGAGAACAGGGACTCTCTGCTTTCTATTTATATCCCTAACACTAAGCACATTGATTGGTATGTAGTAAGTACTGCTTTACGATTTTTCTGTCTTATTATATTCCATGTATTTGTATGAATATATACCTATCTGCCTATATTCATAAGTATAGCTATGTATCTACAATTTTATTACTCTATGTATGTGCATGTAAACATGACCCCCTCCCCTGGTTTTGGGTTTTACACACACATATACACACACAAACACACACGCATACATACACACATATTGGGACTCAGGATAATGCCTTGGGCTCTGTATATGCACACATATGCTTGAAGAATAGATAGATGATAGATATATGTGTGGATATTTAGGTTTATATCCATATATGGATGAATGCAGTGCTACATGTTCACAATTAGGATGACTTGAATTCAAGTCCAGTCTTTGACAATGCTGATTGTGTGACGTTGAGTAAGGTACTTAATTCCTGAGTGCTCCAGGTAATTCTCAAGGACGTGGAAGTTGAAGCTACTGTTGTAGCTGACTTGCATTAGTAGAGAGGAGTTCCTAAATGGGAAATCCCTATCTATCAGTAATGTTACACGTGTTTGAAACTTTTTAAAATGAGAGAAATAGTTTCTTAATTGCCAAATTTAGTACTTAATCTCCTTCTTCTTGACCTTAGTGAAGCCTCTGACACTGCCCACCCACCCAGATAATTCCTCATCTCTCTGTTTCTGTAACACATTCTCTACTGGTTCTCCTGCTACCTGGATGACCACTCCTCATTCTCCTTTGCTGCTTCATGAAACATGTCATGTGTACTAACCATGAATGTACCCAAGGCTTTGCCCTTGACCCTGTTTCCTTTTTATACTCTCTCACTTGATGACCTCATAGGTTTTCTCAGGTTCTGCATACTTCATCTGCATACATAATCCCCATATTTATATACCCATCCTAAGGTTCTATCCCGAGTACCAATCTCATATCACCAGCAGTCTATTGAATATTTCAAATTGGATATCAGATGGGCATCTCAAACTCAATATTTCCAAGACAGAACTCATTGTCTTTCCTCTCAAATGCAGTTCTCTTCTGAAATTCCACATTACTATCAGGGGCACCATCAGGGGGCAAGAAAGTCAACCTAGCTAAAGCAGCAAGTCACTCTGAGGGAGAAACAAGAAGAGACATTGATAGGCAAATCAACTATGACCACCATATCCCCTCAGATCTCAATGGAGATAAGCCAGGAATGTGAATCCAAGAGCTCTGAGAATTGCAATGGCTCTCAGACCTCTAGACCAGCTTCCAGTGAACCTTGAGACCAGCTTCCAAAGACTGTTGTTCAGTCACGTCAGACTCTTTGTTACCCTATTCTGGTTTTCTTGCAAAGATACTGGAATGGTTTGCCATTTCCTACTCCAGCTTATTTTACAAATGAGAAAATGTAGGCAGAGTTAAATGACTTGCCCAGGGTCACACAGCTCATAAGTATGTGAGGTCATATTCGAACTCACAAAGAACAGTCTTCCTGACTCCAGGCCCAGCACTCTATCCACTGTGCCACATAGCTGCCCTGCTTCTAGATCAGCCCTCAAAGTCACTGCTAAATAGAAAAGAGGCCCATCTTCCTCACCACCACCAATACAAATTGCTGACTAATGAGTACTGACAAGCAGGTAAACCCAAGAGCCCTGGGAGTGGCAACACACACTAGAATACCAGAACTGCTACTTCTAACCCAACCTCTGTAGTCATCATTACAGAACTCAACTTCCGTAGAGATGTGACTGGATGGCTGCTTCTGTGGGAGTTACAGCCACAGCTACTGATGACTCAGGAAACAAAGCTCTTGCCACCATAGTTCTTGGCATTATTAAATGATTCAAAGTCAGAAATGGATATGATTTTAGCAATAGGAATGACATTAATAAAAGGTGAATTACCTTGCACTTTGCCACGGACCCTAAGGACCATGGTACCTTTCCATTGGACTTAGATCTGAAGTCTTCTATAGGTGTCATTTCCTCTATTATAATATGATCTTCATGAGAACAGGAACTGTCTAACTTTTCCATTTATATACTTAGTGCTTAGCATAGTGCTTTGCACACAATAAGCATTTCTTGAATACATTTTAATTCATTCACTAAATTATCCATTCATATAAAATCTCACTGTTATCCCTTATATTCACTCCCACCTACCTGACATATAATATCAGTTACCAAATCTCAATTTATCTCAATGACATCTTTCCCATATCTCCTTCTCTCCACACATACACAGCCTCACCTGAAGTGGTGCTCTTTTTTTTCCTATCCTTAAGCCACTATATGTTTTAATCCATCCTCTAAGTAGCAACCAGAGTGATTTTCCTAAAGCAGAGATCTGAACATATTACCTAGCTCTCTCAATAAATTCCAAAGACCCCATTATCTCTAGGATCAAATATAAATTTTTCTCTTTGACATTTAAAACTCCTTACAATATGGACCCGTCTTACTAGTCTTTGTACACAGCACTCTCCTCTATCCATTCTCTATCTAGACATACTGGCATACCTGATGTTGTGTGCTCACTATACTACTATTCGTATCACTGTGCTGGTTGTCTCTGTTTCTAGAATATACTCTCTTCTCACCTCCTTACTTACTGGATTCTCTCTTTTTTTTCAAGACTCAGTTCAAGTTCCACCTTCTACATGAAGCCTTTCCTAATCCCTCCCCTTCTCAGTGTATTCCCTTAAAAACTATATAATTATATATTTTATGTATCATATATATATTTCTATTATATAACGTATAATACACATGCATGTACATACATAGACCTATGTGCATATATATACATGCATATGCATCCATATGTACATGTTTCTCCTATTAGAATATAAGCTCTTTGAAGGCTGGGATCGTTTCATTTTTGTCTTTGTATTCTTCATGCTTAGCATAGTACCTATGACATAGGAAGGGCTTAATAAATGCTCGAGTGATTAAACATATATATTGGGTATATGTGTACATATTTATGTATGTAACTAGGCATATATATGTGTGTGTTTGTGTATGTATATATATACATATATATACACTTATATAAACACAGAGATATATGCAGATGCTCCTATCCATTTTGTTCATATACATACATGCACAGATGTTTAAATATGTACCTTCATTTAAAAAAAAAAATCCAAGTACTTGGGCAAATGTTTAGTTAATTTGGTTGAGGTTAGCATGCTGTATAAAATACAAAAACATGTGGGCAAATAGTCTGGCACCTGTGGAAATCAGCACCTTACAGCTGCGGTAATTAGTAATTGGTATATATGAACACTGATATGTATGAAACATGAACTGGCTAGGCAGAAGACCTATCTAGGATTAATGGAATATTGCTATAGCTATCTTCTGAACTGATCCCCAAAATAGAAAAAAAAATATCACTTTCCTCTTATTCCTTTTCAGTTTCTTTATCTGTAAAATGGGGACAATTATATTGTTTTCTGTCTCTCAGGGGTATTTTGAAGATTTATGAGATTGGTTCTATAAAGCATTGTGAACTTTTAGAGAAAAGGTACTATGAAAAGTAAAGTACCATTATTCATTTTGTTCTAGGACAGAACCCTTGGGGGTCCTTGACGATGAACAAATGAAGTCATTTTTACTTGAGACAAGAGAAAAATGTTTTCATCTGAAATTTTAAATTCAGCAGAACACAAGGTTGCAGAATTATCTAGGCACAGTCTGTATGAAAAATATGCTTTTCTTTCATGTCTTTCAGGTCCTCTTCATATCAACTATACTTAAATTCTAGACTGTCTGACAATTAAGTCATCATACAGTCATAGTGAGATAGAAAATGGAGATTGTTAGCAAACACTTTCAGAATAACTGATTCCTTTTTCTCAGAGGCACTGTTGAGAATCTCTTTATACAAGTACATCAGCAATCAAGTCTATTTTTTTGCCTATGTGAAATTCACAAAAAGTGAAACTCCTAAACATATTGCTTTCTGACCTTCCTTCCCTCTTTTTCTCTATCTCTTTGTCTTTCTTGCTCACTCTACTCCCTCCACCCTTTCCCCCTAAACCTTTCACATATCCAGGAAAAGCCCCATGTGATATTAGTCAAATTTTTATTGTTAAATATGTTTCCATTCTTGGTAATGAACTACAATTTCATAGAAACAAACATTTACTGTCTGTTTAATTATATGATGATTTTGGCACCAGTGAGTGCTTTGTAGAGGAAATACTGCTTGGCAGAGGAATAACCTTGCCATTATTTTAACTCAAAGTGTTATTTCCCCACTCAGCACCTACCCCCACAGAAACATCTAAGTGCTGATTGAAAAGATTTTCTGCATATTTTCTTTGTTCCTGAGATCTTCTGTGCATTGTAGATACATTTTTTAAAATTTCTGTGTTGCTTTTACCTGCTTAACTCATAAGCTTCATTTTATCTCCCCTTTGACCTGAGATGAGGAAAAGAAACATTAAATGTTCTCTTTATTTGACATTACAAGTACTATATTGCCCTTTTGTAATTATCAAATGGTATCATATCATCACTTGGTTTTAATTTTTAATTTAAAGGAATTTAACACTGGACAATTTTAGAGTCCTGGGCTCTGGAGTCTTACATTTAGCTACAGGGAAGGTGTTTTTTAGGGTAGGGGTGTATCTAGCTTCTCCTTTGGATAGAAACAACAGTAGACACTTTTATATAGTATGAACACTAATTTGGTAGTTACGTGATATTGAAAATCTTGCACTCAATCCATCTTCCTTCTTTACCTGGAGCAGAAGAGTCAGGATAAATAAACCATCGAGAGCTACCAAACACAAGGTTAGTATTCAAACATTTTAACGTTAAAAAATGTTCCTTTTTGTCTTTTGTAGGTTCACATCCAGACATCACAGAATCTCAGATTTGGAAGGAACCTCAAAAACCATCTAGACTAGTTTATACCTGATTGAGAACCTATTCTCCAACATTTTCAAAAAAATAATCAACCAGCTTTAACTAGAAGACCTCTGTTGAAAGGAAACTTCCTGAGGCTGCCCATTTCTTTTCTGGAGAGCTCTAATTTTTAGAAGTCTTTACAACTGAAAACTGTCTTGCTGCATTGCTTCTAATTCTGACTTCTGGGTCCAAGAGAAATTAATCTAATCCATCTTCTATGGAGCTGTCTTCAAATAGTTGAAGACAGCTATAATGGCTCTTCTAA
Organism: Pseudochirops corinnae; assembly: GCA_028646515.1. Taxonomy (NCBI): domain Eukaryota; kingdom Metazoa; phylum Chordata; class Mammalia; order Diprotodontia; family Pseudocheiridae; genus Pseudochirops; species Pseudochirops corinnae. The sequence goes on along the minus strand of CM053589.1, from coordinate 105,002,308 downwards.
GTCTTCTCTTTTCCAAAATAAACATCCCCAGTTTATTCAACTAATCCTTATATGGCACAAATTAAAGGTTCTTCATCCTTCTGGTAGCCTTCCTTCTGAATGCTCTCCAGATTAGTAATATCTTTCCTAAAATGGAGTACATAGAGTTGAACAGAATATTCATGATGTTGTCTCATTGGGTAAGAATATAACAGAGCATCATCTTCCTCATTCTGAACATCACGTGTTTATAATTCTCTCTCCCTCTCCTCTCTCTCTCTCTCTCTCTCTCTCTCTCTCTCTCTCTCTCCTTCTCTGTCTTCCCCCCCCCCCTTAAAGATACATTGATGCTATCTGGAAAGAGGAGAGGAAAATGCCTTCTTGGCAGAAGGGTCACATTCCAAGAAGCTTTTTCCTTCTTCGATTTTACTGACTTTGTACAAGACTGCCAAGCTTAACTTTTAAAAGCAACCAGGTTTGTGGCCAAAGTTAAGCCAGCCATTGGCAACTTTCCAGTTCCATCAGGGAAACTTCCTAAAGGGATAAAAGGGCAAAGACAAGTCTTTGCACTTCATTTAAAACATTAACACCTTATTACCTCTGTCATCTGCCCCTTACCTTCTATAATAAGATCAACTGGCCTTGGGTGCAGGGAGGGGCAACTCCTCCCCTTCAACTAAATATGAGTATACTTGAACAGCATAACAATTAAATTCTATAGAGAAATCTTAACTGATTACAAAATTACAATCAAGATTATAAAAAGATCTAGAAAGAAAAATATTAATGGTGGAATATTTCAACACCCATTTTTAGAATATAAACCCAAAAATAATATAAATAAGATGTTACATAATTGAACAAAATGCTGGAAAATTATATGATAGATATAGGGAAAGGATCAAATGATTTTATTAGACAATATGCTTTTTTTTCATATGTGCAAAAGACTTAAAAAATCAATTACAGTCTAGAGCCCAAAGACCTTACATTCAGAAAAACAAAACTTAAATTCTACTTTTACAGACCATAATGCAATTTGAGTGGACTCAATAAAGGAAATAGGATAAAAAAAGATGCAGACCTAAGTGGAGACTAAAAAATGATTCAATTAAGAATGAGTGGGTCAAAGTCCAAATTATAGTAACAATAAAAAGTTATATTAATGATAATGGCAATAATAAAGCAACGTTTCAAAATTTATGGTATGCATGTAAACTGGATCTTAGAGGCAAATGTATTTCCCTGAATGCTTAGATTAGCAATGGTTGTTGTCTTTTGTGCTTGCAGAGGACCAAAATGACATCACTATGTCAGGGGCAAAGTACAATATGTCTGACCATGACGGATTGGTCTCAGTTGCAACTCAGAAGGCTCTACCACAGGTCAAGCACCAATAGTCTCTATGAACATTTGGACTGGAGATGTCTCTAAATTTGCGCATCTCATGTCTCTTTTGAGCTACTGCAATTCTGCTTTGCTAATAGTGCACAGTGCCTGCTTTGATGCAGGCACACTATGCTGAGTGGTCCTGTGTCAGTGTCTCCCATGTCTCATAAATGATTCCAAAGTTTTCCAGAGAGATTGCCATGAGAGTTCTCTATAAAATAGTCTTTCAGGCAAACATATTTGGCATTAGAAAAATATGGCCAGACCACTGGAGTTTCATTCTCTGCAGTAGAGTCTGAATGGTTGCCCATTCAGCTCAAGAAAAGACCTCAGTGTTTAGTACCTTGTCTTGTCAGGTGATTTTCAGAATCTCCCTAAGACAATTCAAATGGAAAAGATTCAGTTTCCTGGCATGGTGGTAGTATATACTATTCAGGTTTCATAAGCATACAACAATGAAGTCAGCACAACGGCTCTGTAAACCTTTCAGTCTCATAAGCAGCCTCTTTTCTCCCACACTTTCCTTCAGAGCCTCCCAAACACTGAGCTAGCTCTGGCAATGTGTGCATCAACCTCATCATCTATGTATACGTCCCTGGAAAGTATACTGCCAAGGTAAGTGAACTTATTCACAACATTCAAAATCTCCCCATTTGTTATAACCGATGGTTCCACATATCAAAAGTATGGTGCTGGCTGGTGGAAACCTGTTTTCTTGGTGTTAAATGATATGTCAAAATTAGCACAATTGGTAGAACATCAATCAATACCCTATTTCATCTCAGCATCAGAGGCTGCACTGAGCTCACAATCACCTATGAACCTATGAACTTATGAATAGTCATGCACCAACTCTCTTTCCATTATAGTCTTGGCTTGTAGCCTTTTCAAGTTAAATAATTTCCTATTCATGTGGTAGCTGACCTTGATGCTATTTTCATCCTTGTTGAAGACATTCAAAAACATTATTAAAAATATCATGCTAAAAAACATGGGAGCAAGCACACACCTCGTCTTTACTCCACTGATGACTGGGAAAGTACAAATTTTGCAATGATCTTCTAAAGAAGATGTATTTCAAGAAAATGCATTTCCTGGAATGCTTATATTAACAATAGTGAAATAGAGAAGATAAATGAGCTGTTTGTGGTTTAAAAAATTAGAAAACCATCAAGAAAACAATAACCAAAATAAGAACAAAAGATGAGATCAGTAAGTTCAAAGGATAAATCAAGAGACCTAAAAAAAACAACAATGAATTAGTAAACAAAATGAAGAGCAATTTAAAAAGATCAATAAGTTTACAAAATATTGGCAAAATTAACTTCAAAAAAAAGAGAGATCCAAATTGTTCAAATCTAAAACAAGAGTAGAATCACCATGAATAAAGGGGAAAAAAAACTTATTGGACTCTATTATACTACTGAAAGGCAGCATTGTATATTGCATAGACCTTGGTATCAGGGAGTAAAGTTTTCAAGTTCTGATTTGTATTGGTTTTATCATTCAGGGTAAATCACTTAATTTCTAAGTGCTGTGGCCTTTTCTCTAAGAACAGAAACTGTAGAAAAGATGCAGGTCTGCCATTATAGCAAGTATTTACTCATAGAAAACAACTTTCACTGGTGAAATCATAGGTCCAGAAAAAAAGGCACTCTCTGATTATTATTATAAAATTATACTATTAAGTTATTATATGACAACAAACAAAATGTAAGAGAAAAAAGTGAATATTAAAATATAAAATAACTATTATAAGAAAAAGAGTGTTAGATTTGGAGTCATTTGGATTTGGATTTGAATTTCAGCTCTGTAACTTACTACCTACATGATCTTAGACAAGAGATTTAGCCTTTTTTGGCCTCAATTTTCTCATCTGTTTTAAAAAAGTGGAAATTGATTACATAATTTCTTTGGTTCCTTTCAGTTAAATGGATGGTTTTAGTAAAACAGTATCAGAAAAATAAAGTGGCCTGTCCAACAATGATCTTCCATTTTTTTTGTTTTTTGTTTTTTAATATCTAGCCTTCAATATTACATACATTTGTGAGTGAATCCTGGATTTAGAATGAATAGACCTGGGTTTGAATCCTAATTTTGTCATTTGGTATCTTCATGGCACTGAATAAAAGAACTTCACTTGACCTCAGTTTTCTCAACCACAAAATAAAAGAATTGAAGTAGATCACCTTTTAGTTGTCCCATAGGTCTAAATCTATGATCCTGACATATTCGAAGCTATTGATAATTACAGCATTCTACCAGTTTTTCCTGTGAGGGAAAACATGTGTTTCTGAATCCAAACCAGTGAAGAAAAAGAAGAGAAAGACCTATTTAACAATGTCTTTGGGG
>CM053589.1:104981022-104998088 GCA_028646515.1 Pseudochirops corinnae | reverse complement strand
GTTCCGATTCTGTCTCTCTGTCTCTCTCTGCCTCAGCTGGCTTCAGTCTCCAGGATTCTTCCTTCAAGGAGAACAAAATTCCAATTCTGTCTCTCAGATGCTGGGAGAGAAACTTTCTCTCTGTCCCTCTCTTTGTCTCTCTCTCTCAGCCAGCTTCAGTCTCCACAATTCTTCCTTCACCCAGAGCAACGTTCCAATTCTGTCTGTCTGTCTCTGGAATTCTTGCTTATATACACACCTCAGCCAATCCCCTTCTTCCACATCAACAGGGTAGTTCATGCCTTCTTAACAGTGGGACAGAGTTTGCACCTTGCACACTTAGTACATGCTAAGTATCCTGCTAAACTAATTACTATTACATCATCCCAGAGTGAGATTAGGAGTTTTTCAAATTCTGGCCAGGAGGGCAGTGGTAAAACTGTACCCTAAATCACCATAAGTTCTAAATCTCATCACACCCTAAGTTTCTGAAAGTCTGCTGCGCAATGGCTGGAGCTACCCAGAGGTCTTTGGAAAAAAACCCAACAACACAGTGCTTAGTACTCAAGGGAAAGAGTGAAAAGACCACAGATTTTACAGATGCAGGCCAAGTAAGGGCCCAGCTTTTCTTAATTTAAAAGTTCACAAAGCCTGACACTGATACAAAGTCCCAATCCAGTAAGTGTGAACAGATAAATGAGTAAACAAAAGAAACTAATTTTAGAGAAATACCTTGAATCTAAGGCCACCCGAGACTGAAATCCTAAAAGGAATAATTCCATAATATCTACAAAGAAAGGTTCAAGCAAAAACATACATGATCATTAGAACTATAATAATTCCTAGGAGAAATAATGCAAGAATTTAAAATAAGATTAAAATTATATATGAAATATATGAAATCAGAACTCTAGAATCAAGAAAGGAGAATAAACAGTTTAATATGAGATATGCAATGTTATCTAAGTGACAGAAACAGTGAAAATTAGAATGTACCAATTAGAAATTAATGATCCTATGAGACAACAAAGAAATCAAAAGACTGAAAAAAGAGAAAAAGTAAATCATTTTCTATCAAAAAAGAAAAATTGAACAGAAAAACCAAGCAAGGGAAAATAACTTAGAAATCATTAGCCTACCTGAAAATCATGTTTTTAAAAAGCTCAACTATTGTCAAAAATTGTGAATTAAATGTGTCTATGCATATTAGAAGCAGAAGGCAAAATAAAAATATAATGAATACAACAGTCATTTACTCAAAGAAATCCCAAAGCAAAAATTCTGAGGTCCATATTTACTAAAATTCAGAGCTTCCAGATCAAAGAAAAAAATACTACAAGCAACCAGAAAGAAATAATTCAAATGCTCAGGAGACATGGGTAGGCCCATAAGTCTTGGCAGCTACAATAATAAAGAAAAGAACTTGAAATAGGATATTCCAAAATATAAAATGTATAGGCTCACAGTCAAAATAACCTACTTGGTAAAACTGAATCTAGTCCTTTGTTGAAAAAATGGAACTTTGATGAAATAGAGGAGTTCTAAGAATTCCTTATGGAAAGAAACAAAAAGAATTAGTAGAAACTTTGATAAACCAAGTAAAGTCTCTAGAAAAGCAAAAACATAGAAAGGTATGTACATTCGAAAAATTTCAAGAGTGATAATGATGATGATAAATTGTTTACATTCTAATGGGGGAAGAAGAAAGTGTCACCTCAAAATGGTAATGTCTTCAAGAGACATACAGGTAGTCAAATAAAACAGGATCTGGATTGGGTTTAGTATTTAGTATGCTTTCATGAGCTAAAGAGAAGAAAGGCAAAAAGAAGGAAAAGGAATATACTATGGAAGAAACGGAGACAAAATGAATAGAACTTACTTTGTCACATAATTAATGTTCATGAGAATATTTCATAAACAGAGAAAAGAGTGGGGAAGTCACTTTTATCTGAAACATACAAAGAAAGGCTAAATACACAAACAATACACATGATAACACACAATTTGGTGTAAAATATATTACACTATATAGAAAAGCATATGTGATCAGAAGAGTAATGAGGGGGGAGAAGATCTATATATTTAAAGAAAAAATTAATCAATTTGCAGGGAGTAAAATACTAAAAATAATAAGTACTGCAGACTCAGTGTATTCTCTTCAATCTAAGACAAAACAAACAAATAAGCAAACAAACAAAAAAACCCAGATACAGGCCTCAAAAGAACTATAGACAAGTTACATGTTATAATTATTTGGTGATTAATGAAAGGGAACAGAAAAAATATATATATTTCTCATCATTAAAAAAAAATTGGTACATAGAAAAAAACATATCAAACAGCTAAGAGACAATGATCTAGATGATTTACACCGGGAATGTAGTACTGGTTCTATATTAGAAAAATTATAAAAATAAAAGAAAAAAACAATTTGCCTCTATTAATATACACTCTAAAAGCTTTTAATTACCTTATAGGGCTAGGAAATTTCACAAAATTAATCCATCATATTACTTTTCCAATTTAACAACAGTTTTTATTGAATAGTGAGTCTTTCTCCAATACTTAGAGTTTACTGGTTTATTAAAAACTATGCTAATACATTTGTTTACATAGAACATTGAATACTTTATCTGTTCCACTGATCAACTTGCTACTTACTATACAGTGCCAAATTATTTTGATGATTACTACTTTATGGTATGGTTTAGGACTTAGTACTTCTTGCTCCCTTTCTTCCCACTTTTCCTTAATATTTTCCTTGAAATTTCTGTTCAGCTCTGGTTTTTTCATCAAGAATACTTGAGAAAATCCTCTATTTCATTGAATGACCATATTTTCACCTGAAACTTTATACTCAGTTTTACTAGGTAGGTGATTCTTGGTTTTAATCGTAGCTCCTCTGACATCCAGAATATCATATTCCAAACCCTTTGATCCCTAAATGTAGAAGCTTTTATATCTTGTGTTATCCTGATTGTGTTTTCACAATAATTAAATTGTTTCATTCTGGCTGTTTGCAATATTTTCTCCTTGACCTGAGAACTCTGGAATTTGGCTCTAATATTCCTAGGAGTTTTCTATTTGAGATCTTTTTCAAGAAGTGATCGGTAAAGTCTTTCTATTTCTATTTTGCTCTCTGGTTCTAGAATATCAGTGCAATTTTCCTTGAGAATTTCTTGAAGGATGATTTCTAGGTTCTTTTTTGATCATGGCTTTCAAGTAGTCCAATAATTTTTTTTTTTTAATTAACTCTCCTGGATCTATTTTCCTGGTCAGTGGTTTTTTCAAGGAGATATTTCACATTGCCTTCTATTTTTTCATTTGTTTGGATCTCTTTTATAGTATCTTGATTTCTCAAAAAATCATTACTTTCCTTTTGCTCTAATCTAATTTTGAAGGAATTATTCTCTTCAGTGAGTTTTTGAAATTGCTTTTCCATCTGGGCAATTCAGCTTTTTAAGGCATTCTTCTCCTCATTGGCTTTTTGGGCCTCTTTTGCCATTTGAGTTAGTCTGTTTTTTAAGGTGTTATTTTCTTCAGTATTATTTGAGTCTCCTTTAGCGGGCTGTTGACTAGCTTTTCATGATTTTCTTGCATAATTCTCATTTCTCTTCCCAATTTTTCCTCCACTTCTCTTACTTGATTATCAAAATCTTTCTTGAGCTCCTCCATGGCCGGTAACCAGTTCATAATTTTCTTGGCAGATTTTGATGCATCAGTTTTGCTTTTGCGGACTTATTCTAGTTTCAGGTTTTGATCCTTTTTGTCCCCAAAAAAGGATTCTATGGTCTGATTGTGCTTCCTCTGTTTGCTCATTTGCCAGGCAATTCCTTAACTTCTGAGCTCTTTGCCACAGTAGAACTCTGCTTCCAGAGTGGAGAGCTTCATACCAAATTGCTGGGGTATTCCCAAGCATTGTCAGAGGTCTGAGGAGGGCTCCCTCTCTTCAGCCACTGCAAGCTCTGGCACACTGGAGTTTTTCATTCTAGGACCACCACCCAAGACAGTGATCTTGTAGATCAAAGCAAGACTGATTACCCTCTGAATGGTTGCTTGGTCCCCAACAATCTGCAAGCCAGGAACTCTGGAGACAACCATGAGGCAGCAGCTGCAGCTGCTGTGTCTCTGTCACTTCTTGTCCCTGGGGCAGCGGCAGAGTGTACTTCTGTCACCCAGTTCCAAAGAGTTCCCCATTGACCTTTTACTAGTTTGCTATGGTCAGTCTGGGCTGCTGGTTGGGGCCACCCCAGGCTCCGTGTGGCTCACGCAGGATTGTGCTTGGCTCCCAGCACAGTGCAATAGATCCTTCCTGTTATCCTGACAGGCTGGCTTCAGTGGGGGATTTGCTTTTCTCTGTCACTTTGTGGGTTCTGTAGCTCTAAAATTTGTTTAGAGTCATATTTTACAGGTATTAGAAGTGGTTGCGGCTGGAGCTCATGGGCTTTCCTACTTCTACTCTGCCACCTTGGCTCCTCCCCTGACCCAAATTAAAACAAAAACTTGTTCAGGAGAAATATAACTAGCTATTGGGAAATCATGAATTGGCCCTTGTACCTTATACATTAATCTATTAATCAGTAAATGTTTGGACCTACTATGACCCACAATGTGCCAGACACTGTGCTAAGCACTGAGGATACAAAAAGAGGCAAAATATCATTCCATGCCCTCAAAGAGCTTACAATCGAATGAGGGACACAACATGTAAACAAGTATATACAAAACAAGCTATATACAGAATACATAGGAAATAGTTAACAGATGTAAAGCAGCAGAATGAAGAGGGGTTGGAGAAGATTTCCTATAAAAAGGTGAGATTTTAGTTGGTACTTAAAGGAGGATAGTAGTTGGAGTGGAAAAGGGAGAGCATTCCTGTTGTGAGAAACAGCCTGAGAAAAAGCTGGAAGCTGAGAGTTGGAGTTTCTTGTTCATGGAGCAGCCAGAAGGCCAGTGTCACTGGATCAAAGAGTATGTCTTCAGAGAATAAGGTGTAAGAAGACTAGAAAAGTAGGAGGGGTTTACATTATGAAGGGCTTTGAACGTCAAATAGATAATTTTATATTTGCTCCTAGCAGTAATATGATAGCACTGGAGTTTATTGATTAGGGCAGGTGACATGATCAGATCTAAGCTTTAGGAAAATCATATTAGTGGCTGAAGAGAGGATGAATTGGAGGGGGGAGAGACTTGAGGCAGGCAGACTTAACAGCAGGTTATTGTAATAATGTAAGCATGTGGTGATAAGGGCTTGTACCATGGTCAATGACTTTCATTGTCAAAGAAAAGAAGGGGATGCATACAGGAGAAGTTACCAAGGTGAAATTGGATGACCTTGACAAAATATTGGATATGAACCATGAAAGATAGAAAGTGAGTAATCCAGGGTGACTTCTAGATTACAAGTATGAGGGAGTGAGCTAATGAGATTGCTCTCTACAGTAAAAAGGAAGGTAGAAGTGGAGGAGGATTTAGAAGAAAAAGTAATGAGTTCTATTTTGGACATATTGAGTTTAAGATGTCTCTGGTCACATATATAATTTTCGTTTGGCTCCTAAAGCACTTATATATAAGTTGGAAATCCTTGTTATGCATATTTTGAGAAATCTAGACAGCAGCTATCTGATGAATATATAAGGATAATATCTGGAGCATGTCTAGATGGAGGAAATGAGCCAAAGAAAGAAAATTACTCTTTGATCTTCTACTTCCCCTTACTCCCTACCTCACATTGGACCGAAAGCTCTAAGAAGTCTAGTGCATGCTTTATGCTTTAAAAAAATATATATATTCTTCCAAATTTAAGTACTTTGCCCTTCCTTTTCACATTTAGGAAAATGAATCCAAAAAATAAATCTTGAATTTAGATCTGTATTAGGAAAATATACTCAATGAAAGAAGGCAGTTAATACTGCTTACAGAACTGAGAGCAGCACTCTAAGGCTTGCCAATAGTTTTCATGGCAAACTTTCATTCATGCTTACACAGGAATAAGTATCAACTATCAATTTTTTTAGCAGTCTTTAAATATTGTAGAAACATCATAGATATTCTCTATATATTGCCCACCTACGTTGCCAGTACATCTCACTACTCCGATATGCAGTCAGTCATAGTGAAAAATCTCTGCTACAAGGCTCATATACTTTGTGCTGAAAATGCAGTGGGGCATAAGTGATACATTCATGGCTTCCTACATCTCTAAATCTAAAAGAAAAACTTGTAAAAGTACAAGCAGATCCTGTTTCTCCTGGTTCACCTTCCTCTGGGATATTTCCTACGACATCCCTTTACTACTAGAAAGAGAGATCTACATTTGTTGCCTCAATTCCCTTCTCATAACCATCTTTGTCTTCTGTCCCTACCTTTCTGTCAAAGCTGTCTCTTTAAGGTCAACAAAAGTATGACTCCAAAATCTCATGGCCTTTTTTTAAAGTTCTAGTCATCCTTGATCTTACACTGTTGCCTACTCACTTCTCAATCAGGCTACAAACCCATTTAAGAACCTCTTTATCTCTTGGCTAACCTCTTGCAATGACAATCTAATGAAAACCCTATCTCCAATCTATCCCCTTTAAAGCCATCCTTATGACTGCAGCCCAAAGAATCTTTTGAATGTATCTTCCTTAATGTTTTTTTCATTCATTTCTGAAGTTGAATCATTTAACAGTATCAAGTACTTTGGCAGTAAGAGCTTTATTTATTGAGTCTTTTGTGGCTCCCCAAAAGGATGGAGGCTATAGCATATTCAATGGAAATTACCAGGTCATATCTCCACAAGGGTTGTATCCTGGAATTCTGGATGTTGCATCAGCTTGAAAGTAGGGACAATAGTCTGGGTGCTACATATCCAAAGCTGTGGAGTTACATGTCCATATATGCAGTTGACCAGAAGTGATCTGCATTGTCAGAGATAACAAACCCCTTCTACACAAAGGTTGCTTCCCTCTATAATGGCCTTGTGGTTGGTCTGTAAATTAAGCAGCCTTGGGATACTGTTGTTCCCAGAGCTCTTGGGATCTGCAAAGAGACCATAGATGTAACATCAATTGTGAAGAGATTATGAGTGAGTTACAGAGAAGGAACAAAGTATGCAAAGGATCACAAGTCAGGCAGTTTATTACTCACGGATATGAAAGGCTACAGTTCCCAGGTGTTTTGTCCTACAAGCAAGCATGAGTGATGGTACAGATGTACAATGAGATGCATATGCTGATAGAGGGCACAGAGTTCCGTGTCTTGACCCACATAGCTCTCTGACTGTTGCTCCTGGGCAGATTCACATGGATCAAGTGAGAGAGGGCCTTATGGAACAGTAAATCAATAGCTAGTCAAGACCTCAACCCACCCCCCACCCAGCAACCATTGATCACAAAGGTATGATGATTAGAAAAATTTATTAACCTTACATACTTGGATTAGGAGAAGAAACTGATTATGATTCAAAGGGTCTTATATTCCTTTCCTAAAGGAAACTGAGTACAGCAGCTATTGAATACACTGGAACTTCCCAGTAGCACATAGGCAATTTAATAAGTGGTCAGACATTAGATACTGCTATCAGCTAGGGCCTAGCAGTAAGCCAATCCTCACAGGTTCGGGATCTTATGCTATTTCAACTGACATCTAAGAGGAGATAGTTGATGTGGTGGTGGCAGTAGTTTGACCTTCCTGGAATTTGCTGTCTTCCTGTCTCATTCTGTGATTATCTTGATGCTTGAATGATGAGAGGAAACTTCTAAAGAAAAATGCCATCCACAGAGTCATATCTTGCTAGATATTTGTTAGATATAAATTATTATAGACTTAAATGACAACAGTAAAAATACACCACCTTTTCTTTGAAGAATCTACATTGATCACTAAATTTGTGGTCCCTAAGTTAACTCTTTTGTAATTCTTGGTGGCAATGACCTGGTTCTGAATTACTGCCATGATCCTTTTCATTTCCCCAGAGAATTCTACAACTCAACTGCTTGTTTAGTGCTCTTCAATTATATCATTGACTAAATTAATATGATTTCACTCACAGAGCATTTTTGATTCCATACTTGTGACTTAGTCTTTTCATAGGTTCCAATTAGAAGAATAAATAATTATAGATAACACCCATCCTTGTTGCTTTCCAATCAGGCAGAGAAGCTAGATTTCAGTCATTTTCTTTGGTGTAACTGTTCTGTCATTCATTACAGTAATTATTGTAATGCTTTCTGCTTGTTTTTTTTGTGTTGAACTTCTTATAACCATATGTTTTGGATGTTATCACTTTCCTCTAAATTCCTCATTTCTCAATGCTCTGTAGTAAAGTTTTTTTTTAATTTATATTGAATTATTTATTTTATATTTATATTATATAATATATAAATCTTTGTTCTGTTTTATCTTTGTATCACCTTAACCTTTTCCCTTCCTTCAATGGTTGATTGCTAGGCTTTCTGATAGTATTACTTTCCAGATTCTCTCTCACTATTTCTTTTTTGTTGCCTTTAATTAGACAACATGACAATCAGTTTCCATCTAGATACTGATGTAATATTCTGAGGTCTTTCTATGGCTCTTCAATAACTATTGTCAAGTCATTTCCACCATGAAGGTGTTTGACATCTGTCCGTAGGAGTATTTCTTGATTGATTCAGTTTTCCTCTTATGGTTCTGACAATGATAGCACTAATAAATATGCTATTTCTAGCAGATACTGCATTATTTTTCTTTCAAATACTGTGGGGAAATGTGTTCATTCATGATTGCTATATAAGATAACACATTTTGAATCATTCCTTTTTTTTGTATAATCATTTTGCTATTTGGATTCATGATGCCAAATTCAATGAAGGCTTTTGGAATTCCAGTCTAAGTATGACTATCTCCTTTCTAAAATTATTTGAGATATAATTGTTCTTTCTTGTCATCCACTTCATTAATAGAAACTTCTTGAGTTTGCATGGAAACTTTTAAATGAACTTTGATGTCTTTAACTTTTTCCTCAAAAGACTTAGTCTTTTGAGATTTTTAATACTTTCTTGATTCCATTTCTTATTTAGCATAATATAGGCTTTGATATGAAGTTATATTTTATCAATGTTTTTTGCTGATTATCAATATGTGAGTGTCTAACTTGGAATTGAGGGAATTGTTGACAAAAGACAAAGCCTTAATAACTGGTGAGATACATTTCCAACTGAGACATAATTAAAGTATTCATAATTTAAGTCCATTTCATATGTGCTCATGATTTATCCACTTTAGTGTTCATTGTCATCTGCACAGAAGTACTCTTGCAGGTGTGGAAATGCTATTTTTTCCCCCAATACCATGTCTTCCTGTTGCACTACAACATAAAGGAGCACCATCCAATGTTTTATCCTCCATGTCAAGCTAATCAATACAACTATACCAGCCAGCAGAGGCATCCTGCCCTTTTTGATTTCTTAGTTTCATAGGAGTAGTTTTATCATACTAATGGGGTGAGGAAGAATACACTCAGTAATATCACCAGAGCCCAACTGACCATTGTTTCACAGTTGTTGCCAAGTTTTCACTGCTACTGCAGTAATCTCAGGACATAGAGAACCTGTTGTACATCACCTCGGCTGGAATTCTTTCACCTTATTATTGTACTCTCTCAGGAAATAGATGACATGAAAGGTTTTTAGAAGGGTTCTTATCATCATCATCATCATCATCATCATCATCATCATCGTTATCATCAAATATGCCAGTTGGTCTAATTGATAGATATATGCTTATGCTACATATAAGGCCCTTGAATATAGGGACTACTTTTTTCAATGGCATTGTGGGATTTGGAACTGTTCTTTAAAAAATATTTTATCTCCATTATATAGCACAATATCATATATATGCATTGTTTAATAAGCCTTTTGAACTGAATTGAATTGAGCTAAATAGTACTTAGGCATAACATCAAGGAATGATCTATGTAAATATGTATGAACAAAATTCTTGAATGCAAATGTCAGAAAGGCAAGTCTACATGTAGTTTAATAACTAATTTGAATTTTTATTTTAAAATGATGTACTAGTCAGTGTTTTAAAAGTGACTCTAAAAGAAATTTTAATGACTAAAAAGTGTGGTTGGAAGGGGCTTTCTTCATAAAAAAGAATATTCAAAATCACCAATAATAAGAAAAGAACAAATAAAAACATTTATAAAGTTTCAACTCACATGATAAATTGACAAAGATGAGAAAAGATAGAGATAATAACGGAGAGGCTGTGAAAAAAGAAATATTCTAATATACTACTGGTGGAGCTATAAATTAATCTGACTATTCTGGAAAGCAATTTGGAATTATACTAAGATAATAACTAAAATATACATGCTTTTTGACTGAGGGTTCCAACCTTAAGGTGAACATCTCAAGAAAGTCAAAGATGGAAAGGTTTTCTATATGCCAAAATGCTCATATCGATATTTTTCTGATAGCAAAGGACTGGAAACAAAGTTGGTGCCCATCGATTGAAGATTGTATAAAAACTGAGTCACATGGAATATTATTATGCCAGTAGAAAACAAGAATAAGAATTCAAAGAAGCATGGTAAGACATCAACTGATGCAGAATAAAGTAGAATCAGAAAAACAACACACACAAGGACTTAAACAATGAAAATGGAAAGATTTTTTTTTTTAAATTAACTGAATATAACCATCAGAGCAGCAACTCCTATCTAGATGTCTAGCCATTCCTGCCAACTACCACTGACTGAGAAGGTAAATTCGTGAGTTCCAGGAATACTAGTTACTCCACTATACACACACACACACACACACACACACACCCACACACGACTTTGGCCCTGCTTTCAATTCACCTGTGTAGTCATCATCTTGAGTAACAAATTTTAAAGAGATATAACTTTCCAACTGTACCTGCAATTGACACCTCTTGGTAGCTACAGATATCGAAGATCCAGAAAAGAAAGTTCTCACTAGTCCTTGGTACCATCAATGGCTTAACACCAGAAATGGATTTGATTGTATTAATGGAAATAAAACTACAGATTATGCATTGCCATTTGCTTTCCATTGCAGTATTAAAAAATAAAAATACTGGGTCATTGATTTTGACTTATATTTGCAATGTCCTATAATAGATGTATTGTTTCTCTTTCCCTTAAGAGAAAGGGCTGCCTTATGTTTCCTTTTGCATGTCAATGCTTTGCACATAGAAACCACTTAGTCAATACTTATTCACCCATTCATTCATTTGCAGCTGAGTATATAAGATGACTAAATATAATGCCAAAAAGAGAAAAAAAAAAAGTTCACCTTTTCTCCCTTCACAAATGTAGCCATGTAAAAACATATATACTTCCACACTTGGATATCTTGGCTAGTTTTTCTGAACTACTTTTTTTCTTTTTCATTTTTTGTTATAAGAGATGACTTGCTGGATAATAGAGGGGGAAAGATATTCAGAAATTATGGTGATATAAAAAATAAAACATATCAATAAATTTAAAAACAACAATAAGGTTCTCATCTTATTTTTCTCCTCATGGAATTTCTTTTACTTGTGTAAGGTTAAGCTAAAGATTACACTGCCTCATTTTAGTCCAATAACTTATCTAGGGAAGAATACACCTCAATCAACCAATCAAAAGATTTTAGATTATCTATCAAAAGTCTTTGAAAGTCATTGGAGGAAGTGAAATGATGTCACATCAGAAATCTTTTCCAATTGGTTGAGGAAACTTGGTCATGCTCTTGGATAATTTCTAAATTATCCAGCAAATGATGAAAGATGATTTCCTAGAAATTGGAAGTTGTGGCTTTCTAGAACACCACTGAAGCAGAATTGCCTGGTAGAAGGATCTTCTCAGTTCTCAAAAGTTTAGTCTTCTCCTCTGTCCCCCAGTGACCAGACCAGAACATTCCAGCTTCAAAGAGTCTGGAGGATGGTGGACTTCTTACAAGTGTCCTAAACTGTCTTGGATCAGGTGGTGATGATATCTCATCACCAAAGAACTAGAACAGACTAGTGGTTCTCAACCTGTGGGTTATTTTCAATTTGTAACAATGAAAATACACCCTGCATATCAGATAGATTCATAACAGTAGCAAAACTACACTTATGAAGTAGTAGCGAAAATAATTTTATGGTTGGGGGTCACCACAACATGAGGAACTGTACTAAAGGGTCGCAGCATTAGGAAGCTTGGGAACCACTGGACTAGACTCGAGGTTCTACAAGGAGTGCAGCTAGGAGACTATGCCATACTAAGAGGAACTTCTTGAGTAACTCCATGAATGGGAGAAGAATACTGTTCACAACCAGGAACTGTGAGTTAACCTTTGCCATTGGCATTCTCTATGCTTGAAACTACTTTCCTTTGAATTTTTGTATGTAGCTGTAGGAGAGTGTATCAAATACTTTTGTTGGGGTGGGGGAGGTGTTGTTGCTTTTTTAATCAACAATTATATTGTGCCACATGAGTAGATATACCTTTCTAAAAGCTACTTACAGTTGGCTGGCTAAATTGTGTTCGACTGATAATCTTGGAGAGAGAGGGATAGAAAATAGTAGGGGGTTGAGCTGATGACATTAGAGGCCATATTATTGCCCCTCAGTACCCATAGATCCTTGAGGGGGAGAGGTAGCCAGCTGAGTTCTGGAAACCTGGCTCATTGGAGGGACTGGAATTTAGGATCAAAATCCTCAGAGGTTAGATGGGTTTCCCCCAAATTTTCAACTCCTTTTTTTCCTTTGTTTATGTCCCTATTTTTTTAATACTATTCTTTATTATTTCACCCATTACCTTTTCATGTATTCTCTTTAGTTTTAGTGTACCTATTTCCTCTAAAAATCACTCTCTGAAATGAAAGTTAATCAGCTGAACTGAGTGAGCAAGATGGTGAATAGCTTCCATTCTTACTTGGATTACGATTTTGTAAATACCAAACAATGTATTGACAATAGGCTCCATTTTTATTCATTTTCTGTACCATTCAGGTGTTATTGTCTTAGTATTTTGGAGCTAGAAAGGACCTCAGATGCTCAAGTACTTATACAGAGGATCAAATGAGGTCATAGATGGCCTTTGGCTTCCTTTGCACACAATGTATAGCAAAGTGCCTGGAACATAGGAAGTATTTTAACAAATGCTTATTGGTTGATTGATCCTAAGACCTTTAGCAGGCCTTAATTAATCATTCATTATTTACTTACTGTTAAGTTCCTTCTAAGAAGGCTACTAATGACTGTTAATTCTTTAATCTTTTTTTAATATGGTTAGTCTGATCCTGACGTATATTTTCTGCTCTCTTTATGAGGTAGCAATAGGGCCTGCCTAATAGAGGGAGGAAGAAGAGGATAGTGTAGAGGGCCAATACATAGTTATTCCTTTGACTCAAAATGTTATCCATATTAGAAAGCAAAAACTTCTAGGAAGGATCATTTAAGCCTTATTTAAACATTTTCAAATTATTGAATAGTTTTTCAGGAACTTTCTCTACCAGCTCAGTTTTCATAGCAGGTTAGGCAGTAGACCATAGATATGCTACTGCTGGGGAGATGTCATTTGGAAAGTGGGATCAAGAGCAAAAGGTAAAAAGTCACAACAAGGGAGGGAAAGAGAAGGCAAGGAGAACCAAAAACAAATTTTAACTAATTCACATTTTTCACCAGTCCTTTCTCAGATGGCAAGATAAGTGTTGGTAATCTCTTACTCATGCTATTGCTATTGTTACCCTTTCATAAATTATGCATCCCTAATGAAAAGCTCACATGATTTTCCTCTGAAATGACAAGAAACACTTCTTAATAAAATTCTTAACTTCAAAAAAAAAAAACAGGGATTGATAAGAACCATTATTTCCTGATTTCATTACTTGAAATCACATGAGTGATTTTGTATGGGTACTCTTTTGAACATTGTATATCACAGTCCATCCATACCTTCTAATGCCATTTCTAGAGATCTTCCAAAAAGATCTCAGGTATTCAAGGACTTCTCAAGGAGGTTGTTTAATATTTTGAGAATATCAGTGTAGCTGGGTTGTTTATCTCTTATTCCTACTACATGGATAGTGCTAAACATTATTAGGAATATGTTGTAGGCTATTCATACCCTCCATCTGTCTCTCCATTGACTTGAAATTTGGATTCTTTAGACACTGTGTGTGCTATAACTCTTCACTGTTTTTTTTTTCAGTGATCCACTTGGTGGGATGTATGGTGCTTATATACTAACTCACACACACACACCATAAGTTGCCCTTGATGAGATCTATAATTACTCATTATATTGACCTCAGTGGGGCCAAAATTATAGAGTAAAGGCAAGGAGTTGCCTGAGCTTGCCCAAATTCCCCTGCAAACAACTTTAACATAATGCCTCAAAATGAATTCCAGTATAACAAAACCAACAAAAGAATGGGGTGAATCAATTTCCCAGCTTAAGACAGGTTAAAAGGTCAGCAAGAAAGGTCTGTACCATTGGGGTGAGAATGGAGTAGAGTTCAGTACAGGTCATGCCCCAACAAGTCAGCAACAGGCCTTCATAGGACTGAACAGCTTCCAGAGTTCTCTGCCCACAGATGACAAGGGACTTAGATAACTGGTCAGAAGGTAATTACATAGGACCCTTTGCTGGCACTGGATGCAGGGTTCTGTTTAATTGTCTAAGTGATTTGGGTGATAGTCCCAGATCAAAGAGGGGCAATAGCAGAACTATAGACCATGGTCACGATTCCAGGGTAGAAAAGAGTGGTTGTGGTCACTTATAGACCAGAGCATAGGCCACACCTCTTCTTAGATCATACCATTGTGCAATAATTGATAACATACAGACCTCCAGAACTGAATCTGAAAATAGCAGCATGAAAAGCCTGAAGCTTGGGACAGTGGCCCTTCCACCATGAGAGTAGAACCTAACGTTATGTAAAGTTAAAAGTCAAGAAATAATCAAGAAAAATGAACAAACAATAACAAAAGAATCTAATGATAGAAAATTATTTTGGCAACAAGAAAAATCAAAACACCAACACAGAAGAAGACAACAATGTCAAAACATCTATAAGCAGAGACTCAAAGAAAAATGTGAATTGATCTCACTTGTGTTTCTTCCATCACCACTCCTCCCCCAAATTCCTGGAAGAGCTCAAAAAAGGATTTTAAAAATCAAATAAGAGAAATAGAGGAAAAATTGAAAAATAAATGAAAAATAAATGAAAAATAAATGATGCAAGTCATAAAAAAGGAGTCAACACTTTGGTAAAGGAGAAACCACAAAAAATACGAAAGAAAATACCTTAAAAACTAAATAGCTCAAACAGTAACAGAAGCACAAAAAACACATGAAAAAAGACCTCCTTAAAAAGCATAATTGGTCATGATGGCTAGGTGGCACAGTGAATAGAGAATTGGCCCTGGAGTCAGGAGGACCTGAGTTCAAATCCAAACTCAGACACTTGACAAACTTACTAGCCATGTGACTTTGGGCAAGTCACTTAACCCCAATTGCCCTCCAAAAAGCCAAAAAAAAAAAAAAAGAAAAGAAAAAAAAGAAAAAAAAACACAATTGGGCAAATAGAATAACATGTACAAAAAGTTCACTGAAGAAAGGAACTCCTTAAAAAGAATAATTGACCAAATGGAAAAGCAAGTACAAAAAAATCAATGAAGAAAATAATTCCTTAAAAATTAAAATTGGCAAGTGAAGTGGAAGCTGATTCCTAGAGATTTTAAGAAACAATAAAACAAAATCAAAATAACTAAAAAATAGAAATGTAAATCATCTTACTGGAAAAACAAATGACTTGGAAAATAGATTGAGGATAAATAATTTAAGAATTAATTGGATTACATGAAAGCCATGATTTAAAAAAAAAATATATATAGCTACTACATTTCCAAAAATTATGAAGGAAAACTGACCTGATATCCTAGGTCTAGAACAGTGGCTTTCAACCTTCCTAATGCTGCGACCCTTTAATACTGGTATGTGGGCATGTCTGCGTGTGGGCGCACCCTCCTGGAGACAGATAGAGGAGCCCGGTGTCTCAGTTCCTAAGACCATTGGAAATATTTGTTTTCTGATGGTCTTAGGTGACCCCTGTGACCCCTGTGAAAGGATCATTCAACCCTCAAAGGGGTTGTGACCCACAGGTTGAGAACCACTGGTCTAGAGCATAAAATAGAAACTGAAAGAATCCACTGATCATCTCCTAGAAGAGATTCCAAAATGAAAAACTCACAAAAATAGTGTAGTTGAATTCCAGAGCTCTTAGGTAAAGGATAAAATATTGAAATAAACAATCCAAGTATCATGTAACCACAGTCAGGATAATCCAAGATTCAGCAGCTTCTACAAGAAAATATTGAAGGACTTACAATATGGTATTCAGAGGGGAAAAAAAGCACTAAGATTTCATTCAAGAATCACCTACCCAACAAAACTGACTAAAATGCTTCGGGGTGGGGGAGAAGAATAGATATTCACTGAAATAGAGAACTTCTAAGTATTCCTGATGAAAAGAACAGAACTGAATAGAAAAAATGACTTTCAAATGCAAGATTCCAGAGAAACATAAAAATGTAAACAGGAAAGAGAAACTATAAGGGATATAATAAGATTAAACTGTTTATATTCCTACATGGGAAGAGGATACTTATAACTCTTATATAAAGTAGTTCTTACTATAAAGTAGTGGTGAGAAAAAGGGATGCACTGGGAGAAAGGAGAAGCAAGACATACAAAAGAGGTATGAAAGAGTTTATATAGTGGAGTGGAAAATAGGGGAGATAAGGGCCAATGCGTGAAACTTACTCTCATTGGAATTAACTTATATAATGGTAATAGAATTTGGAGATACCTCTGTATTGGCTTGGTTTTGGGGTTGAGTGTTAAAACCCAGAGCTTGTGAATCCCACTTGTGGGATGGACTTGTTGACATGAAGAGAGAAGGCTGAAATGGGAGGAGCTGTGAATTGGGAGAGAGGTCCAAGACTAGAGAAGGCCAGAAGGACTTTAGGAGAGCTGCATCCAGCATTGTAAAGTCTGAGTTGCTGAAAGAAAGACTGCTGAGAACCCGTTGGAGCTGCCCAGGACTTCTGAGAACTGC
>CM053589.1:104943718-104980522 GCA_028646515.1 Pseudochirops corinnae | reverse complement strand
TGTGTGTGTGTGTGTGTGTGTGTGTGTATATCTGCATAATCTTTTTGGCTTACAGAACACTTCACACACATTATTATATTTGACCCTCATAAAACTCTGGGCCATTTAGATCTAGAAAAGCCCTTAGAAACCATCAAGACCAACCCCCTGATTTTACAGATTACAAAACTGAGGTAAAAAGAGATTTAAGAAATTTGTCTAGGTTCATGGTTAGTCTCTATGTGATGGGAGGATTTGAGACCAGGCCTTCCTTAGTCCAAACTGAATGCCCTGCCCACTAAGCCCATGGTATCAGACTCAAATAGAAACTGGAGTCACTAGATTGTACATAAGGATTCTTGTGGCTGAATGGTGATTTCAAAAAGCATGAATTAACATTATCTGCATTCTATTCTATTTCTATGTATTTCGTTAGATATTCCCCAACAATATTTATCTTTAGGCCCAAGACTGGAGTGTTCTGGGCAGTTTATCTGACACTTTAACACTAAACCATGATGCCTCTCAACTAAGGTTAAGAGAACTTAAGCTACAATCACTAGTCACACAAGTTAATGTAGTCACGCTAGGTGAAACAGGTAGGGAACATAACCTAAGCCCCATTTTTCAGATGAGAAGACTGAGCTAGCTAATACTTAGCACATCATCTTTTTTCTCAGGACAAAAATATATGAATATATGTGGAAATAAGTTTAATATGGTTGCACATATATCACCTATATCAGATTGCTTGCCATCTTGGGGGAGGGGAAAGAAAAATTTTGAACTCAAAACCTTATAAAAATGAATGTTGAAAATTACCTTTACATGTAATTGGAAAAAAATGAAATACTTTAAATGATATATACATATATAGATGTACATATATGACTGTAACCATCCTATTACTCTTATGTGGTTTCTACAAATGTGAATTTTAAAAATACATTCAACTGAAAAAAATAATAGATTGCATTTTAAAGTGCCTCCTATACAAAAGGCACTGATTTTTTTTTTTTTAAGGTAGAATAACACTGATTTTGCTCTCAAGATGTTTTCAAGCTAATGGAGGTTGAGGGAGAGAAGTACATGAGTACATAAACATCCTATAATGTAAGATAGAGTACAAAGGCATAAACTTATGAAAAGTTTAAAGAAGGAGAGGTCACTTTTACTTAGGGGTTAGAGGGGAGGTGGTGCCAGGAGAGACTTTATAAAAGATGTCTGAGTCAGTATTGGAAAAAAGGTGGTTAGAAATTTCAACAAAATAATAGCATCTAATATTGCCATGGTTGTTTTCTTACTATCTAATAAAATATATTCATTTAAAAATTCCAGTAATTACATAAGCCTGAGGTTTAAAATAACTTATCTATATTACTTCCTTATAACCAGACTACTGGGATATTCTTTAGAAATTATTTTTACATTGTTCACTGTCTAGGTCAGACTTCAGTAGGAGGAGGGGATCACGTTGAGTGCCTGTTCCTCCAACTTTCTCTCTTGGAACAATATTTCGTGATTGAAAGCAGCACCAGTGGTCAGACCCAACCTGTCCAACTCAGGATAGAAGGCCAACTGAATAACCTTCTTGCTAATATACAATGTAAGTTTTCAGAAACTCAGTCATTGAGCCAGACTGAGAGTCAAGCTGGTTTGAATCAGAAAGCTGTGAATGACAGAGGGGTGGATGGATTTCAGGGAAGCCTTCTGTCAAAAGACAGGCTATGCTAACATGATGAAGCACTCCTTGGGGCCTCAGAGAATAAGATGGTTATTATTGAATATTTGTCCATTTGGCAGTAAGAATATTATTTTACTGTTAATGTAATTTGCTCAATGCTCGGTGGCTGAAATATACAACACGATCTTTTTTTTTTTCATACAGGTTGTGATCTAAAAAAAAAAAAAAAGCTACTAGAAAAGAAATATAATAGTCCCAAAACACAATAAATGAAATAGTGTAAGGTTTGTGTCAGATCACTGTTTGTTCATTTACAAATACAAATCTTACATTAATCTTCTTGTGGTGTTTAAGCTCTAAATGGCAGGGCTGAATATCAAGGATATCTTTGATTTGCTTATAGTAGAGTCACATGTTTCCTGATGATTTCATTTTGCCTGCCTTAAGCACCCCAAAAAGGTAACATCTAAAATACTTTGGTAATTCTAATCTCACACAATGGTGCTGAAGAAGGTAGTTACCTTCTGGCTGTGCAGTGCAGCAGAAAGGGTCATACACTTGGCACAGGATCTGAGTTATAATGCTGGCTTGCCCTTCAGCTGTGTAATCTCAGGCAAATTACTTTTTGTCTCTGGGGCATTGGTATCCTCATCTGTAAAACAGGGGTAGGAGGCTAATCCGGATGAACTCTAAGGTCCTTCTCAGTTTTAAATCTATAATTCTACATGAAAATTCACAATATGAGTCAATTCCAAAATGATCTTCCTACAATGATGCTGGTGGTGATGGGAGATGATCATGATAACTGGTTTATATAGAGCTCTTCAAGTTTTAGAAAGGACTTCAAAATATTACCTCTTTTTTTCCTCACAATGACCTTTGGAAGGGATATACTATGATTATTCCCATTTTACAGATAAAGAAACTGAGGCAGATAGATATTAAGTGGCTTTCCCAGGCTTACGCAGTTAGTAAGTATATAGTCAGATTTGAATTCAGTTTTGCAGACTCTAGGTCCTACACTCTATTCATGGCACCCCAGCTGCCTGAATCTACATCCCAAATAAATGTATCCCCATCTCAAAATAGAAACATTTTCCAAAGAACTTGAGAAATAGCATAACATCACACATAGCTAGTATTGGTTAACTTTCCATGGCATCCGCTTTGGGTTATCATTTGATTTCTCTCCACTGAGACAATGATTCAGGGATGGGAACGGAAGATAATGGAAGGAGTAAATTGGTTTTCTAATGACTTCCACAGTTGTGAAAAAAATCCAAAGTGAGCATAGCTCTGGAATTTGGAAAATAAATTGCAGCACAACACCACATATGTAATTATCAGACAATGATACTCTGTTTCTGATTAGCAACAGATCCAAAGTAAACAGTTCAAGAATAAAAGCTCTTTTTACCACCATTTTTTGCTTTTCTATTTAAAATCTTTGTTTCTCTGCATGGCAGTGGGTTTTCAGGCCATTTTTGTGTTTCCCCCTAAAAAAAGAAACTTAAATATTTTAAAGATAATTTTCTTCACCTTTAACATATTCCTCAAAAAACATTTGCATAGATTGAAACATACATAGCTAATGGGTATCCCTTAGGCTGAGAGATAGTTTCTGAAGTGAAAGTTTGGAACTTATAGATGTATTTTTTTAAAGACTGGTAATGGAAAATGTGGCTATCTTTAACTAGGTCATTTTCTTTCTTAATGATTCCACCCCACTTTCATTCAGTTTCATTGACACAGAAACCCACTTTAATTCTTCCTTTGAGGGTTAATGCCCTAGAGCAGTGATTCCCCAAATGGGGACTGCTGATCCTTGGGGTTTCTCCTTTACTTAACTAGAGCTTCACTGAGATGTCATATTTCTCTCTCCAGACAACAGCTATGGGACATGAGGGAATGGAAATGAATATTTAAAACATAAAAAGGAGGTCCCTGTAATGCATCAGATGCTGAAGGTGAAGGTGAATGGAAAGAAAGCAAGGAAAGAAGGAAGGAAGGAAGGAAGGAAGGAAGGAAGGAAGGAAGGAAGGAAGGAAGGAAGGAAGGAAGGAAGGAAGGAAGAAAGGAAGGAAGGAAGGAAACAATTTTTAGATGAAGTTTTTTAGATCCTCATCTTCAATTGTCCCTTTTTTCCTTCACCTTAGTCTTTATGTCATTCTAATATGAGTCACTGTATAGTAATATATTAGTGCTAAACTATTTACCTGGGAGGTAGATTGTGTCTTGTGATTTTTTTTTTTTAACAAAGTAAGAAAGACTGTAAAGTCTCTATGTCCTTGAACCTTCTCACAAAGTTCCTGAGAAATGAGAAATGTGCATAATTTGAGACAGCCTGAAAAATGAATGAATAATCTACTGTAATAAGAGCCATGTATGGGAATAACAATGGTTACTGATAGGGAGTTGAATAACAGAGTAAATTGGTTCATTGACCTCTGACCTAAAATGGCCTGAGGTTAGATCTGGATTAAATCACAAGTGAAATGATCATAGAGGTTTTGCTTCAAAAATTAACGCTCAGTTTGATTCACTTTGACAGAAGTAGCACAAGGATGCCAATGACTAAATTAAGCAGAATTAGTTTCTTATGCCTGAGAAGTGCATCTGTTGAGGATAAAGCTATAGTCTCAGCTATCTTAGCTCAGTGAGCACCTGAGTTGAGTAACAAAGTATTGGTCAAAGATGAAAAAAAAAATGTTCAATACCAGTGCTATTTGAGGAAGTTTACATTTTCATAGATAAAAGTTCATTTCAGTCCTAGAAACCTATTAGACAGATTACTTTTTAAAATGCATTTATATGAAGTGCAATATTTCATTACTTCGACAGTGTCGAAGGCATCCATGCAGCAAAGGACTCAGATTACTACTCAAAGGTTCCCTGCTTTAATTGACCTAAACTTTAACTCAGTAATCTAGTAAAATCTCTCTGTTAGACGGTCTATTATGTATATTTTGACTCCTCATTTAACAATCAGGCTGAAAAAAAAAGGTATATAAAATGATTTTTATCAAAAGAAGAGCAACAATCTAATTTAAAAATTTAAATTTAAAAATAATTTTAAAACAATCTAATTAAAAATTAAAAATGTAAAAATCACTCATCTACTTATTGAATCAATCATTCAAAAAGCATTTATTAAGCACTTACTATGGTTACAATACTGGGTAAGGTGCTGAAGATACACATTTTTTTTAAACAGCCAATACAGAAATTTGTAGAGTGAGTATACTTATAGACGATGTAGTACAACCATCTTAGTTTATAGATGAGAAAACTGGGACCCAGGGAGGTTAAGTGATGGTCAGGGTTATATATCTAGCCAATGAAAAGAGCCAAGATTCTCACTTCATTCTCCTGATTTTTCTTCTACTCCCATTTCCACTTTATCCAGTTGCCTTTCTCTCCTGACTTAATTTATAATCAATATTACACAAGCAAGCATTTATTTATTGTATTATATTGCTGTTCACTGTTGTTTCGTATATTAGCCTTGTCTCTAGAACAAGAAAATAAACTTACTGAGGGTATGGTACATACTTCTTCTGTAACCCAAGCCTATTACAGTACTGAATAATAGATGCTCAATAAATATTTGTTTGATGATTAATTGATTTGTTTGGTTGGTTAATTCAAGAAGGTTTATTGTTGAATTTTTTTTAATTTTTGTTTTTGCACATAGTAGACACTTAACAAATGAGCACTGATGGATGGATTGACAGATTCCTCCAGCTTCAATGGGACCTAATAAGGCACCTGCAAACGTCCCTCTAGACAAGTGGTTTGGTACTTGCATGACTTTATGTCCAGAAAGATCATCTCATCCAAGGAGAAGTTGTAGTCTAACTAAATTCCTCAATATTCATCCCCTTAGGACTTGTTTTTAACTTTCATAGGTTTAACAGTAGAAAATAGGTATTCAGAATTCCTTCTGAATGGAGTTTGAATTATGGGAGCCTATCTATTGCCTCAAGGAAGGTGGAAACAAGGTGCTCTAATGGAAACAGAAGAAAGATGATTTTCTCTCTAACACAATCCTAGATTTCTTTTTTTTTTTTTTTTGGTAATGGAGAATCACTAACCAGAAACCGGATGTCCACAATAAACTACTTTATATTACAGCCTCTAGAAGACCACAGGGCAAGTGTCAGAAACAGACACACTGTGTGTTTGGAGAAGACTCAATGGAAAATTACCGGGCATAACTCTGGCCACATTCCCAAACACAGTTAAGCATCCATGTCTGTACTAGTTATACTACCCAACTGTGCTAAATACTACATTAATATTCAAAGTAGTGAATGGTAAAAACCAAGAACCGATCATTCCCTTTGTCTTTACTACAGCATGTTTGAATTTTTCCATGTGATTGATTTGGTTCCAATGGGATATGAAAAATAGGAGGAGCATTCACATTTGCATGGAATATTTAAATAAAATTACAACTTGTTATATTAAGTATCACTCCTATTATTAAGATGATGACTAAAATTATAATTTGTTCAGATCTGTGATTTCATCAGTGTGAAATAGCCTTGTGGAAACTCCTTCCATCAGTACAGATCAGCAACTAATTTCAGTCTAAAAGACTACTTTTGGGCACTGAGAAGAAGCTAAGAAATTTGCTTGTGGCCTGACAGCAATTATACAGCATGACCCAAAAATCTTAGCATAGCTTTAAGTTATATTTATTTCCCTAGGATGTTTGGAACACCCCATACATAGAATTAGAACTAGAATCCAGGTCTTTCTAATTCCAAAACCAGATCTCTTTTCTAACAAACCACACTACCTCAGAGTATTATATTCTAGAGGCTAAAAGTCCTTTAAGACAGAACCAGAAAGGCGATGTTTGGAATTTTTTAAAAAGTTTTTGAAACAAAGCAAAACAGAAATAACTACCCTGTCCACCTCAGCTGTCTCTTCTCAGCTCCTATTCCCTACTTGGCTATATTTCTTTTTGAGAGGAGATAAAATATTGCTGACCTCGACAAGCAACAGGAACAAGGCAGACTACCTAAGCATTACAGTTCGACATTAGGAGGTGGGATATTTAGAATTCCAATCCCATGTCTCTCTAAGGTTTTGTGACCTTGGGAAAAATTCTGAAGTATTCCCTTATCTCCATTTCATTAGTATTTTTAATGGGGATGTATATTTTGCAAAGGATCTCACATGGTGACATAGAAGCAAATAGAGTTGGATCCAAATACGAGGTCAAAACAAAATTAAGCATTTTTGGAAGTCAAAAAAGTGTTGTTACAATTTTTCATCTTTTTCTTTTCTTTTTAAAAATTTATTTATTTTTTGTTTACAACTTTAAGTTCTACAAGTTTTTGAGTTCCAGATTTTCTCCCCTTCTCTCCCAACCCCCTTCCCCCCATTTCCATTTTGTCTCAGCACTTACTTCTTGATTCCAGCTGGGATCATGATCAAAAAATGAAAAAGTGTTACATAGAAAAGTTAGTATTGGGGACCATGTGACCAGAAGCAGGAAACGCAGTAAATCTCATGAGTGTGGGACCATTATCGGGGGAAAAAAAAAATCAGTTTTAGTGTGTCAGAAGTGCTTGCAAAGTAACCAAATAAATATTCAAACAGAATCATTAAATAAAATGTCAGAGACTTCTGACATTCATGTATTACTATTAAATGATGGGCAGAAAGTGATACTCACAGATTCTAATCCCAAGACCACTTCTGGATCCTTGCATGACCTTGTGTAAAGTCTCACTCAACCTCTGCATGCCTCATTAAGTAGATCTACAAAATAGAACTTAATAATAGTAACTTTAAAACATGTACCCTTTAAAGGTCCTGTATATCTGCAAAGTACTGTTATTATTACCCACTGGCAAATAAGAGAAGATTTATATGCAGGGTAGCAAGAGCTAATGGTACCAGCATTAACCTATTATCTCCCTTTGCCCTGAATCAAACAGCTTCTTATCACTTTGTTCTTTAAATTCAGCTATAGGCCAAGAGTTTCAAATAAAAAAAAAAATCAAAGATAAAAATATATTTGGTAGAGTTGTCAAGATAAAGTTAAAATGTGTAAAAGTATACATGTTATTCAAATACCATATATTTTCCCATAAAAAGAAGAGGAGGATATAGAGGCCTACTTCCCACATGCTAGCCAGGTACTCTAAATCACATCCATCACAGGATCACTGGCACACAGCAGGCAACTGGAAAAATGATACCTTTTAAACTCAACTGGCATAGATGTGTGTATTTATTTTTTAAAAGTGAAACATAAACAGACATGCTGAGAGCAAAGTGTTTTATGAATAAAAAAAAGATTTCATATACATATATAAAACTTTTCCCAATGGGTCACAGAGGATTTATGTGGATGTGAACTCTGTTTACTGTTAGTATTAGAGAAATAGTGGCTTTTTAACAAGTTACTCATGCCTGGAAAAAATCCCAGTTTTGCAAGTTGTCCTAGTTTCTTTGCCAACTGTCCATGGGAATCATTCAGATGGGAAAAGTTCAAATGTGTTTTAAAAGAACTTGCTTAATGGAAAATGGAAAAAAAAAAGAAAGAAAAAAGAAAGCAGTAACCCAGTATGTCAATTGTTAGTTAAATAAGAATAAATTATGACATGAATGCTTTGTTTTTATTTAACAGTATTTTAGGAGAGAAAAGACATTCATTTTAAACCTCAAACACTTTAAAAGTACTAAGTATAGATATTTTTACTTGTCCAAGAGCATGAACATTTATTAGTTCTCATTGGTCTAAGAATGTCTTAACAGTGGTTCATGGCCTTATATCTTTGGCATAAAATGAAAAGATTTAACTAGGCTTTCCCCTTCATCATTTTCATCATGATAATTTATTTTCTATTAATCCCCAAACACAATGATTTTGCTCTTATTCTAAGCATTCAAGACTAATTTTACAAAAAGCAAAAAAAAAAAAAAAATGCATGGCACAATTAAAGAAGAATGCACCTGCGAATGAATTCTGAGATCTCTTTTAGTTCCAATGATCAATGATTACATGATTTAATCTTGAGTGGCTAGGGCACTAAAACATATCACTAATTCCCACCTTCCAAACAACAATGTGGTACCCTCCACATGGAAGAATATGAAGCAGAAAAGGAAATTTTTTATTAATTTTTTTTAGAATGATAGAAATTCTGGGTTAGATGGGAGCTTATAAATCTAGTCCATATGTCTCATTTCAGAAATTAGGAAATTATGACCAAGAGATGTTAAGTGACTACTCCTAGTCACACAACCAGTCTTGAAAAAGTCAGGACAAAAACTCCAATTTCCTGGTATAGCATCCT
The DNA here is from genome assembly GCA_028646515.1 of Pseudochirops corinnae. Classification (NCBI taxonomy): domain Eukaryota; kingdom Metazoa; phylum Chordata; class Mammalia; order Diprotodontia; family Pseudocheiridae; genus Pseudochirops; species Pseudochirops corinnae. The sequence continues at coordinate 104,971,540 of CM053589.1, read as the reverse complement.
TACCTGTTGTAATTAAGTACTCTCTGTTTCTTCCAGTTTTGCTTTTTAAAATCCCATTTTCTCAAGAATAAAATCTCATGAAGCTTATATACATACACACACGCACATACACACATACACACACACACACACACATATACAGACACACACCTCTCCCTGAAATTTTTTTTCTCTTGACCCAGGTTTATTGCTCATTTAAGATATAATGAAAAGAAGGAACTTCAAAATACCACCCACAATTCCACTTTATGTACTATACTGTGAAAGTGAACTAGTGACTTCATACAAAGAAAAAAAATCATATAAAAATTTCTCCATGTTTAAAATTTTTATTTTGGAAAAAAAAAAGCAGTTGTACATATTTAAGAATTGTTTTCATCACTATGTTTCAATATGAAAAGCTTTACCAAATTACATAGTTACATTTTCATTTTTATCTGCATTTTAAATCCTTGAATTTTTAGGATTTAATATCTAGGCTGCTGCATTGACTTTGAATCTTGGCAAAACTGGGAGACCCTGCCTGTTCAGAACTAAATATTTTCACATGAAAAAAAAAAAGTTCTACCATGCTAAACTTCTTTTGATTTATGGAATCGCAAGAAAAAAAAAAAAGATGAGGGCAGGCCTCAGATGTTTTTTTGCCAAGTTGTAAATCAAAAAAAGGGACTTAATTTAAAATTTTCCTGACAGGAAGTTAATTCTTCATCTGAGATAAAGTCTTTTAGTATTTTCACATACATACATAAAATAAAGTTTCTAAATTGCACTCAAGCTAGCATTATTCCTACCATGGTTTTAAGAAATACCTTGGTTTGCAGCATAAATGCACAGTATGTTTAATGAAATGAATAAAATTGAATTTATATTACTGATTTAAGGATTACATTAAATTGATAGATTTTTCAGTCTTATTTAAAAATATTCTCCTGAAGTTTGAACTCAGGTTTTCAGTTGGTAGTATTTTCCTCAAGCATTAAAAGAAATATGAGTATCTTGTACTGATTATTAGATTTATGAAGTGAATATCCTAGAGAGGCTTCCCAAATTCAACCTGTACAGACCAGAACTTATTATTTGACTACACCCTTCTCTCCTCAACAAAACCAAACCACAACAAAAGGAAACAAAACCAAAATCCTACCCATCTTTTGAACTGTTTTATTTCTTTGGACAACACCACTGTATTTCCATTAATCCAGATCTCCAAATCAGTTGCCCTCAATTTCTCATTCTTACTCATCTCACAATTATTTATGACCATGGCAGAAACAGTGGAACAAGAATGAACCAAAACAATTTACTAAGAGCCCAGAGTTCTGAACTATGGTAGTAGAATGGGGATAACCAAAGATCATCAGGTACTTGTCCCTGGGTTAAAGGTAATAAGTAAGGGGTTATCCAGAAGGGCATCTAGAGCTCCAAGCTAGGCCAGGGAAGACAGTGCAGTCCCCAGCCCAGGTCATCAATTCAGGGAGGGAGCATGGATTCAGTGTTCAGCACTCTAAACTGAATTTACAGGACAGAGGCTCCAAGAAATGATCACAGATTCGGCTCCTGGTCCAGGTCAGGAGTTCAGAGAAGGAGCAGTGTACTTAGTCAATGCCCAAAGAAGATCTTGGACTCAGTTCTCCTCCCCAAAAGGAAAGCAGCTTCTCTCCCCACCAAAAAAAAAAAATCATAAACTCAACTTAAAAGAGATTCCAGCCATTTTGAGGCCAAAGATGGCCAAGAAACAAAACAAGAAAAGGAACATAAAATCTATAAGGAAAGGCTTGAAGAAAAAACATAGCTTTTGTATAAGATCAATTTGATTCTTAGAAGAAATTATGCAAAAGCTCAAAAAATGAATTAAATTTGTATTATAAATGAGATTAGAGTAGTAAAGGAAAAAATTGAGGGGAAATGAGGGTTATAAAGGGGAGACTTGGAAAGAGAGTTAATAGTTTGGCACAAAAGAGATGAAACCTCCCTGAGATAAGACTCCCTGAAAATTAGAATGAATCAAGTAGAAGTTAATGGGTCCATGAGAAAATAATAGTAAAAAGCCAAGATACTGAAAAACCCAAATAGAATGAGAAATGTATCATGCAAAAAAAAAAAAAAAACTGATCTCAAAAATAGATTAATGATAGGTGATTTAGGAATAATCACTGCCTGAAAGTATAATTAAAAAAAAAAAACAATCTGGGTGCCATATTTCAAGAAATCATAAATGAAAACTGTACAGGGAAAAATGAAAAGAATAAAAAGAATACATTGTTTTCCTCCTGAAAGAAACTCCCCCCCAAAAAATCCTAGGAATGTCATAGCTAAAATCCAGGGCTTTCCAGTCAAGAAAAAGACATATTCTAAGTTTCACCCCCCAAAAAGTATAAGTTCTGAAGAACTACAGTTAGGAACACTCAAGATTTACCAGGTATTCCTTTATAGGAGGGGAGAGCATGGAATACAATATTACAAAAGACAGAATCTATTGACTTAGAACCAAAGATACTTACCCAGTAAAACTGAGTATAGTTCTTAAGAAGAAAAAAAAACAAAAAACTTTTAATGAAGTAGAGGACTTCTGAATATTCCTAATGAAAAGACTTGAGCTTGGAAGAAACTTTGAAATGTAAACATGAGAATAAAAAGAAAATTAAAGATATAAATTTACATAAGCAATCAGGCAATAGGCAAGTACTAAAAGGATAAAGTGTTTGCATTCTTATGGTGAGGGAGAAGGTTGGTTGGTTGTTGTCCTTTGTTCTCAAAGAGGGTCAAAATAACATCACTATGCTAGAATCAAGTTTCAATATGTTTGACTGCAGCTAATCAGACCAATACGAGCTTGGAATGTTGCCCAAGAACCTTATAATCAACAGAATTGTACAAGGAGTCAAATAAAATGTAATGCTTGGAACATTTTTTGTTATATTTTGGTAATGTAAAGGAGAAAAGAGAGGAAGAGACAAAAAGAAAAGAATATACTCTTGAAGAAAAGGGAAGGATTGAGAGGATTTTTTAGTTCACATTCAAGAAAAGGATGAAATGATTGGGGAGAGCTAAAGTGAATGTAATCAAAACAATTTATACTTTAACAATATTATAAAAAAAATAACTTTGAAAGTCTTAACAATGATGACTTAAAAGGTTGACTATCTTCTGACAGATGTGAAAGATTAGATATTAGATATGTAGAATGAGACACATTTTTATACATGGCCAGTATGGGAATGTGTTTTACTTAACTACGTATACTTGTTGTAGAGGTTTTGTTTTTATTTTTCTGAGTGGTGGTGCAGGAGGTGGGAGGAAGAAAAAGCAGATGCTTGTTAATTGAAGAGCAATTTAATTAAAGCAGTTTATATTAAGTTAAAAAAATAAGTACACCACATTTTCCTTTCAACTGATTCCCCTCAACCCACCACTTTTAGGAGGTAATACTGATCTTATCTATATTGTATTCTGTGATGCTTCAACATTTCAGATGACACAAAGAGCAATGAAAAGATACAGGCATATTTAATAACTACTACTGCAACTATTAACAATAATAATAATTTATATTTACATAGGATCTATTAATGTGTCAGATTATATGTTAAATGTATTATAAATATTGTCTCATTTTATCCTCACTAGAACCCTTGGAAATAGGTGCTATTATTATCTCCTTTTTGTAGGTAAGAATACTGAGACAAATGCAGACTAAGTGACATGCCCAGGATCACACAGCTAGAAAGTGTCTAAAACTGAATTTGAACTCAGATCTTCCTTAACTCCATACCCAGTACTTTTCCCATTGCACAGCTTCACATAGACTGTAAAATATTGCCAACTATGATCTATGCCCAAAGAAGTAAAATAAGAGTAATCATCACAGACATGCGAAATGAGAATATGAGCTGGAACAATCATGTATCCAGAGTAAGGGAAGGATAACAGATGGAAAAGCCAGAGCCAGGAGAAAGTCTTCAGTGTGTTGAGTAAATCCTCTAAGAATCATCTGCAGAACTATCTGGAGAGCAGTTATACAGGAAGGCTTTTGAAATCTTAACAAAGAACAGCATAGTAGGTTTGTAATTTGCAGCCTGATTCAAGGAATATCACAGATCCACTGAACTAAGTCCTGAGGTATTTATATACAAATATACAGAGAGTAAAATGAACACTAATTTCATTATCATAGCAAATTAATGTATGAAATATGCCATCAAACCAGATTAGAATTGGAAGGGGCCTTAGAAACTGACTCAAGTCAAGCCTTAACGCTATACATTTGCAGAAATGGAGGCCCAGAGACATAAAGAGACTTACCCAATGTAACGTAGTGAGTTAGAAGCAGAAAAGAGAAATTAGAATTCAAGTTTCCTGATTAGCAGGCTATTGTACTCTCCTCTGTATTATAAATAACTTGGCAAAGTTCTTCTAACATCACTCATTTATTCATTCCTTCCCTTATTTATTTGTTCAGAAATGTATTTAGCCCCTACCATGTACAGGGCACTCTGCTGCTGTATACGCTGATATGATGAATATAAAAAAAAAATAAAATATGCCCCCTTTCTTCAGGGAAATTAGAATATAGTAGGGGACAAAAGGCATATAGACTAATAACTCTGTTCTTAGGACAGAAAGTGAAAGTGTAAAAGGAGAGATAGAAACAAATTCCACCACTGTGCAGAAATAACAAAATAAATTAACAATGAATTATGTGTCATTTTCTTGGGTTTCTGAAATATAATCTTCTACTAATAGTGGTTATCATTTTATCTTAAAAAACACTATTAAAGATAAACAGAAGACAAAATGTTTGAGACATCTAGTGTAATGCTTTTGAAATTTAAAGAAAGTTTAAGTGACATAGTTTAAGTTGCCTTAATTTTCATTGATTCCTAGTTAACTGTGGTTTTTGTGTCCTCATATCCAAGCTCTAAAAACATCATTTCACTAGCGAATCCCATTACCTAAGCAGGTGAAGGGCAAAGAAGCTGGCTTCACCTCTCATTTCCTAGCCTTGGTTCACGGGAAGCTTAATGGTATTTTTACTGGAGGAGGTGACTTGTATTTATTAAAATCTAGTGCAGTCATTAAATTAGCAACTTCTGCTTCTTTTGTGTTTTTCTTTTGAGGTCACAGTATTATTTTAACCAAGGTTAGTTTCCTCTTAGTGTTATTTTGTTGGTATGGATCGTAATTTAGACTTTATAAGTCTGTTTGAAGCAGGATTATTTACATCTGTGTGTATATGAGTAATTTATATTCTAAAGTTATTTGGGCTAACCTTCCTACTTGGTAGAATTTGTTTCCATTGTAAATTTGCTACTTTTCACTTCAGTTAATTGCACATTTGAAATAATGAACAACAAAACAAAACAAAACAAAAAAAAAATCACCAAAGGAAAAAACGAACAACGGCCTTCTAATATGCCAACATCTTAGCTGTCCTAAAATGCAAAATGAACAACTATAAAGCACTTATTAAGATGTTAGGTTGTTCTCAATCTAATGTTCAGGCATATTTTTAATTGCATACTCAAGCATCATTTTTTTTTTCTGATACAACAGTGCAAGTTTCTCTTTCCTTTCCCCCTCCTAAACCCTTCCCCTTGTATTTGTTCTCACATAAGTCTGTCGAGATCCTGTAATGTGTAATAGGTTTCAGAGTCATTAGTGCAAATTAAGGAGTTTGTCTATGTTTCATTTTAATTCCAGGAATCTGAAGTCTGACTTCATTGTACCAGAGCATGGGAAAATTTCCTCTCATAAGGTAATATTTCAGCCCCACATTAAGCTGTGCTTCTGACCACATAAGACCATTAAGGATCCCTTGATACTCTTCAGAAGAGTAGAAGCAGTTGCCCCAGCTAGTACTCATTTGGGTCATTGCATCCTGACTATCCAACTGCCTCTTGCCATCTCGTATAGATATGATGCTTTGTTTTATTTCCTGTGTGGAGTGGTGCTGGTATGCAGCTGTTAAAAATCTTTTAGGTGTTTCCCATCTCTAATTTATGTGATTATACAACATAAGTATATCTCAGGGAGTGCTCTTACATTAGTCTTTGGGGATGCCCAGCATGATGTAATGTGTCCCTCTTCTTCCCCTTCTCTTCCTCTCAGAATCATCTCAATTTTCAATCTTTCTAATCATTGGCATCTGTACAGGATTTTAAAGTATGGATTAAATGGACCAGGGCTGGTGTGCAGTGCTGTGGGTTGTGTCTTTTTAGCCTCTCTTTCTTGAAGAGGCAACATTCTACAGTGGAGAGAGGACTGAATTTTGATGCAGCAGAAGTAGGCACAAATCTGTCTCTGCCACTGAAGACCTATGTGACCCTGGGCTATTTGCTTAATCTCAGTTTCTTCATCTCTAAAATGAAGGAATTTAACTAAATGACTTGGGGTTACTTCCAGCTCAAAATCGATTCTCTTATTTGGTTCTCTAACCCAAAGGTACTCCACTGCCAACCCAATTTCTAAAGTTGCTATATAAATACTTTAGTATTTATATATAGTATATAGTATATAGAAAGATGAAGTCAATCAACCAACAAGGATTTCGTAAGTACTTGCTATGTGCCAGGAAGGTTTTCAAATGTTTGAGATAACCAGATTTTATTTTTAAAGGAAAAGAATGGCCATGTGTACACACACATATACATAAATAAATGTGGATAGATGAATATACATCTATATATATAGTGGCTGTTTGACCCTGGGCAGGTCACTTAATCTCTCAGAGATAAAGGCAACTCCCTAAGAATATGTCTTGTGAATGTACACAACTCTATTAGTAGAGAGAACTTCCTTATGCAAAAGTTCCTTACGCTAATAAATCTCAGATCCAGTCACTATGTCTATGTGCCAAGCATTGTACCAGGTGCTGGGGATGGTACAATGGACACAAAGGATAATTCAATGTCAACTCTCAATGAACTTATGTTCTAATGGGACAACCAGCAAGTGTTTGTAATATATGTGTGTATGTGTATATGCATTGTATTATAGAGAATACAATATAATATACACACATATGTATATATATGCATTATATTTATATAATGTATGTGTGTATATATACGTTGTGTATATGTTGTGTATGTGCATCATGGGTGTACACATGTATGTGTATACATGTGCATATACACATATGTGTATTTACATATGTCTATGTTTAAATAAAAAAACCATTAATCTGAAAATTCAACAAAAATCTCAGCAAAAGTAACCAGTCAGGTGAATTTGCAACTCAGTCTTTGAAGGAAGGAAAAAAAAAAAAACAAAAACAAGCATTTATTCCATACCTACTGTGCTCCAGGCACTATGCTAAATTCCTTACAAATATTATCTCAATTCTCATAACAACTTTATATCCCCTGGTACATTATTAGCCTCAACTTACAGTTGAGGAAACTGAGGCAAATAGAAATTAAATGATTTCCCTAAGGAAACACAACTAGTAAGTGTCTAAAGTCGCTTCTGAACCCTGGTCTTCATGTTTCCAGACCCAGTCTCCATCTGCTATACCATCTCGTTGCTTCTGATTTTGAAGCAAATTATTAATTTTCATAAGGTCTAAGAGAAAAACACTGGTGCATTTTAGGCCCTTCTCACTGTTAGGAGGAAAGAACAAAGTTAAATGTCTGATGCTAAAGAATTGGAACAAATCAAAATAGGAATATCTTTTAAGAAGCAACATAAGTGCTAAATGAAAACACTTACATGAAATATATTCAGTTTTGCCTGGACTAGAAGAATCCTTTGTTTCCTTAAAGGAAATGTAAAAAGAATTCCTTGAATCCATGACATTCATTTTTCCATGAACTTAAAAGAATTTCTATGTTTCAAATGCCCTTTTCCTTCATTAGGATCAAAACCCAGGGGGAAAACCTGAGAACCAAATAAAGAATTTTACATTTCTATCCAGAGAGTATTTATATTTTTCAATACATAGACAAGTGTCCTATTAAAATTGAACATATGTATATATGAATATATATATATATATATTTAGTATGCATACATATGCCTATGTATGTGTATGTGTGTTTATACACACATATATATATATTTCCTGGTTTATGTTTGTAATAATGACCTCTGAATCAGGGATTTCCTGACCAGCTGGGTGAAATAAGCCTTTAAGATAGGTTTAGGCCTGCAACTTTTCCAGCAGTATTTAATTTCCAGGAAATACCCTAATTTTTCAACGTTATTGTTTAAACAAAAACTGAACTAGTCATCCAACTCCTAAGATGTGACCTATAAGACTTATATATGAACTGGAATATTTTATTTTACAGAATAAAATATAGAATTTTATCATTAAAATTTCTTCATATTCAAGTCACTTTCCCATTTGGTAAGACATGGGTTTTCCAAAGCAAACTTAAAAAAAAAAATCCATCTCATAAATGCATTTGCAAAAGCACTAAGATTAATATTGATATAATGTCTCTATATTTCTCCTAGGCACCTGTTGAATTGTTGTACTTACCCATTAGCACTCCATTTAACATCAGAAGCCAGTTAATAAATTTTTCCTTCCTGAGCAGGAAATTGACTAAAAGACACAAGATTAGCTTTTAAATTTTAAAGAATTAAGATCTCTAGTAGTGTTTTTTCTTTATTAAGTTACCTGGAAAGAAAGTGCTGAACCCTTTCCTTTGTATGACTAGAACCTGTTAGATCCAAAGATTTTAGTCTCAGCTTTTAAGGGAAACAATATCTGTCCTTTTTGAGACCTTGCCCTACAGCAGTTCTCAGGAAAGAGCCCGGACTGAACTCTGGTCTAGGCCTCAGGTCTTGAAAGGTCAAAAGGTTCAGGCTTTTGTACTGTGTTATTGCTTGAATTTCTTTACTTTCTTTGTCTGTTAACTGATAGTAATGGCTTTTTACCCAGCTTCTTCTAAAGAGCACTTCCAAAAGGGAAATAGGCCAAATAAAGAGATGGCTACTGCCTTTGTATTGGATGTGGCTGTTCTGATTTTGAGATTCAAAAAAATAAATTGTCCAGATATTACTATCTCACTCTTCAGATATCCTTGTAATGAAATCCTCATATAAAAAGAACTATATAAATGTGTACATATATGTATGTATATAATATGCATGTAAAGACACAGACTCACATGTAATCTTTATAAATTGAAGACAGTTTAGGATGTTTGATATAATAATAACAAAAGTCATATAAAAGTTTGCTATTTTATTTGTGATCAAGTAATAAGCAGATTATTCAAAGGTATAAACTGGGTACTTACTATAGTTTTAAGTTTATTAGTGAGTTATTAAGTCTTTTACATTTAATCACAAGGGGAAACTATTCCATAAATCTATTCAATGACCTTCTTTAAATATATTCAAAAGGATATCTGAACTACTTAGAGAATGTATCTTTTTATGAAAACCCAAAAGGCTTGATAATTTTTTTTCAAAGCCATCAGGGAGCCCTTTCTTCTTCTTTCTCAGCAGCATTTAATGGTAGAAGAAAGTCTCAGAAAGAATAGTAGCATACATTGTAGGACATGGGGACATATATCATCCATCCAAGAATGTTCCATTATCTGATACACTCATAAATTGTAAAACAACTCAGCAGAAAAAGGGGCAGGTGTTGACTTTGAGTCCTCTTTAAGGCAACCACTGCCCATCTGTTGAGTATTTGTACCTTTTGCTAGTGGAAATAATGAGTATATGTCAAATAGGCTAAGGAAAAGAGGAAAATGCTACTGACTCATTGTTATTTCATTTGTCAGCAGAGAAATTAAAATAAAAGGAAAAAAAGAAATGTTATTATTGAGTCTACTTTGATAGTGCAATACTTTATAAAAAAAGAATACACGTGGACTGACACATACAGTGAGAATGAAAAAAAGTATTGACTGAGAAAATTTATATCAAATATCTCTGTTAAGGGTTGATCTCCATAGGGAAAGGGAACTTGCACAAATAAATAAACTCAAGAGCCATTTCCCCCCAAATGGATGCAGAAAAAAAATAAGATGTTATAAAAAAAAAATCAAAAGAGCCGACTATGTATTCATAAAGACACTAATAATAAGAAAAATGCAAATAAAAAGAACTTGAAAAGTTCATTTCATACTCAAGAATTGTCAAAGATAACAAAAGATGAGAACAGTCAGCGTTGGAGAGGTTGTGAAAAGTAATACACTATTGGTAGGGCTGTGAATTGGTCCAGTCATTCTAGAAAGTACTTTAGAATTATGTGAACAATGGGGACTGAAACATTCATACTTTATGACCCAAAGATCCCACTTTTAATCCTATAACCCTAGTAGGTTAAAGAGAGAAAGATTCAATATACACCATTATATTTGCAGAAACACTTTCATGACAGCAAAGAGTGGGAAACAAAGCAGATGCCCATCTATTGAGGGGAATGGAAGAACAAAAATATAAAAGCAATGTTATTGTATAGCAAGAAAAAAATGAGCAGGAAGAATTCAGAGAATCATGGAGCAACTTATATGAACTGATTCAAAGTGGAGTTAGAATAAAGCAGACAATGACTAACAATGTAAACAGAAAAAGCAATAGCTGCAAAAAAAGAAACTGAATTCCATGTGATCATAATAACCAAACCTACCTCCAAAGAAAAGATGAAAAAAGGAAGGTACTTGCCTTTTTTCTTGGCAGAGGCAGAAGAAAACTCATATGAAACCTTGCATGTACTATCAGACCCAGTTGCTATTTTGGTTAATTTTGATGAACTGTTTTATTTTTTTTCTTTTGTGATATAAGAAGTAGTTTCTGGGTAAGGGGGAAAAGGCTCATTAAAAAAAAAAATAAGGCCATATGCAAATAAAATATATCAATACAAATTAAAACTTAAAAAAGAATAAGCTATTTTTTTTTTCCTTTCCAGGTTTGCTGGGAGAAAATCTCCATCAGCTTCTTTTGCTGTTGGAAAGTCAAAATTCTTCACCTGGCAAACCTCTGTCTGATCAGTTGACACCCTGGTCTTCAATCTGTGAATAAGAAATTTTAGTTTCATTTTATTAATTAAAGCAATTTATTTTCAAATACAAGAAAATAATGCATTACTATAGCCTCTTCTTTAAAATACTTCATATTATTATGTTGAATAAATGACCCATTATGTAAATATCCTTCATATCTCCTTTCTTCAATTTTCTTTTACAAATTAATTTTAGATGACAGAAACTTGTTCAAAACAATACAGAGTTGATATGAGAAGTAATGCTAGTTCCTAAGGTAATTTGGGTGATGTTCAGTTTATTACTAACTCACTAGTAATCAAAATTACTGTAGCATTTGATCTAGAAATTGTTTTAAAAGGCATTGATTGATATTTGTGTTGCTTGAGGTGGGGGTAAGGAGTAAAGTCAGTGGGGGATGATGAGGGTGGGGTGGTTAGAAAAAACTTGCTTCACCAGAGTAAGAGAACACTGGTTGTCATGGAAAGATTCTCCAAAATTGCTCACTTCTCAAGTTACCACAAGTAACTTATACTTACTGTAAACCCTGAAAGTCAGGCAACAACTGACTGCTTGCTTCTTCACAGCAAAGGTTTTGTCTTCATCAACACACCCCTTGAAATTGATAGGCTGTCCACAAGTACAGCTACTAGCTTGTCATACTGCATCACAACATTTAAGGTGCAGAGTGGAGGCAGGTGAGTGAGCGGCATGAAGTATGTCTTGGAACCATTTCCTTTTTTGTATGATTCTGTTTTTTGATGGGGGAATCACCACATCCTGCTCTCCTGGGTTCCTTACAATTCCAGAGTACCTATGTGAATATGATTTAAGGTGGTCAAATGAGTCAATCAACCACCATATTCTCAGCATGAATTCTGAACTGACAGTATTCAAAGTTCTATAAGACATAAATAATAACTGCACATAAGGATCTTTTGATCTAGTTGAGAAGACAAGATAAATACCAAACAAAATCAATCTGAGGCTTCTCATTTAATGAACTTTATGCTTTCACTCATTGATGGAGTGGGACTGAGGAGATCCATTTTGATCAGTATGCAAGCATATTTCTGAGAAGGTACATAGGTTTTCACAATTGTCTTACATTTACGACATTATCTCTACTTCTTATCCTCCCCTGATACTGCTTTTCTCAGAACCACTAGACCTGCAGAGACTATGCCCAGTATAATTTAATCCATTTAGCTTTGGAAGCACTGCCCTGGATCACACTATCCTAACCAGAAATTCACTCAATGCCAATGCAAGTGACTTTCTATTTCTGGCCATGCTTCACGTCCCCAGCTATCTTCTTGCTCCATCTACCATGCTGTCACACATGTAGTACCACTCCCCCTTCCATCTCTTCCTCTAGGAACAGTAATTAAGTTAAATTAAATGCTATCATTGCTTCTAGAATATGTGGCAACTGACCGCCATATTGTTTCACTCATCATCTCTGTGACTTCCCAAAGCAAGACATCCTTCCTCAGGTATATGTTTTTCTCCTGCTAGAAAAGTAGAGGGTTGATCTTGCTTTTGTATTTCTATCCCCAGCACTTAGCAAATAATAGGAGGTACTTAAATAAATATTTCTAATTCCATTTGTGCTTCTATGACAAAGAAATTCCTACATTTTAAAGAAGCTCTGGTTGGTATGAGTAGAACCAAGAAGCTAAAATTTTCCCAAAAGTTATGAAAAATGACTATACGATGTCAATTCCATCTTAGGGGAATTTTAAACAAAATTTAAACAAAAAATTTTAAACAAATGTGCTCTACAAAAGTAACATAGCCAGGTCAGCCTAGGCTTAAGCAAACCTAAAAGGAACACTATTTCCTCAAAGGTTCCTGAAAAGAACAGGCTCTCCCCATTGGAAGTCTGTTTTTATCTAGGGTCCCAAAAGTTAAGGCCTAAGCTACTCCTAGTTACCTTTGTGTTTTCCATGTTTCTGTCTTCTCTTCCCAGAACATGTTGTTACATCACATACATATCCTGCAGTAATCTAAAGTATCTCATTTCAAACTTCCCTTGTCCTGACACTTTCCGGAAGCCGTCACCATATGTCATACTCTGCATTGTTGAGAGATACATTTACCTAAGGTATTCTTTCAGTATTAGCTTCTAGAGCCAGTTCCTTTTTCACTAAACAAAAAAGAAAAGAGTTGGAAAGTGAGTCCTTTAACTGGCATGGGAGAAGGCAGATCTGGTTCTATATTTTGTTTTGGGGGGCCCAGCATTTGTCCCAGCCAGAGGCTAAGGTAAAGCAAGAGATGCTGCCATGTTGTTGAAATCATAGAACTTTATAACCAGGGTGTGGAAAGCAGTATTGTATAAACACCCTAATGTATGACACATGACTAAGTGATAAATCTTGACACATTTACCAAACAAAGTGAAAATCTTCATTTGTCTTAGGGAACGGGAAGTGCTCCCATGTGTTCGGACATCTGTACACTCAACATGTGGCGATTATTGTGCGGGGAATAGGAGCCTGTGACTGCTGTAGCAAATAAAGTCTCTATCGATTAGTACCTTTCTCCATGTCAGCCCTATCTCTCTTTACCACCTACCACCCACGAAAGGATTCATGGGATTGTGGTTCTTGAAGAGACAGCTTTTTTGCTCAATGATTTCATCACAATCCCAAGTAACTTGGCCCCAGCAAGAGCTCTGAACTCTTAGACTGGCTCTGTCTTAAGGATACCTCCAGGATTTTTTGACACACCGTTACTGTATGTTTACTTAAGCACTAAAATTAAATACACATAATGAAGCCATCTGTAGCAAACAGAATTAATAAGTAGAATACCATATTGCTGTGAAGATGTGTATTCAACAAATATACAATGTGCACACACACATCCCATTCTCTTTGGAACTTGGCATTTCTCAGGCTTTGCTGTGTACATTTGAATATGTCCCAAGTTATTTTGGTCTCAGGGGATTACTTACTGAGGCTGGAAACCTCACCAACAAACTTGTCCCATAAAATGCTTTTGACTCCATGCAAGAGAAATTCTGTTATGAAAGTATAATGTAATCTACACATGTTCACTAATTTGTTTGGGAAGCTGGTCAAATGGATACTATGAAATACAAACTATTATTTTCCATAAAAGCAACTCTTTTTAGGTGTTCAGTCTTTCTCTTTTCATACCTACATCTACTTCCCTGTCATGGATATATATTAGCCAGAGTTGATTTTGATTTGATTTTCAGGACAAATATGGGCCACACCAAGATAATGTTGAGCTGCCCAAGTCTTCTATCAGAGTTTTCTGGCAAAGCAAAGAAATAAGGTAAAGAGCAATCATCCTTGAAATGTACCTGGATTCTATACAAACATAGGATGATCTGATTATTTATGCCATTTCGGCCAGTCCTATGTTTGTCTTTATTTCACAAGCAAATTTCATAGCAAGATGGAGATCATAAAAAGCTTGACTGAGGTAAGGAAACAGAATTTAGCCTTTGGACAATTTTGTCGGGGTTAAACTGGAGTTCAGATTCATTTCTTTCATGTGGCCCTTTGATAAAACAGGGCACAGACTGATGAGTGTGAAGCAATGCTAGTAGTCTTTTGAAAATGAATATGGCACTCCAGATGGTGCTACTCCCTATGGATGTGCATGGATAAACAAGCCCTACTATAACCAATGTCTTCTTCCATACTGCTTGCATGGGAGCACTGCCAGTATACTGCCTATTGGCTCTACCTGGAGAGCCTTGGCATTTCCTGTGGCTTTGATTTGTGGATGCTATAGATTACTTGCCACTTTTGTGTAAACAGCTATATTCCACACCTAATATTGGCACAGCGTTGGATTCTGTCTGCCACTTAAAAACAACAACAAATCTCAAAACATTATTGCTGAAATTTATATTTATATCTCAAATGCATCAGTGGCAGCAAAGTGTTCTTTCTGCCCATTTGGTCATGCCATACTCTACAGGTGGCATAAAAGTATAGCCTAATTTTTTGTCAGTCTTTGAAACAAATTCCCTCATCACGTTATTCACACATGGATAGCTGACAGGAAAAGCATTTTGCTAATTTGTTCATTTTGATTCTTCCTGCTTTATTTTTAATCTTTTTCGTTCAAAGTATTTTATTGATTTTTAAATATTGCTATCACTTATCAATTACTCTCCTTCCCCCCACAAATGTACCCCTCTCTCCCCATAAATTTCTAGGAGAATAAAATCATAAAATAACAGATTTGGAGCTAGAAATGTTCTTTATTCTTCTACCTTATAGTGAGCCTACCTGCCTCAAGTCTCTCCCCACTCTAATCTATCTTCATTCTGCCACCAAAAGTGATTTTCCTGAAGCATAGGTCTGACTACATCATCCCTCTACTAAATAAACACCAGTAGTTCCTTATCCCCTCCAAGATCACATATGATATCCAGTGATATTTAAAAACCTTCATAATCAAGCCCCTTCCTGTATTTCTAGTCTTCACCTGACATATACTCTTAGAGCCAGTGACAACTGGCCTCCTTGATGTTCTACAAACAATATACTCCACCTTTTGATTCTGGATATTTTTTCTGTTCATCATTCGTGCCTGGAACTCTTTACATCCTAATCCCTTCCCACTGTCTTTCCTCGCTTCCTTTAAATCCCATCTAAAATTCTGTTCTTCTACAGCAGTGGTTCTCAACCATCCTAATGCTGGGACCCTTTAATACTCATATGTGGGCATATCTGCATGTGGGCAGATCCACCTGGAGATGGATAGAGGAGCAGTGTCTTGGTTCCTAAGACCATCAGAAATATGTGTTTTCTGATGGTCTTAGGCAACCCCTGTGAAAGGGTCGTTTGACCCCCAAAGGGGTCGTGACCCACAGGTTAAGAACTGCTGTTCTATAGGAAGCCTTTCCCCAAACCCTTTAATTCCAGGGCCTTCTCACTTTATTTCCTGTTTATCTTGTATATAGCTTCTTGGTTTGCTTCCTTATAATCTCCCCCATCGGACTGGGAGCTCCTTGAAGGCAGGAACTGTCTTTTGCCTTTTTTGGATGCCCAGAGTGCAGCACAGTGCCTGGTATGTATTAAGTGTTTTATAAATGTTTCCTGACTGGCTAACTAAAGGTCATCTAGTGAAGTCTCATCTACGTGTGTGTCTGTGTGTTTGTGTGCGTGTGTGCATGTGTGTGTGTATGTGTGTGATCTTGGTATGGCCCTTATTTACCTTGAAAATCAAATAAAAATTAACACTGGTTAATGTATATCCATCACAGAGAAGTAGAGGTAGGTATGAGAAGAGAAAAACTGAACACCTACAAGGAGTTGTCTTCATAGAAAGTAATTTCGGCATATATGATATATATTTATACATACAAATGCTTATGATATATATATATACACACATTTGTGAATATATAGAGTGTGTCTATATGTATATATGCATGTATATATCTATATACATATATATGCAAATATATATAATAGGTAGCATGTTTCTTGCCTTCTGAATGGGTGGAGAAGGGACTAAAGGGAGAGAGAGGACTCAGAACTGAAAATACTTTCTTGTTTTTCTTTTTGGAGGGGGGAAGGCAGGGCAATTGGAGTTAAGTGACTTGCCCAATGTCACACCACTAGTAAGTATTAAATGTCTGAGGCTGAATTTGAACTCAGGTCCTCCTGACTCTAGGGCTGGCACTCTATTCACTGTGCCACCTAGCTGTCCTTTATTTTTTTATTTATTTTAATCACCATGTTGGTATAATGGAGCAAACAGTAGAACAGTAGACCTGGAATCAGGTAGACCTGAGTTCAAATCCTGCCTCTGATACGAGATGTGTGATCCTGGGTAAATCACTTACCCTTTCTGGGCCTCAGTCTTTTTATCTATAAAATGGGGATAATAATAGCAGCTACCTTCAGGGTTGTTGTGAGGATAAAGTGAATTAACATGTTGAGAGCCCATTGCAGACCTTAAAGTGCTATATAAATCCTAGACACTATTATTATATCAAATTGACAATATGTGCCTCATGGAATATTCTTTCCATGGTCATTATTCCACATACTGAACAGTGACCCTACTCTGTAGCTTCACTGTTTATGATTCTGTCCTAACATTTGACATCAAATCTGACTTGGATCTATAGGTGGACACAATAGAATTTCTCTATTACAGACAGCAGGGTCAATTCTAGTAAAGGACATATCTTACTTTGCTTCTCCATGGAGATTGGTTTCCAGCTACAGTTTGATACCTTGGAGGACCTTATTATAGGTCATTAGAAGAGAGGAAGTTAGCTTTCTCTTTTTTTATATATGCCTTGCCTGACATCATTGGATAATGTTACGAAGACAGTAAAATTTTGCTATAAATTATAATTCTTCCACTTAAAAGCCCTAAGCTTGCTTCAAGGCTCAGTTCAGCAACTAATCACATGTGAGTTTTTCTAATCCCTCACAATTGTTAGAGTTCTTTCATGCCTCCCCCCAAATTACTTTGCATATACTTTACATTCATTTATTTGTATATCTATTTTATCTCTTAAATAGACTATAAACTCCTTGAGGGTGGGGATTGTTTCATTTTCTATCATGAATCCTCAAGTCCTAGGTCAATGCATGAGTTGGCATTGCATAAACATGTGCTGAATTAGTCTGTGGCAGGATATGTTAGATTCAGTCTCAAAGTCAGAGAAAAGGCTATGGACAAAGAATTTCAGAAGTAAACTGGATGAAATGACAGAAATATGCAATAATAAATTGTACGAATTGTTTTACAGGTCCCCCAACCTCATCCTCATATAGAGGTGATCAAAGATAGAGCCTTGGAACTCTGCTTCAAGAACTTTAACCATTTCCGCGAGATTTAATGTTTACCCCTCAAAAGATAAAATTTCCTCTTCCTTCCTGTCATTTAAAGAGACATTTTCTAGTTTTCTCTCTAATAATTCTGTAAGGTCAGAGTCCCAGTCCTCAGATCATAAAATTACAACTGAATTAAGATTAGCCTTTACATAGGAAAGGAAAATGACAGTATCTTGCCCCTTAAGATCATCTTTTGCTTACTCTACTTAAATCTTGCCATAGGAACCCTTGGCAGGACTATGCAGGGTCCCATACATCATCACTGCAAAAGAAGTTTCAATATAGGACTTGAGTTAATGCTTCTAGCTAAACTGCTTCTTTGAATAAGAAATTTGCAACTACTTTCAGAGAGCCTCCATCACAGAAAGCCTCCTTTGATAGCCCAGAGTCCCCTGCTTCCCACAGCACTTGAGGCCAAGACTTTAAAAAAAAATAAAGCCTTGGAACAGTTAGTGGCTGAGAAGTAGTAAATCTCTTCTTGTAAATCGCTCTTAAGCTGTTGGCTAGGGAACTATTTTCTGTTTGTTGAAGTAATTTTTTTTTTTGCGGGTCTGAGAAAGCTCTCCTTGGACCCGCTAGATTATGCATAGTAGCAGCACTGTGTCACTACCAGTACTTTGCATCTCTTCACTCTGAAACATCTGTGTTTAAGTTGCTCTTCCTGCTGCTGAGAACATCCTGCCATAGCGAGGATTAAAGCATTGCCAAGTAGGCATTGACTCAATAAGCCAGAGCCGTTCCAAAGGATACACTGCAAAGGAGCAGTTTACAATCCATTGTGCCAATGATCTGCTGATTAGCTGAGCATAAGGGGTCTGAAGAGCCTCCCTGAACCCAAATGGATTTCAATTAGGTCTTTTCTTTAATACTGCCGGAAAATAATGTTTATTTAAAAACATCATTAAACTACAAAAAACAGCCACAGCATCAAAATCAATTCTTTGAAAGCCTGTGATATGCACAGCATATTCTATGGGGTTTGGAAACACTGAACTGTTTGAAATATCCTGTTTGCTTTCCAGGCAAAATACCAGTCCTAACTCAGGTTAACGGAGGTGTTCGATCCTTGGTTAATTATAGAACTGAAGGTAAAAATGGAAAGAAATCAGAATGATGATGGATAAACAAATCTCTGTAAGCTTTTGGCTTTCGTGTGTTATTGTTTTCTTTTTAACTTTTAGAAACTGGAGTATTAAGACTTTAGAAACAATTCTGTTAGAGGGGTGGAAATTGTACTTTTTGAGATGAAAATGTTAACTCCACTAATTGTTATTGTAGCATGTAAATATACACATATTTTCTGTGTATATATATATATATATATATATATGTGTGTGTGTGTGTGTATAGAGACAGAGACAGAGAGAAAAAAGAGACAGAGAAGAAAGAGACAGAGACAGAGAAAGAAGGGAGTGAGAGAGAAAAAGAGAGAGGGGAGAGAGAAACAGAGAAGAGACAGAGAGAGAGAGAGATAGATAGATAGATAGAGAGAGAGAGAGAGAGAGAGAGAGAGGGACAGAGAGAAAAATACCATCTATGTAAGCAGCTTTGTGGATAGAGAGGGATAGGGAGTTTGTCTTGGAACTAGAAAGTCCTGATTTCAATTTCTGCTTTTGACACATACTAACTGTATGACCCTGGGCAAATCATTTAATCTCTCAGTACTCTAAGGGACTCTCCTAGATTCTATGTTGCAAAGAGGATGCCAACTTGCTTTGGTAGAGAGAGGACTTTCCTCACTGGGAGTTCCTATGCCAATGACATCTCAAGTCAAATTTCTATCTTTGTCCTTTCTCTCTCCTACAACTTAGTGTTCTAGCAATGACTTTAAAATATCAGATAAAATCTTTCCATATCACCTACATGATTACCCCCAATTTCATTAGTCTGCCATTCAGATAACATGATGTAGTAGACAGAAACTGGATTTGACATCAAGAAGGTCTGGATTCTAATCCTGTTTCATATACTAATGGTGTGTGACTCTTGGCCACTTTACTTCTCCAGGCCTCTTTCCTCATCTGAGGATGAGGAATGCTGGACTTGATGATCTTTGAGGTCCTTTCCATCATCAAATCTCTGATCTTAAGACTTTCCTAATAAGATTACTTCTACAACTTAAATTTGCTTGTGTCCTTTTATGTAACCAATGCTCCAACTAAATTGGTCTCTCCCCCCAAAAAATACATTCTATCCTATTTCTAATATCCACCACTCATATTTCTCTTCAGTTGTTTTATCCCTCCTAGATAATACATGCAATTTAACTCCCACCTCTTATTAACCTTAACCAGAGATCAAATGAACTGACAGTGATCTCACCCTCTTTTGAACTTTTGAACATTTATTATCTCTACTAACATACTTCTTTGCAATATATCTTATATTAGTCTCTTATATTTTTCTTTTCCAAACCATATTGTAAACTCTTTGAGGTCAGGAGCATTGTCTTATGTTTCTTTTATAAGGCAGCTCCTTGAATGATATACACAATGACTACCATAATGTAAACAGAAAGAGTAGTAAAGCGGGGCCAGATTCTGAGTAATTGCAATGATCAAACCTGGTCCCAGAGAACAGATAATCATGGGGTCACAAAATTTCAGAATTAGAAGGATTCTCAACAGCTGTCACAACCTACTCATGCCTAAAAAAAACCCTCTCCTACAAATATAATGCACCTGACAAGAGGGCTTCCAACCTCTGCTTGAAATTTTACAGTGAGGGAGCACCCACTAGCTCCTGAAGCAGCCCATCCTGCCCTTGGAGATGTCTCACTGTCAGAAGTTTTTTTGTTTGTTTGTGATTTTTTTTAAACTGTTATCAAGTCTCAAATTTCCTCTTAACAAATTCCACCCATTGCTTTTGCTTCCGGCCTCTGAAGCCAAAGAGTAACTTCCATCCTTCCTTCAGGTTTTCAAGTACTTTAAGATAGCTATCATATCCTCCCTGGGACTTTTCTTCTCAAAGTGAAACATCTGCAGGATCTGTCAACCATGGAATGCATTTAAGACCTTTTAGCATTCTGGTTATCTTCTTCTGGATGCTCTCTAGCATCTTTTCAAAAATGTGGCCCCAAACTGAATATAATGCACCCTAGTATACCCGGGATGTCTGCTAGCACAGGTTCTTAGATCTGCTTTTCTAAAGGAAAGCAACTCAAAATGGGTTAACAATCTTACTTTAATTAATCAAACAAATATCATTTACTGAGTTCAGGGGGAAAAGTCAACACCCTGAACTTCAGAGAATACAAATACAAGAAGTTACAAGCAGACAAAGAAACAGATCAGCAGCTGGGCTTCCAGCCGTCTGACCATTACATCCACACCTACTTAGTTACCAGAGAGGGAAGCACCAACATCTGGGTTTTTCAAAGCTGGGGGGCTCAACGGCTGCCCAGAGTCTCATCTAGCCAAATCACACAACTCTTTCCAAAGTGAGCCCCAAAGCAAAAACTCACGTGGGGCATATGCAGCCTTCTACCGGCTCAGAGAATGTCACAGCCCTCTTGACCTGCTGCTCAATCACAAAGTAATAAGATGTGGGCATTCCTGAAAAACAAGCCTCCTGCCACAGGCTCCATGTGACCACATTCAGCCTATTGGGGGTAGAGTATACTTACAAATCAGGGAAGGTTCTCAGAGTCACTTAAACCTATCAAATGGCCTAGGGGCAGAGATTATCTTCAGATTCCCATAACAAGTAAGGAAATGGGGGGAGGCCATTAACTAATTCTTGGAAGCTCTGCCTTCTTTAATGCAGTCCAAGATAGGTGAGACACTACAAGTCTCTTTTCAGACTTAGCCTACACTGATGCTTTCTACAGTTCCAATTTACTCCGAGGTTGGCCATGTGGTGATGGTGGTCATGATGGACAGGGAATGCTTTACTGTTTTTCTTTGTTACGAAGAAGACATCAATTTGGCAGATAACAAGATATATAGAAATGACCCATGCAAAAATTAAAGTTATTAATAAAACATGTTTTTTTTTTTTTAAAAAAAGGTCAAGTGGAGTGGTATGCTCCTGTAATCTCAGTTACAAGGGAGCCTGAGGCTGGTGGATCTTGAGTATGATAATTCTGAGTTTTAGTGACATATGCAGATTGGATGTCTATGCAAAGTTTGGTATCAATATAGTGAGTCCTCCAGAGTTGAGGACTAGTCTATGTCAGTTTTCTTTCAGAGTCACCTTCTACAGTGGATTATAATGGGTTTCTTACATATACTAGGCCCTGACAATATTATAGCTACCCATTGAGTTACTCTTCTGGGGTAGCATCTTCCCTTAATTAACCCCCATCAAAAGACCTTTGAAACTAAAGCAAATATTGGAAATCTCAGGGCACCTGGAAGACTTGGGAGGGAGATAGTTTTTGTATGCAGAATTTTGGCACTACTCACAGACTACTATATCAGTGGTTACATACTGTGTTAGTAACTCAATGTAATAGGAAGAACACTGACCTTAGAGTTAGTAGTCTCCTATGCAGGCTGGCCTCTGATTGAGCAAATCGTTATCCTGTCTGGACCTTGGTCTCCTCTTCTATAAAACAGGAAGTATGGGCAAGTTCTCAAGTCTACATCCTAAATTGAAAATGAGAGTCTTTCCCACACCCACTCTAATCAGGTATAAAGGGGAACCTGAATATGATTTTACAAGAACACTCATTGTTTCAAAATTATTAATTAATTCACATAGAAACTGAGATGGATAGATATTTTTATCCTTAGTTTAAAAAAGAGGAATGTAGCAGGTTTTGTTGTTGTTTTTCAGACCACCCAATGAGCCTGAGAGGAAAGCTTGAACTGAAACTCATAAGCTTTTGCTTCCAATGCCTACCATAAGACTATTAGGCTTCTCTGCCTCACCCTGAAATATAGAAAAAGTTATTTTAGCCACAAAAGGCCAAACCTCAGAAAGTTTAGTATTCTGTTTTTCATAAAGTTCCCAAAAATGTGGATGCTTATCTGAATGTTATCTGAACTATTCATATCTCTTGGGAGAGAATAATTGGACTGGAAATTTCCTAAGAACAAGCTTTCTTGTAAACTTTCCAGGACTGTCTGCTTTTGGTCAGACTAGAAATATCTCTCCTCCAGGCCTCTGACCCTCTTTCTGCACTTCTGCTGCTGATGACCACGAAGACAGTAAGGCAAAAACACAGTGGTGAAAAACAGTGGGAAGTCCTCTACTTTCCCTTCAACAGTTCAATTCATATTTTGGCCAAGTTTTGACAAGCATTGCCTGTCCCCCAAACACATTCTCCTAGGAATGGTTCACAGTCTTTTTAGGTGCCTGTTCATCAGGTAATATTCATGCCCAAGTTAAGTATAAAACATTCTGTTGTCTTTTTCCTACAGAAAATAATGTCATTTTAAATAACATAATGATGCTATTTTCTTAGGGAAACAACCAGACAGAAGCCTAGTAAAGGACATCAACACTGGAAAAATGCCCAGATAATAGAATTGGTGGCAGAAGAACCAAAGAAGGAAAGAAAGGAAAAAGAAATCCAATATAAGCCAGAGAAAGGGAAACTAGGGCATAAGTATGTCAAAATATTAAATCAATTGCTTCCTGATACTGAGACTTTTATCAATAATTGGTGTTTGAATAATCCAACCTTAGGCTTACAGTACAAGTGGCTTTTTCTCTTATTTTGGTGGAATAGAAAGTATTGACTACTTCTGCATATTGTGGAACTTTTTAGATACAGGTATACATTTTCATTTTTAAAAGCATTATTAATCACTTTCCAGAAAAAAAAGTCACAATTGATTTTAAACTGAGACTTTTGAGTTACCCTTTCCATTGTATAAATGCTTTCTCTCTCTCTCTCTCTCTGTCTCTCTGTCTCTCTCTCTCTGTCTCTATCTCTCTGTCTCTCTCTGTTTCTTTCTCTCTTTCTCTCATTATGATGTGGGATTGAATATCCCATATGGGTGTGACTATGTAGATGCAAACATCTAACTGTTGAGTGAAGTCTTGTGAGACTACTGGTAATTTGCAATGTGCTATGGAATTTCTTTAGCAGCCTTCTGGATATGTGCTTTATGTTATTTAAAACTCACCTGAATCATTGATATATTATTGTTATTTTGTTTCTAAGAACAATTTCCCCTGTATGATCTTTCTTTTATTTAGGGAATATTTATTCCCGGAAATTAAATACACAAACACATATATTATTTATGGTATATTTCTATCTAGAGAAGTGGAATGGAGAAGCCAGGAATTAAGGAATTAATTAAAGGCTTTCCATAATCTGTTCTCATCCTTCCTGTTCAGTTTTATTTCCCACCTCTATAAATACAGCTCCTTTGTGATTTAAGTTTAGTGAGTTGTCTGAGGCACTGACAAGTTACATGCCTTGTCACACGTTAACACATACTTCAGGTAAGACTTGAACTCAGGTCTTCCCAATTCCAAAGCAGAACCATCATCCACTATACTAGATTGCCTCTCAAGTAAAATAATAATGACATAAAATACAAAAATTCAAGCCATCATCACTACTTTTAAACACAGTGATAGGCAACTGCCCTGGATATATGTCCATTTGTGCTACAAATATTTACTTTATTTTGTCTTTGTATCTATTAAATAGAATAGAATCATATTTTTTTGAACAAATCCCTTATCCTCATCACTCTTCAGTTTTTAGGTGAGAATAACAATGGTCCACACTCAATGAATGTCAATGGAATTCAATTCAATAAGCATTTATTACATGCCTGCCATGTTCCAGGCACTAGGCTATCTAACAACAATAGCAAGAAACAGAATTCATTTGGATAGAACAGAATTTTGATTCACTTTATGAAATAATGTATGTCTTATAGCAATCACTTTTCTTTTCTTTAACCATTCCCTAAATCAGTTTTAGGACTATCTAGCTATGATAGCATGAAGGTTTTTAAAAACATAGATTGACATTTTAAGTGTTTTCTCAAAGCACAGTACTCAGCAAAACCCTTCATCATAGTCACACATCTGTGTTAAAATTGGTCTTCCAACTGGAGGGACTTTTCCGCCCCAAATCGAAACACAGCTTCCTTTTTCTGCACAAACAATTTTTGCTCCAAAGCAAATTCACATTTTCCATACAAATAAGAAATTCTCCTTCTTCCTCTAGGTCCTAATGCATGTAGGCATATTTCTCTACCAAGAGGCCAGTCTTGTTTTCTGCCAACTGCCCATCAGAAAACACACACACACACACATACACACACACACGTTGAGGGATTATGCAGATAATAGCTCTCAGAATTACCCAGCAGTTGTCAAATATCCCAGGATCATGTTGTGTGAATGGATAGCTGGAAAAACCCAGGAGTATCAGATTACAGGAAAGGGCTGCTACTTATTTATTTATTCCCTCCCCCTCCCCCTTCTGTAACTAATTCCAAAAGCAGACCCTGCTTAGGAGTCTGACTACAAGAGAACAAGATAAATTCCTCAAAATTCTAATTGGAGAACAGTTGACTTAATTGGTGCCCATTTGGCAGACAATGGGAACAGAGCACTTGTTGGGTTTGATGGCACCCTAGGGGGATATAACCTTGCAACAGGCCAGAAAGCTCACAGGGACAGATTGTTTCCTGAGATGAAACCTTGAGACCAACGGACAGATTAACCCTACAACTGTCAAGCTCCATTAGGAGCAATCAGTATAGAAGATACAGCAAGGGTTAAACATAGGAAAGTGAACTGACAATAGAGGTATACAAAGGGGGTTAGGGGGAAAGACAGGCATATATGTTAATAGTGAACATAAACATTTTTCTTTCAGGTTCAGATGCAGCACTGATGGGTCAGAGATATTCATCAGTTTGAGGTGTTAAATGTCAACTATTCTGAACCCTAACATTTCTGGTTACATTTGCTTATTGACGCAATCTGATGATGTGAAGAAATTTAGGCACGATCTGCAGCATTCCGAATAAGAAAGCCAGTGTGATACAAGAGTGGGAAATCAGCAGATTCACTGACCCTCCTTAGCCACTAACTAGTCAGTCGATTCCATTAAAGGGACATTTATTAATTTTGTACTCTGTGCAAAGGCACTGTGGGATAGGAATTAGAGAGAGAGGCACAAAGTCCTTGTCCTCAAAGGGTTTAAAATAGCTGAGAGACTAAGTAATGGAACCTCTCTGGGTCCCTCAGTTGATTGTAAATTGAGGGTGGAACAAATATTCTCTAGAGGGGTCATTTATACTATTATTCTGTGATGCTATCTCTCTCCTGGTATTTAGAAAAAGAATAGACATATACAATGATAATGTATATAAATGTAGTACTTTGGGGTTCATGAAATACTTGCTTTACACTTTCTATATGTGAAGAAAACACCCTGGGATGGGCAAAAAGTTACTGGCTCTTGGAGTCACAAGACCTGAGTTCAAATCACCGCCACCCTAGATTTGTGAACCTTGGCCAGTTAATTAATTTACTTCCAACTCAGTTTTCTTATCTATAAAATGAGGCATTTTGATTAGATGGACTTGTACGTCTCTTTCATCTCTAGCTTTATAATCTTATGATCTTGTTTGATTTCTATAATAGCGAAGTCAGGTAAATGGTGCAAATATTGTTATCCCCATTCCAAAGATAAGGTAATTGAGTTTTAGAGCAATTAAATGGCAGAACTGAGAATTGAACTCTGATTTAAAGCCTAGTCTTCTCAAATATATTGTTCTGTTTCATGTATATGAAGATACATATATGTATACACACACACATTTGTATATCCTTATACACACAGATATGTGAGCAGTGGCAAAGATAGAAGAATGTTAAAAAATTGGGGTAAGTAAAATAAAAGTCACAGAGTAAATCTCCATCTAACTAGAGCATTTATAGTTTAGGACAAAGTAAAAACATTCTCCAGTCGTGAAATATGGCAAACAAAAGTTTCCTTTGGTCCAGAGGAGAGATATATTAGGAATATCTTCCACAATATTTCTCAATTCTCCAAAGTTCAGCTATCAGGGATCACTCATAGAAATCGCTACTGGAAGGAGAGTTCGTTTTGGTTTTTTTTTTCTTTCTACAAGCAAGCTAGTCTTCTCTGTTACCAACAACCCCTATTGCTTGTTTGGATTATCCATACTTTATGGTTAGTGACTGTGTGTAACATTTTTATTATAACACTGAACACATGGACAATCTGTATATATAACAAGAAATAAAAAATAAATAAATACAAGTAAGCAAAAGGACTGTTTTCAATTCACAGGATACAGAGACTCAACCAGGGCCCAAAACACATGATGGGAACTTATGAAACTCAATAGTGTGAAATGGATCAGCAGGAAGGAAAAGGCAGGAATAGGGATATTAGAGAAACAAAACAACATCGAGGGATATTTCTTATAGAAGATGCTTGCATACAATACTGACTACAATTGGTCATCAGAGCCTGGAGCAAAGTAAAGCAAAGGGAAATGTTATGTCACTTTTCTAGTGTCTGGGATCTATCCATCAATTAATTAATTAATTAATTAATTATACAAATTTTCCCAAGCTCAGGAAGAATAAAACACTAGACAGGAAGTCATTTTTATAGCCTAATTCAGAGTAATTCAGGCAGCAATATTTGAAGACACTG
Organism: Pseudochirops corinnae; assembly: GCA_028646515.1. Classification (NCBI taxonomy): domain Eukaryota; kingdom Metazoa; phylum Chordata; class Mammalia; order Diprotodontia; family Pseudocheiridae; genus Pseudochirops; species Pseudochirops corinnae. Next base: position 104,944,130 of record CM053589.1, on the reverse strand, counting down.
AAAAAGTCAAGGAATAATTATTTTCCTTTTGTTTATGGACTTTTTCTTAATATTGGGAATGAAGTCAGAGCTATAGATTAAAAGCAACACAGTAGTCTGCAACAACCTTGACCTTTAAAAAGGAAGGCTGGTGAAATCCATTTTGATCTTTGTTCACCTGTCTGCCTTTCCCCCTCTTCTGAAATGTCAATCTTATGGAAGAATTTGGTTATGTGAAATATGAAAAATTCTCGTAGGCAGAATGAATACCAGGCCAGCAACGGGAAGTTATATGATTTTTAACCAGGAAGTTCAATTTTGAATCAAGGGAAGGACATCCACTGTAACAGGGAGAAGTAATTAATGTAATCCAGGCTATTATCATTTGGCCTAAAATACCATTAATACAGATGTAACTGCAGCTCTGTAACAG
>CM053589.1:104924680-104943218 GCA_028646515.1 Pseudochirops corinnae | reverse complement strand
GTAGCCACTTTAGCAAAGGGCCTAGGGGCAGGGAAGATCTTTAGATTCCCATAACAAGCTCCTGGTGATGTGAGATCAAAAAACAAAAGAAAAACTCCTCTGTGGATGAATGGTATTAGATTTATTGGAGGAAGAAGAAAAGGAAAGACACAGTAAGAAGTAAAAGGCTTTTTCTGGCCCAATTAAATCAAAATAATGCAATTAAAACAAATGCAACATTCACTTTAAAAAAAGGAAAACATTTTTTTCCTGACATTTGAAACAAAGTCTTATCTCTCAGATTGCAGAACTTCATATTTTAGCCATTTCAATTTGCATCCTAAGCGGGGTGTTTCTGTCTGGCACTTCTCATCTAATCACTTCTTTTGCTTATCTTCAACCCTCCTTGTCACCGCATACCTGTAGTGCACCTTTATTATTTGTTTGTTTTGTTTTTGTTTTTTTTTTCCTTTGCATCTCTTATACCAAGCCTACTCAGCCCCAGGGCTTGTCAATTTTATGATCCGTGGGTATATTTTACTTAGGCCCTGACAAACAAGGTCTTGAAGTAATTTAAAAACAAGTATTTCAGTTGGCATGCTGGGTAAAAAAAATCCCTTATTGACTAGTCTAATCTTGTATAACGTAATCTAATATAAGGCCTATTCCCAGAGGCGATACTCAATAGATACAGTGTTAAACATGTTTTATACAATGTTCTGTAATATATTAAGTGGAACACAACTATCCAGCTAGTTTCTGTTTACCTTGGTACGTGATTATGGCATTCAGACTTCCAAGATGTTACCATTTTAAAAAATGTTTATTCAATTCAATAAAAGTAATAATGGACATTTGTGGAACACTTTAAGTTTTGAGAAGTGCTTTATATAAATTATGTGATTTGATCCTCACAAAATTCCTATAAAGTAGGGTTCCATTCTTATCCCCTTTTTACAGACAAAGAGACTGAGGATTAGAGAGGTTTAGTCACTTACCTAAGGGGTCTTAATTAGCTGAGAGCAAAGTGGACTTAAATATATGAGCTCTGCTGACCCACACTACCTATGAACCCCCCTGGGTCTCTGTCTTCCCATGTGCAGAATGAAGGAAAAGGGCTTCATTACCTCCGTCTTTTCAGTTTTGACTCTTAGGATCCTCTTTGTATGAGGTTAGCAATGCAATGGTTATCACCATTTTACAGATGAGGAAATTGATGTTGAGAGATTAAGTAATTTGGCTTGGATTACAGAATTTATTAGTTATCAAAGTGAAGATTAGAACCTACTCCATTTAACTCCAAGTCTCATACCTTACCTTCTACCTCATAGAATCGTAGTCTCTTTGGTAGCTTAGTAGCAAAGCAGAGGTGATGGTGGGACTGGAGTTGTGAAGACTTGAGTTCAAATCTAACATCATACACTTACTAGATGTGTCACACTATGTCAATTTCTAAAAAAAATAACTATTTTTCTCAGTTTACTCAACTGTAAAATGGGGCTAATAGTAGCATCCAACTCTTAGAGTTGACATGTGGATCAAATGAGATACTATTTGTGTAGCACTTAGCACAGTAAACGGTATACAGCAGGTACTTAATAAATTCTTGTTTTTCTTCCTTCCTTCCTTCTTTCCTTAACAGGCCGAGAATTGGAAAGGACTTTAAAAATAATCTATCCCAATTTCCTCATTTTCCAAGTGAGGAAGCTGAATTTGGGGGAGATTAAATGACCTGCCCACATCACACAGACTGGCAGAGTGTGGATTCAAACTGAAGTTTCTAAATGTAAACACAATGACCAAAAGTGTGATGCTACCCTGCCTTTATCATCCTACTTAAACATTACTGTTTTTTGGTTTTGTTGTTCAGTTTGTGTCTTCGAAAATTCTTCCACCTGAAACAACTATCACCCTATATAAAAGTTGATAGACTTTTTTTAAACCTGAAAATCTGGATATTTCAATGTGATGTAAGCCTCCTGAGGCAATGTGCCATTTTTTCTTTTTGTCTTTGAATCCTCAGAACTTAGCATAGAGTCTTAACATGGTATATGCTTAATAAAGTTTACCCAATTGATTTGATGCTTTCTTGCAGAGTTTATTAATAGGAGCCTAGATTTCAAGTATGTCTAGGTTAAAGAAAATGCTTGGGCTAATGAAACTTAGAGACTTCCTCCACTTGCCAAGTGAAAATTTTCACCTCTCCCTCTTCTGCAAACTAATTACGTATGTCTTAATTTTCTAACCAATGATTTTGGAGACTATATGAGAGCTTTTTGTTTATTTTGTGTTTTGTTGCTTTTGGATGTCTCCTGAAATGGTTCAGTAGTTCCAAGTTTCACAATGGACTCCTTTCATATTTTAAGTTCTGTTTTCTAGTGATTTTCTTATTTCAAATACTTAAAAAAAAATAGGCTCTGAAGTTTGGTTTGTTTGCTTTTAACCAGCCAAACAAGTCTAAAAGCAATACTTTTAAAAATATAGTATAAAGGAATTAAAGCCACACATAGCTTGCTTTCCTTTTGCAAATCAAAAATTATGTATTTGAGGGTTAGAAGGAAAATAACATTCTAACAAATATGGTGCATTAACACTATGAGAGGGGCCATGGACTAGCATTCTCCCATTTTCAATTTCAAGTCAAGGTCTGTAAGCTTCAGCTGGCAGAAAAGTTGGAAATATCTGAAAATTCTAACTTAGAGTGCTTCTCTATTTATTTGTCCAAGGAAGAGTCTGAAAAACCACCAGAGGACATTTATTTTATAGGAACTCTTTAATTATAAAACTGCTCTATTCTGTATTCTTTTAATCTTCTTTACACTTTGGAAGTATTTTTTCTGTTGCTAATAGTTCTTATAATAATATTAATAATAATAGCTAGTATTTTATAACACTTTAAGTCTTGCAAAATGCTAGTTGTCGTTCTATTATTCTTATTTCATTTGATGCTCATCACAATCCTGGAAGGGAGGTGCTATTATTATTCCCATTTTATAGGTGAGAAAACTGATATAGACAGTGGTTAAATGACTTGCTCAGGGTCACACGGTAAGGGTCACTAGTAAGTATCTGAGAATGGGTTTGAATTCAGGTCTTTCTGATTCTGATTCTGATTCTATGTTCTATCCACTGTGCAAATTTAACAGGTATAATTCAAGCACTAATTATACATATTCTTTAAAACTTAGATTGCATATATAGAATAATTTGGCTAAGTCTCCAAGGCTAATATAGAAGAGATCAGCATTGTGTCAGATTTAGGTAATCCACTTCTTTTTGATTTGAACATTTAGTTTATTTCTCTAATGGAAGAATATTTATCCTCTACTGCTCAGCCTGGGAGGGATATTATATCTCAAATTAAATAAGATTTTCTGCCTCGGCACAGAAAAACTCATTACTGGTAGCTGATCATTATAGCTAATTCTGTATATTGTTTTATACCAGTGACTTCTCTGAAGGAAGGATTACAGTGGAGCTATATACATGCCCATTTTACCCTCTGGTAAGGTTTTCCTTTAAATATATCCTTTCCTACCTGAAAAGACTAAGTAATTACTACCTTGCTAATTGATATCACCAGTGTATCATTATTACTACTCTATGTAAAGCTTATTATCTAATCCATGGGTGGAGATTCTGTTTGCCAAAACCTAAGGAAAAAAAAACCCAACAAACCTAGAGATTGGTGTCTCTTTCTTAGGTTCCCAAGAGGAATGAAATTAATTCTACCTGGTATATATACACAAAAATTGTTCACATTAACATGTCTACATAAAAATATTTTAGTTATATGTAACTCAATGTCTAATGATATACATCTTGACAGCCCTATGTACCTTACCTGAAAATGTTCTCAATACATTTAAAGCTGTTAAATGGAGACCTGGAATATGTTATTGCAATGCTCTTTTGCCAAGAGCAATAAATGAATCAATCATCTATACCTCCAAATCTCAGATTCTCACTTGTGCTTCATCCCCACATTCCAACTATCCAATGCATCCCTACTTGGAAATCCTGCTGTCACCTCATAGTCAACATGCCCAAAAGGGAATTCTTCAGTTTGCTTACCTGTATCCTTCCCTGATTTTGGCAAACCAATCTTCTTCAACTTTCTTCTTTCCATCTATACCTTTTCTATAATCAATTAGTCACCACATCTTATTTTTAAAAATCTGTAGTGGTTCCTCATTGCCTTTATACTAAATTACAGTATGCTTAGTCTGGCACTTAAAGCTTTCCACAATCTATAGGCCAATATCCTGTCCAAACATTTCTTATTATCCTTTACTCATGTTCCATTCTAACCAAATTGATTTAATTTTCTGTTTCCTTTACATGACATTCCACCTCTTACTGTACCTTGCCAAGGGGGTACATGCCCTATGCCTCCCCATCTAACCTCAAAATCTTGCCCATGCCTCCTACAAGAGGCCTTTCCTGATGCCCCAAGTTGTCAGTTCTCTTCCATTCTTGAAATTAATTTGTACTACTTTGTAGATTATTTAAATTTACATATTTGTGTAGAGACCCTAGTGTAATGGTTCTCAACCTGTGGGTCGTGACCCCTTTGGGGGTCAAACAACCCTTTCACAGGGATCGCCTAAGACCATTGGAAAACACATATTTCCCATGGTCTTAGGAGCCAAGACACCGCTCCTCTATCTGTCACCAGGTGGGTCCACCCACATGCAGATACGCCCACATACGAGTATTAAAGGGTTGAGGCATTAGGAAGGTTGAGAACCACTGCCCTAGTGGGAGGTAAGCGTCTCTTAAAGGAAGAAATTCTTTCATTTTTATATCTGACAAAGTGTCATGCACATATTAGATAGTTTATAAATGTGTGTTCAATTGAATTCAATCTTTCTTAAAATTATTCTTCAATACATAGGATTGTAGGGGTGAAAAGAACCTCCAGTTCATCTATAGGAGAGTCAACTGAACGATAAAAGAAGTTTTTGGACTTGTCTGATGTCACAAACCTGAGGAATACAATCTAAGTCTCCATACTCCTGGTCCAGAGCTCCTTCCATTACACATGTTGTCTCCCCTTCTCTTTCTTTATATTCCCCAGTCCATCACTCTCATTCAAACCCTTATCGCTTGATCCTTAGTCAACAAAACTGACTTCTACCTGGTCACAGATCATAGAAGCATAGATTTAGCACTGGAAAGGAATTTAGAAATCTTTTATTCTAATCTCCCATTTTACAGATAAGGAAATTGAGGCCCAGAAAGGTTAAGGGACTTGAACAAGGTCCTACAGGTAATGAACTACAGAGCTGGAATTCAGACCTGTGTCTTAATTACTCCATATCTGGTATTTTTTTTCCCCACTATACTACTGAGTTCATTGATTCCTGTGTCCATCCAATCCATTCTACAAACTCCTGCCAGACTACTCTTCCTAAAATGCCATTTTAATGCCATAAATGAGATTAGGTGGACTGGAGTAGAGGGCTTAGAATTAAGGGTTAATGGTAAATATGATTGTGTGGGTAAGGTGATTCAGATTGCAGAGGGTCTGGGAAATCTGAGAAATATGGATCTGGTAAAGTAGGTGAATGATAGGAAGGCTTGGGGTGTGGGAAAGGGAGGGAAACCTATCCCCAAGAATCAAGTGTTTTGACTTACAATAGTCTTTAGTCTGTTATATCTTGGAAGTAGCATAATATGATAAGGAACATGTCCTTTTTGGTGCCTAAAGTTTGGGGGCAAAGGTTTTGATGTCAGGATATCAAACAAAAGTTCTTTTAAGTATAGCCCTGAGGTTCTTTCGGGGGAGCCAGCCTTTGCAAGCTGCGTCACCTCGAGAGGAATGAGGGTACATTATTAAGGTCTCTATCTGAGTCCTGGATCAGGCCTCTTTGGCTCCCCACACATTTAGACTAGAACAGACAGAAAGTCCTCCCTCTTAAGGCCCAGGAACCCTCTTCTCAAGAAAAGTTCCAGCCCCCAAGGTCCAAAGGGCTCACTTCTCTGGAGGGTTAGATAGTAGGCTTACTTTTTCCTGACAGTCTCTCCTAGGAGAAACAGGGATTTGGAAGGAGGTTTGGGGAGTCTCCTTCTTGACCTGGATGTAGTGGGCTGCCTCTCCTGGGTAGGGCCCAGGAGTAGCTTTTAGTATTCTTTGTCATTCTTATACTGAGTCTGAAACTCATTGAAACACCCATCCAATAAACTTGATGGCCATGCTTCTTCCCACCTCCAAATAATAATTTATTTTATTATTTAATATTTTAAAATAAAATAAAATAAAAATAAGTGCATGATACACATTTTTTCTCATTCATGCATTCATTCCTTCTTACTGTTTCACACATGTTAATTTTGCCTTCCCAACAAGATTATAGTAACCACAAATGTAGGGTTCATGTTGAAAATCGTTCATCCTTCAGACAGGGCATATAGTAAGGACTAGGCACATAGCAAGCATTCCATCAATATTAGCTAACTGATTGAAGAATTTGATAATGAAGACTACCACCCCTTGGCTCCTTAATACTAATGTGACCTTGGGCAAGTGGAACAGATGATCTCTAAGGTTCCTTCCAGTTATAAATCTATCATCCTCCAAGTCTACATCTATATCCATACAGGTACCTTTTCAGAAAATAAGCTGTATAGTTTGCCAGTATATAAACAGAACATGAGTATTCATCCCTTAATTTAAGGATCAAATCTGTTCTGAAAAATGTTTCATTTAAGTGTCCTGAGTTTATACATTCTGAAAATCAGTTGAAGGAATCGGGGATGTTTAATCTAGGGAAGAGAAGACTTATCTGGAACATGACAGCTGTCTTCAAGTACTTGAAGGACTGTCTTGTGGAAGAAGGATTATACTTGTTCTGCTTGGGCCCAGAGGGCAGAACTTGGATCACTGTGTAGAAACTAAAAAGAGACATATTTAGTTTTGATGAAAGGAAAAAAAATCACCAGCTTCCCAACAATTAGTTATACAAAGTAGAATAGGCTGCCTCAGGAAATAGAAGGTTATTATTCATTGAAGAACTTCAAGCGACTATTGGTTAATCACTTGTAGAGTATTATATAGGGGTCATTCTTTTTTAGCTATGGGTTTTACTAGATGGATTGTGAGGCACCTTCCAACTCTCGGGTTTCACAGTTTTGATTGTATTAAATCATGTCTCCAACTAGTGTTGGAGGAGTTTTAAAGAATAAAGCTATGAGCTGGATTGTAAAGGGATGAGTCAGGTGGCCACTCCCCCTTATCTGGAACACCCTCTATAAGTCTGCCTACATAAGCACTACAGACAAGGTGAAACCTTTTATGCTTAATAATAAAATACAGTTTAGTAAGACTTACTTCATAGAGACTCAGTCCATGATAATTTTTTACATTTGGTTAGCCATGCATTTAATCCAAAATGTAGTCATTTAGCTAATGCATGTTAAATAGCAGATTAAACCAACATATTTATTGAGCCCTAACAACACAGGGGTTCTGACTTAGACCATTTGAAGGCAGGATTCTGACTTGTGACATCCTTAAGTGCCTGCCTTAATACCCTACTGGCACTTTTCAACATGTAAAATTATAGTATCCAAATATAAATGTGCAATTGTCGCATATATTGTAAAAAATTGGGTGTTAAATGTCAGTTACTCTGTTTTGTTATTAAATTAATACTTGCTACACATATAAAAATTATGCTACTAAATCTAAATGAAGTCCTTATGTGAAATTTAATTTAAGCATGACCAAAATTACCTTCATGATTATACATATTTTAACTGAAGTTATTCAAACTTGTCTAACCTATTTGAATTATGATTTTTTATTTTAAAGAATACAGACTTTGACTTTTAAAAATATCACTCTATAATTTTGGTAGCTGAGTATACACATTAAAAAATTTTCAAGAGGCAGAAAGAGTCTAGACCTGGTTGAGACATACTTTTGGATATGATATAAGTAAAGAATTATTTGGCTGTTTTATTTCTGAATTCATTTTTCTGGCCAATTTCTGATTCAGATTAAAAGAGACAGTATGGTACAGTGGCATGAGGGTTGGAATTAGAGGCAGAAAATCTGGGTTCAAATCCCAGTTTAGCTGTGACATTGGACCACTGAATAGTTCTCTCTGCAAATCAGTTGTTGTGGTTCATCTATAAAATGAGAAGGTTGAATTGACAACCTTTAAGGTAACTCCCAGTTCAAAAATCTGTATTTTTATGATCTCATGAATAGGTCTTTGTACATTCACATATGGCTTCATATTTGTAGCTCTTTTATATTATATAAGGAACCCATTAAAACATTGGGTTCTACAGACTCATCATAAACCTCAAATAATTCGTCCTATTCATTTGAATAAAGTAATCATTCAATTATCTTTGGAAATGTCCTTGAATAGTTACTTTTATTTAAAAAAGTGATATGTTTAGGAACATCCTGACAACCCATGTGTAACCCAAAAAAGGCCTCCATAATAGTGTACCCCTGAATTTTTCTATATTGATTTCTAACCTTTGTAGGGGGAGGGCTTTTATTTCTCCATGGTTTCTGATCACTTAGTTCTTCTGGACTGGGGTAACCCAGCATGCCACATGTTTTCCTAACAAATTGCATTCGGACACTTTCCGACACTTTCATTATTTTAACTCAGGTAATAATTAGTCACTGTCAGAGGAAGGACTTAGGTTGTGCAAATCAGAATAAATTTACCTTGCTGTAGCAGCAGTCACAAATGAAGCAATAAATTAGAAATAGCAAATTGTTACGGACTTAAGAGATCACAAATCAAAATTGCTCCCTGCAAGCCAGGAAATAGTATCAGGCTGCCAAGATTTCTTTGAGGGCTTAATTTTTCCAGACAACTTTTGGGGTGAATCAATTCTTTGCAAATCAGGAAGGTTTCATCTCCCATTCTCAGAGGTAAGATCCTCAGATTCTCCTATTGAAATGATGGGTGAATATTTCTTAAGAAGGAATGCCTCTTGCCCTTATGAAATTTGTTGCATGACTTTTTTTTTCTTTTACTGGTATACATATCAGTTTGCAGGTTTTCTACACTTTCATAAAATCATTATTGCAATTCAATTTAATTCAGTAATTAGGTTTTAAGAATATGCTATCTACCTACAACTGTGCTAGAAATCATGAGAGTTAAAAAAAATTATGGTTTTTTGACCTCAAGAATTTGACGGTCTTGTTGAGAAGATGAGACACAAACCATTAAGAACGTTACAAGGCAAGATATAATGAAGTACTAAATAGATATTAATTGTATACCAAAGTATTTAGTACAGAGAGTAAGTGTTGTGGGGGATCAGGAAACCGAAACATTAGTATTGATGGGGTATCTTCACACAATAAACTTGATGATACACCTTGAAGGATCAGTATGATTTAGTTACACAGAGAGAAGAAATACTTTAAATGTTATGGAATAACAGAGAATAGGAATTCATAATGACAAATCATGGCATTGGGACCAGGGGAGATAAGGCTGACTCATGGTACAAGCAAGAGATAAAGGAAGGAACCACAGAGCTATGTAAAAAGACTGTAAGATATTATAGACACAGGTCTCCAGTAACTGAACTGCATATATTAATACATGCATATTATATATAGATACATATATAATATATATTATATACCATGTACCATATTTATCCACTTCTTGTCCTTTTGTTTAACCTCTTCTTTGGCAAGTTATGCTTCTCCTCCTATCATACACATACACAAACACACAATCACACACATTCATTCACACACACACACACACACACACAATCTAAACCCTTCAAAATCATATTTGAAATACCTTTTACAGGAACAATATCCTGGGTAATCTCATATAAGTCTGTACCCTTTCAGGATGTATATAATCACAATGTTAATTATAGGTGGTCTAAAGGCCAATAGAAAGCTACACAGTGGCTAGAAGCAGGCTTCAACATATCGCTAATGATAATTGTCATACAAGGGGTTGCACAAAAGACATTAAAAAAGTGTATGATTGAAAGAGGTCAATCATGTGGTAAGAATAATTGATAAAAGATAAAAAGTTTGAATGTTTTACTAGTGGCCAGGAAATGCTCATAGACCTAGAGAAAAGCTTAAAGCAATTAATTGATAGATATTCCATGGAAGTATATATTTGAATGAGTGACACAACATAAAAATAACTAATTATATACAAGATATAAAATGAGAGCAGAGGAAGGTAACTTAAAAAGGGAAGGCATTAATAACTAGGGTGTCTGAGAAAGGCCTACTGTACAAGGTAAGATTTTATCTAAACCTTGAAGGAAGCCAGGGAAACCTAAATGTAGAAGGAAGGGGTAGACTTTTCCAGGCATGAAGGACAATGAAAAAAACATACTGCTTTATATATTATTTCTCTACTTGGAAAATGCTAATAGTTCCCCATTTTCCTACCAAATAAAGGCTAAAGTCTGAATTATAAGATCTGTAATTTTTACTCATTCCTCTACCAAAATTTATCTTCCATTACTCCTCAACAGGCACCTTCTTCTTTTCACATTATTATTCCCTGAACATCAGTGCTCATTCCCAAGTTTAACACACTAACTTTCAGTGTCTTTCCCTTATTTTCTATTCCCCTTTTTAAAATTTTTTCTTCACTTACTATCACCCCCACCTCTAGTTTCTAACTCTGTTTTGCTGTTCCAAGGGTCCAGAGTCTCCCGTTATACAGTAGTATACATCCACTCATATTCTCCAGACATTGTTTTACTCTTCTCCACCCACCCGATCACAAAACAAGATTTATCCAACTAATACTCTCTGTTTTTCTGCCTTTATAGGCTAATAACATAATTCTAACTAAAGTGCAACTGGCTAAAAGTATGTAAAGGTATAGTGCTTCCTTAATAATATTCACACTTTAGTAGACATCACATTAGCAGAATGACTGGTGGTGGGAATTTCAGGTACCTTAATAAATGAAAAAACATGAAGTAGAATACACTTTTAGCATACCTGAGGTCATTTGTCACATGACCAGTTGACTGCCCATACCCCTTAGAAATCCTGACTCCTATTGCCTCATGCTTCTGCATATATAATGATGCTATGTGAAATTGTGGAATATATTCTCACCTGAAGATCTTTTTCATATGGAGAAATTTAGTGTTGAAAAGGAAAGAAAAAAAGTACTTTTTGTAAAATGGAAAAAAATCAAATCAACTATTAAAGGAGGTAAGATATTGTCACTATTGAGTATTTTCATTATACAAAAGGAATAGGAAGGGGACAAAGCCAAGATGGAGAAGTAAAGACAGGGATTCACCAAAGCTCTCCCAAATTCCTCTCCAAACAACTTTAAAATAATGCCTAAAAATTTGTGCTAGAGCAGAAAAACCAACACGAGGACCAGAAAATACAATTTTCCAGTCCAAGACAACTTAGGGTCAATTGGAATAGTCTGTCTTGCTAGGGTAATAGGGGAGCAAAGTCCAGCACACGCAATCCCCATCAAGCCAGGATCAAGCCCCGGTACAAACCAAGAGTCATGTCAGACCTCGAGCTCCTGAGCAAGGAAATCAGCAGGGGGCTACATGCAGTGCAAGCAAGGAGGAGACCTTGGGGGCAACTGAATTTATCGGAGTAACTTCCCCAGTTCTAAGCTCACAGACTGTAAGGGGGTTGGATAATTGCTCAGAAAGAGATTACAAGGATCTTTTAGCTGGAGCTGAGTCCAGGACTCTGTTGCATTAGTCACATGGGGAACCTTTTTGCAGTCTCAGAGCAAGAAGAAGTAGTACAGTAGAACTCCTGGGCCCAGGGAGCAAGAATGCTTTTCACAGTTCCAGGGCAAAAAATGGTGCTTGTGGTCACTCACAGAACAGAGTATAGGCAAGGAGAACAGTGACCAGACCTCTCCTTATATCATACCGTCTGAGAAAAACTGAAAACTTACAACCCCCTAGAGCTAGATATAGAACTAGCTCTGAAAACAGCAAAACAAAAAAACTGAAATTTCAGATAATGTCTCTTCTACTGGAGCACAGTATAACTTTAATACAAAGTTATAGGTCAAGAAATATGCTGGGAAAATGAGCAAGCAACAGAAAAAGAACCTGACCATAGAAAGTTATTATGGTAATGGAAGATCAAAACCCAATCTCAGAAGAGGACAACAGTATCAAAATGGCTACGTACAAAGCCACAAAGAATTGAACTGGTCTCAGACCCTGAAAAAAAGATATACTCGAAGAGCTCAAAGAGATAATAAAAATCAAATAAAAAAGGTAGAGGGAAAATTGAAAAAAGAAATGAGATTGATGTAAGAGAATCATGAAAAAAAGAGTCAACAGTTTGGTAAAAAAAAAAAAAAAGGGAAATGATGTTACTGAAGAAAACTACTGCTTCAAAAAAAAAAGAATTTGAAAAATGAAAAAAAAAAGGTACAAAAGCTCAATGAAGAAAATGATTCCTTAAAAATCAGAATTGAGCAAGTGGAAGCTAAAGATTCCATGAGGTATGAAGAAACAATAAAACAAAATCAAAAAATGAAAAAAAAGAAGAAGAAAATGAGAGATATCTCATTGGAAAAAAAAAACTGACTTGGAAAACAGATTGAAGACAGAAAATTTAAGAATAATTAGACTATCTGAAAGCTATGACTAAAAAAAGAGGGCCCAGATATCATCTTTAAAAGAAATGATCAAGGAAAACTTCCCTGGTAGCCTAGAACCAGAGGGTAGTATAGAAATTGAAAGAATCCTTTGATCACCTCCTGAAAGAGATTGCAAAATGAAATCTTCCAGTTACATTACAGCCAAATTTCAGAGCACCCAGGTCAAAGAGAATATATTGCAAGCAGTCAGAAAGAAAAAATTCAAATATCATGAGGCCACAGTCAAAATAATCCAAGATTTAGCAGTTTCTACATTATAAGATTGGAGGGTTTAGAATACGATGTTCCAGAGGGCAAAGAGCTAGGATTACAGCCAAGAATTACCTACCCAGAAAAAATAAGTATACTCCTTCAGAGGAAAAAAATTGATTGTTAATAAAATAGAGGACTTTCAAGTATTGTTGATGCAAAGACCAAAGCTGAATAGAGAATTTCATTTTCAAATACAAGATTCAAGAGAAAAATAAAAATGCAAACCAGAACTGATGCAAAGTAAGGTGAATAGAACCAGGAGAACATTGCACATAATAATAGCAATACTGTAAAATGATTAACTGTAAATGACTTAGTTATTCTCAGCAACATAAAGATCTGAGACAATTCTGAAGGACTTATGATGAAAAATGCCTTTTGCTTCCTGAGAAAGAATTGATGGAATTTGAATGCAGATGGAAGCATTTTATACCTTACCCAATTTTTCTTGTTCTTATTTTTGTCTGTTTTCTTTCACAACCTAACTAATATGGAATATGTTTTGTATGACTGTATATTTATAACCTTTATCAAACTACTTGCATTCTCAATAATGGGGGAAAGGAAGATAGGGTGAGAAATAATTTGAAAACTTGAAATTGTAAAAAGCAAAAGCTAAAAATTGTTTTTACATGTAATTGGAAAAAGAAAATAGTAAAACTTAAAAAAGTAAAATATTAAAACTTTTAAAAAGGAGTAGGAAAATAATTTTTTGTTTAAAAGAACAACTGAATATATATGACTATTTCTCAAATGTGATTTTGGTAATTTTGAACAAAAAATGTACTGTGATATAAACATAAAGACTAAAATCCTTGTTAAAGATGAAGGAGGATGCCTACCTGTATACAAACAGTTTGATAGTTTAAAGACAACAAAAAAGGGGTAAAAACAATATATTCACTATGGAGATAATTTGCATAACTACACATATACAGCCTATATGTAATTGCTTGTCTCCCCAATAGGGATGGGTGATGAGGGAAGAAGAGAAAGAATCTGGAATTCAAAGTTTCAAAATCAAGTGTTTTTAAAAAAATATTGTTGTTGTTATTGTTACTTACATGCAGCTGAGAGGTGAAATGTGCAGGCACTGGGATATGGAGATCCATTTTACCCTACTGGAAGGTTGGATGGACGATGGGGGAGGATATGAGGGGAGCAGATTGGGGGAGGGGGTGTTCAGTGAGATTGCTGTTTAGGGGTGATGGATGGGGGAGAGATGGGGAGAGAATTTGTGGCTCAAAGTCTTGTGGAGGTGAATGCTGTAAACTAAAAATAAGCATAAAATTCAATTTCAAAAGGGGTGAAAACATCTTATATATTTAAAAGCTGGAAAATTTTGAGTACAAAGATACAATTTCAATGATAAAAACACAATAAAATTCATTTGGAAAAACAAAAACTTGTATCAAGGGATATAATGAAAAAGTGAGAAAGTAAAGGTCCTAGAAGTACCAATGTTCACCCTTTATTACGAAATAGTAATTATCAAATGATTTAGTACTGGTTAAAAATTAGAAAACTTCTTTAGTTGAACATATTAGGTATGCAGCATTCAGATGCGTAGAACACAGCAGTGTTCAATATACCCAAAGACCACATTTACTGGGGAAATGACTCACTATTTTATTTTTAAAAAAACACTATTGGAAAATTATTCTATAGGAATTTAGGTTTAGACCAGCCTCTCCTACCACACCTGAAGATGAATTCAAATAGATACATGACTTTACTAAAAATGTCATGTCATAAAAAAATTAGAGGAGCAAGAAGCACCAAAACAATGGGTAGTGAACGAGTTAAAAACCAAAGAACACAGATAATCTAAAAAGATAAAATGGCTGATTTATATAAAATGTAATATTTTTTGAACAATGTAGTTAAAATTAGAAGGAAAATAGTTAATTGGGAAAATATTTGCAGAAAGTTTCTCTGATAGAAATCTGATGATCAGTTGTCAAAGGAACTGATTCAGATATGTAAGACCAAGAAGCATTCCTCAATTGACAAAAGATACAGACTGGTAGATTTCAAAGGAAATAATTCAAGATATTAAAAGAAACATGAAACACAAAATTTAAAAATTACTAATAATTAGAGAAATACAAGTTCAAAGAACTCTAATAATTATTGAAATTCAAGTCAAAGTACTCTGAGCTTCTCCTCACACCATTGATAAATGATTAAAGGATACTAACAGACAGTTTTCAGAAATCAAAGTTATCAATAGTCATGAAAAATATTCTCAATCACTAATAGTTACATAAATGCAAATTATAACAATTTTGAGGTATCACCTCACACCCATCAGATTGACTAACATAACAAAAAAGGAAAATAACAAAGGCTAGAAGGGATATAAAAAAACTGTTGGTGAAATTGTGAACTGATCTAACCATTCTGGAGGGCGATCTGGAACTATGCTGAAAAGGCAATAAATAATTGCATGTCCTTTGACCCAGTAATACCACTTCTGAGGTTGTATTCCAAAGAGATCATAGAAGTGGGAAAAGGACCCATATGTAGAAAAATATTTATTGCAGCTCTCTTTGTGGTGGCAAAAAACTGGAAATTTAGGGGATGCCCATCAATTGGGGAATGGCTAAACAAGTCGTGGTATATGAATGTAACGGAATATTATTGTGCTATAAGAAATGGGGAGGAGATGGACTTCATATTTACCTGGAGATGCTTATACAAATTGATGCTAAGTGAGAAGAGCAGAACCAGGAAAAACTTGTACACAATCACAAACACATTGTATGTGTGATGACCAGCCTCGATAAACTGGACTCTTCTCAACAATGTACAGCTATATTACAACTCTACAAGTCTCAGGATGGAAGATGTCTACATTTAGAGGAAGATCTA
The DNA here is from genome assembly GCA_028646515.1 of Pseudochirops corinnae. Classification (NCBI taxonomy): domain Eukaryota; kingdom Metazoa; phylum Chordata; class Mammalia; order Diprotodontia; family Pseudocheiridae; genus Pseudochirops; species Pseudochirops corinnae. The sequence goes on along the minus strand of CM053589.1, from coordinate 104,927,472 downwards.
GAAAGAACAGAGTTTAAATGGAGACTGAACCAATTTACATGCTATCGCTCTTTTCCATGTTTGGTTTTGTTTCCTTTCTCCTATTGTCCACTCCATTGGTTACAATCCTTCTATACAACCAGACTAATGTCCAAAGTGAAGGTACTTGCAGATTCTATACTTGACTGTATGCTGTCATGGGGTGGGGGAAGAGGGAGGGGAGAAAACTTGAAACTCAAGGGACTCTGGAACTGAATCTTGTAAACTAAAAGTAAATAAACAAATCAATTTTTAATAAATAAATAAATTATATTAAATTAAATTTTTAAAAAATTGAAAAGAAGAAGTTGTCCATCAATTGGGGAATGTTCAAACAAATTTGGTATATGATTTTGATGGAATACTACTGTATTAGAAGAAATGACAAAGGGGATGGTTTCAGAAAAACCCGGTAAAACATATAAATTGATGCAAAGTGAAGTGAGCAGAACCAGTACACAAAACTACTGTACATAGTAACAACAATATTGTAATGATAATCAGTTGTGGAAGACTTAGCAATTCTGATCAATACAAGGATCCAAGACATTTCCAAAAGTTTCATGACGAAAAATGCTTTTCACATCCAGAAAGAGAACCAATAAACTTTCAGTGTAAATTAAAGTAAATATTTCATTTTATAAAAATTTCTTGGTTTTTTTTTTATAATATAGCTAAAATGAATATATGTTTTGCTTAGTTTCCAATAGATCATTTTGTTTTCCTTCTCAATGGGTAAGTGAAGAACTACAAGAAAGGAGAGAATTTGGAATTTAAAGATTAAAAAAAAACATGATTTTTAATCATTTAATTGCTTGCTTGTGACATTAATATAAATATTTGTGTTTCCTCTTTCTAAAAAACAAAAACAAACAAAAACCCAAAGCCTAACTACTGAACACAAGGAGGCTGACAGCAGAAAATTTGAAGCCAGTAGTTGACTAGAATTCTAGTCTTTCATGAGTCTTGTCTTTGATGATTTCCTACAATAGAATAAAAACTCTTTGAGAACAGAGATTTTTTTTTTTTGCTCAGTATCACAAAGGCCTAACATATTTCCTTGTTTATGGTATGCCCTTAATAAGTGCTTATTATATTGTACTGTATAGTTGAATTAAATGTGCTCAAAGTCTGCTCATTAGAGCCACTAAAATAAATAATGCTTACACATTTCTTTAAAGCAAGAATGGGTCTACAGGAAATCATATGGAAAATTCATTTTTTTAAATTTTTTAAATTAAATTTTATGTATATTTTTAGTTTACATCATTCATTTCCACAAAATTTTGAGTTACAAATTTTATCCCCATCTTTCCCCTACCCACCAACCCAAAATAGCGATCCCACTGTATACACCCATCCACCATCTCTCCTATATCCTCCCGCATCATCCCCCTGACTTTCTGGTAAGGTAAGATGTATCTCCCTGTCCCAGTGCCTGTATATCTTATTTCCTAGTTGTATGTAAATAATAATAATTTTATATATATTATATATATACATATATGTGTGTATATATTTATATTTATCATTTGATTTTAGAACGTTAAATTCTGGATTCTTTCCATTCCTTCTTTGTCATCCACCCCCACTGGAAAGTCAGGTAATTCAATACAGGCCATACATGTGTAGCTATGCAGAATATCTCCACAATGAACATATTGTGTAGAACTAACTATATTTCCCTCCTTCCTATCCCGCCCCCCCCCGCCTTGTTCTGTTCTCTATTTTGTCCCTGTCCCTTTACTGAAGTGTGTGCTTCTAACATCTCTCTCACCCTACCCTGCCCTCCCTTCCATACTCCCCCCTCTCATCGCCATCCCTTCTACTCTCTTGTAGTGCAAGTTACCCACTTTAGAGTGTATGTCATTCCTTCCCTAAGCCAAATTCAACGTGAATAAGGGTGACCCACTCCTTTTTGCCTTCCTGTTCTTCCCCTCCATTGTAACAGTTATCCCTTGCCTCTTCTATTTGAAATAATTAACCCCATTCTGTCTCTCCCTGTCTTCTCTCATTCTACTCCTCTCCCACCTCTTAATTACACCTTTTAAAATAGCATCCCTTCCTATTCAATTGATCCTGTGCCCTCTGTCTACATATACCTAAATACCTGCAATCACATATGTGTTCATATGCATATGTACCCTCCTATATAGACATATGTGTATGTATACATATATATACATTTATATTCCCTTCACCTATCCTCATACTGAGAAAAGTTTCACAAGTTACAATTCACATTTTTCCATGTTGGCAATGTAAATAGTTCAACTTCGATAAGTTCCTTATGATTTCTTTTCTATGTTTAACTTCTCATGCTTCTTGTGCTTGAATGTCAAATTTTCAGTTCAGTTCTGGTTTTTTTGTCAAGAATGCTTGGAAGTCCTCCACCTCATTGAATGACCATATTTTCCCTTGAATTATTATACTGAGTTTTGCTGGGTAGGATTCTCGGTTTTAATCCTAGCTCCTTCGGTCTCTCAAATATCATATTCCAGGCCCTTTGATCCCTTAATGTAGAAGCTGCAAGATCCTGGGTTATCCTGATTGTGCTTCCACAGTATTCAAATTGTTCTTCTTGGCAGCTTGTAATATTTTCTCCTTGATCTGGGAACTCCAGAACCTGGCTATAACATTCCTAGGAGTTTTCTTTTGGGGATCTTTTTCAAGAGGTGTTCGGTGAATTCTTTCAAGTTCTATTTTGTCCTTTGGTTCTAAAATATCAGGTCAATTTTCATTGAGAATTTCTTTTTTTTTTTTTTTAACTTTTA
>CM053589.1:104905124-104924180 GCA_028646515.1 Pseudochirops corinnae | reverse complement strand
GTAGCCACTTTAGCAAAGGGCCTAGGGGCAGGGAAGATCTTCAGATTCCCATAACACCCCACCCAACCCACCCACCCACAATAAGTCAGTAATATGAAAGCCCAGGCTATGGCAGAGCAATATTCATGAAGAGACTTGAAACTGCAGTAACTCTCCTAGGCCAGCAGGGCTCTATCCAGATCATTTAAGCAACTTGAAAGAGTTAAGATTTCCAAAGGTGATTTTCTTAGGAAACAGGAATAGTTTAGGCACTGTGAAAAACTGGATCATTAACTAATACATGTCTTAAACGTACCAGTAAAACACTATACATTAAAGTTTGGCAATCAGAGGAAGGGAACTGAAAGATGTCTTCTTAAATTCCTTTTAGTGGAATTGGAATGGAGATTTACTTTGCTCATCTTCCTACCATAGAGGGTAATCTCCCTGAAGACTTTATTGGCAGCCTCACCCTGCCAGAAGCATTTGCTGCCGGCAGCGCCCTTCACTCTTTTCCATGAGAAAGACAGTCCCGTGAGAAAGCATGTTCTCACTCTTTTTTTGTGTGGGAAACACCATGAAACTGAAGATTCCAAATTCTGCGAGAATGAGCAACTGGAACCAACACTAGCAACTTCCTTGTTTATGTTATTCTTTGTGAAAATATTGGAAAACCAAAACAAGGCAGAAATATGTTGGGAGCTGAGTTATGACAGTGCAAGCTTTGGATTCAAAAGAGTCTCTGGATTTATTTTAATAGCTGAGAATTCCGAAGACATGTGCAGTCTATTCCGGTTGTCAATTTATGATCTTTAAAAACATTTTTTAAATTGACTGATCCTTAAATACATCCCACCTCATCTTGTATGAGCCAAGTTTTACAGATGCCATCTTAAAAATCAATTCAAAGAGCAGCCATAAACTTGAAAGCTTCCTATTTGAAGTGTATATGGCAGAATGCAATTTTGTTTAATTTTAATTGACAGAGATGTCAGCCTAAGAGAATATTTTAGAATATTAGTAGGAACAGTAAACTTATGCCTTGACATTTTTATGGTATAATGGTATAATTCCCTGGGAAAAAAATCTCTACTGTCAGGATTTACACTAAAGAGCTACGTGTATTACTATTTTTTCCCTCCCCTTCAATAAAAGAGTGACAAATGTATTACTAATTACACAATTGCTTTATTATGTAGAGACTGGTGCTAAAAATCTTTCCTGGGCTTTCCAGCAATTTTAGTTTAGTTTAGTTTTGCTTTGCTTTATCCAAAATGTCTAATTCTAGCAAATGGGTCTGAGGTGAAATGTTGATTCTAATTCAAATAATAAATAACTTCCTGCTACCCTTTAATAAGGGATACAGGGGCAAGAGAGGCTAAAAAGAAATGGAAAATAGCTATACTTGAGTGATAAATGAAGTTCAATATTAGTATAGCTGTTACTAACACATGGCACTGAAAGAAGGCTTGTCACTAACCAAGGATTAGCTTTGCTTTAAGTGGGGACAGGGGAATCTGGCTTCTAATAACAATGGGAAAGAACTAAGGCAGGGGTGGGAGACCTGTGGCCTTGAAGTTGCAGGTTCCCCACCCCTGGACTAAGGCTTTTGTGATCTAAATAATATTGAGCAGATAGAATTAACCAGAGTGGGCAGTTTTCCATTACCATATCTACCACAGAAGCACCTTTCCCCTCCATGCATTGCAACAAACCGAGGAGACACATTTTTTGTCTGTACCCTTCCCTACCTTTTCCATAGAGATGTAAGTGTTTCTAAAACCTCTCGCCTAGTTAAAGCAACAACAATGCTATTGATATGAGAAGTATTCAGGAAACTCTCTTAGGCACTGTCTTATTAACTTATGCTAAATATAACCAGATTTTTTATGTGCTTAAATAATTACAGGAATTAATTATGCAATGGCAAGACCACTGTGTTTGGCAAGAGAAAACCTGGGGTTGAATTCTAGGTGTCCTACTTACAAATTGGTAAATTACTAAACCTCTTTGGGACTGTGTTTCCTCATTGGTAAAATGAGGAGGCTGGGCTAAATGGCCTCTAATGGCCCTTCCATTTCTAGATCTATGATCCTAAATATAAACTATGCATTATTTTCATTTACTTAAACCAAATTCAAATCAAACTTTTCAGAAACGGATATTTAGAAAAGCTTTTCTTTATTTTTCCCTAGTGTAACTGATAACAGCTATACCCTGACTACAAGTTTTGATTTAACCCAAGGGTGGGGAACCTGTGGCTTGGAGGCCACATGTGGCCATATAGATCCTTGGGTACTACCTTTACCCAGTTCAAGTCTTACACAACAGATTCCTTTTTAAGGGAATTTGTTCTATAAAGTTTAGATTCAGTCAAAGGGCCCCACTTGAGGACCTAGAGGGCCACATATGGCCTTGAGGCTCCAGATTCCCCACTCCTAGGTTAATCACTCAGTAATGACCTGTCTGTAATGTTATGTAGTTTTATAGCATCAAATATCTTTGGCTCATTTTTGAATAGGTTCCATCTGCCTATACGGTGATTGGTCCAAACAATAGAGAATTGTACTTAGAATAGTTCAGGAATTGTTCTGGCTTTACTTGAATTGACCTAAGCTTATCTATTAAGAGGATGTTAAAATTATTTTATTAATTCTTTTAGTTATCAAACTTTTATTTTATCTCCTTTTACCATCCTCTCATGGAGGGGGGGGGAAGAGGAAAAACAAAAGCATTTTAACTGATATCACTAGTCAAACATAACAAATTCCCACAATGGCCATTTCCAAAAATGTACATCTAATTATGCTTCTTGAATCTTTCTCCTCTTGTCAGGAGGTGAAATTAATTGAATTAATTTAAAATTTCTGCATTTTGGCTTTTGCATCTATAAAGCTAGTGAAATAATACTTGCCACATTACATTCTAAGGTCTTATAATTTAAGATCGGTAAGTTATATTGCCTCATTTCAATCATCATCTCCAACCATGATTCCTTGAAGTCTTGGGTAGGTGATTCACACTGAACCTCAGGATATGGAAATTTGAATTAGCAGCAGATCTTATTGCAGTGGTTATAAAGATGAACATGAAAGTGAATGTCACTATAGTCACCAATCAGGATAAGGGTTATATCGAAGGGGAAGGAAAGATTTAGGTACCTTTTTTTTCTTCTTTCTTTTAAAGAAAATATGAATATACTTAAAGAGCTTCTAATTTACTGAATCCAGGTCAATTTCAAGTATGTTATTTTCTTGAAACTCAGAAGTCACTCATCACAAATACCACATATTTCTGAAAACTCTTTTCTCTATATGGTCATGGAGATTCTTTCGGACCTTCTCCCTTTCAAGTAACATAACATATAGAAAGCAAAAATAAGACCACATTCTCACAGGAAACACATTTTACAAAATTTGGAGTGAGTTACCTTATATCCCACTCATTCCTAGACATACTCTGTTGTAGCCAGACCAGCCTTCTCACTCTCTCTCAAATACATGGGCACCTGTCCAAATAAGGCTTCCTAAATTGTAGAAGTTCCTTCACGCTCTTGCCTTAGAGACTTATGAGTTCTACTGCTTCCATCTAGGAAACGGAAAAACATAAAGGTTTACCAACTTTCCTAATCAAAATAATTGTTAAAATGTTGCACCAATGTAGCCACTCAAGTAGGAAAAAGAGGATTATAGAAACTGGTGAGGAGATGGTAAAGTCCTGATTAAAATCGGTAGTGTCAGATTTGTAGTCAGGAAGCCCATTTTCAAATCCCATTTTAGATGGTTGCTAGTGGTGTGAACCTGAGCAAATCACCTAACCTCAGTTTCCTCATCTTAGAAATGCAGGGATTAGACTTGATGGTCCCTGAGGTCCTTTCTAACTCTAAGCCTATGAGCCTGTTTATCAAAAAGGAGCCTAGTGGTATACAAGCCCAGAAAACTAGTTATATGGGCAGGGATAATCTAAAAGGGAATTTAAAAATTCAGGTAAAAATCCACAGCTCTTTAAGGCCCAAGTCTTATTATTGAAGACACTGACAATCTGTCTCTTTGAGTTTATTCTCTGAACACTCCCATTTATCATCAGTAAAATTCCGATTGTTCCTTCCAGCAGAAGGAATGTGTGTGGGGGGTGAGGGCAAAGGAGAGGAAAGCAAGGGCAGTGTGGCTGACGGTTTGTGATCTGGGAGCTTTTTAATTTTAGGTCAGCTAAATCAGGACACAAAGCCACAGCTGCTAAGCCACAAAGGCCCACATATAGTTTCCATGGCTCAATTGCTTTCAAGCCTAAAATCTGCTGAAGAGAGCCTTCCATGGGGGGAACCTTCTCCTTTCCCAATTAGAGTCTTTTCACAGCAGCAGGATGGAAAAGGTTTTACTCGGCAACATTACTGAGTATCAGTAATATGCAAAAGATCTTTGAAATCAATTCCCATTATTTCAAAGGACGTTGCATAGTAAAAATAATGCATAGGAAAAACACTGTAATGAAACTACTGCTTAATCTGCTGTGATTATCTAAGATGAACCAGCAACTGTTTTATCCTTATTCCCCAGCATCTGCTCAATGGTACATAAACTGTATGTAACACAGTATTACAGCATACTAGTGACGGGTGAAACTCCCAGGATTCATAGGTTTGATCTGGATAGATGTTCATAGCACTTGGATTGTTAGCTAAAGCTGATTGAAGCCCTTTGAGATCTCCTTGTTCTTACCTTTCCTGTCTCACCTCTTCTGTAGTTTCAGTGTAGTCACTCAGCTGCCTCTCTACCTGAAAAGGAAAAACAAAACGAAACCAACAACATAGGACAGAAATGGTTCTTGAAAAGGCCATCGAGAACCTCATGTTCTGTACCCTTCCCCCACCTTGCCCCTTGCTAATAACAATAAACCTTGTTTGGCTGAAGCTTGGCAAAAACTCTGATATTTTTGCCGCTCTATATTTCAGCCATGACTTCTGTCATATTTTGAAGAGGAACTTGCACCTGTCCAACCAACCCAGATGCCAAGTTCTAGTCCACTGAGATTGCAAATGGATTTTAATTGATTGCCCTGTGAAATTAAGATTTTATATAAAAGCAACTGCAGTAAAAGACATATCAGAGCCTACTGTATGGTTAAAACTAAAAAGGGTATTGTAGTGACTCTGTGAGTATGTGTGTGCGCTCACACACAAACACACGTGTGTGAGCGCATGAGTGAGAAGCTCTGAAAATCTATTTCTTCCAGTTATAAAAAGCATGGAAATTAGTAGTGGTAGTTTAAATGCTAGAACTGACTTTGCTCACGTTACAGAGAGCTGACCTATGAGCCAGGAAAACCTGAGTTCAGATCCCTCTTCTGACACATCTTACCCATGTGATGCTGGGTCAGTCATTTAGTCTGCTCCAGGAAACTTTCTAAGACTATATAAATCACATAGTAGGGATGAACTACACATTGGCAAAAGAAGTTTCCTCGTGCATCTCTTCGTCAATGAAATCATAGCCCCAGGTCCAAGCCCTAAAATGACACATAGCAAAAGAATTGACCTGTTTTACTAGGAAGTTAAAACCTTGAATGTACCAGATATGTTTTTCTGTTTATGAATGAACCTTCAATCTAACTTGCTAAATAGACCATTTGCTATGGAAGTTTGTTGCTGAATGTTCACTTTTTGATTAAGAAATTCAGTAAAGAAGAAATCCATGATGACAATTTCATCAGGACTTTGCCATCCATACAACTGCATATCTCCTGCCACTGTCTGCTGTTGGTACTGCTGGCCAATAGAGGAACCATCCTTATTAATCTTATTAGATTGTCCTCATGTGGTAATGTCAATAGATAGACATTCCATGAACATTCTTGGCCAGTGTAAGCAGAAAAAGGCAGAGAATCTGGGAGCCATGCCACCCTAACATTTAGGTAGGGAACCTAAAGCACATGATTGTACTGGATATGTATGCAGAGCCAGTGTGGGTCTAGTTCAATTTAAAATTAGTCCACAATAGCCGCAGATATTCTTTGAAGACCTTTGAGGACTAGTTTTATCTCCTGCTCTTACCCTCAAGGTAGCAGTTTCTAGCATTTAGGGACCAGATAAAGCTGAGCCTAGGTTCTGACAAAAGGAAACTTGAAACCTAAGAAAATCCTGGACCCACAGAATTGCCTCAGGGATGTGTGTGGGCATGGGGGAAGGAGGATTAGGAAACAAACATTTATTAAGCATCTGCTGTATGACCCAGGCTGTCCTAAGTGCCTTACTCATTATCTCATTTGATCCTCACAACAACTCTGCCAGGTAGGTGAAAGTATAATCTCCATTTTACTTTTGAGGAAACTGAGGTAGACAGAGGTTAAGTGACTTGCCCACGGTCATTCAGTTAGGATGTATCTGAGGCTGGATTTGATCTCAGATCTTTTTGATTTCAGGCTCAGTTCTCAATCTGCCATGCCACCGGTTGCTTATGGCAGACCTCTCAGTGTGATATAGAAGAAATGAGATGCTCTAGTCATATACTCCAGGAAAATTTGTTTTTTGTTCAGGGCATCAAGAAACACTTTTATACTTGTAAGGACTGGTTTAAAATGTTGCTGCCACTGATGTCTTCAATTCCTTTCTCACTTGCTAAACCACTAGAGGTAGTTGGCTCTCTGAAATGTTCCAGAGGTTCTAGTGGGGAAGTTAGAAAGATGATTTATCAGTATGATAAAAAATTGAACACCAAGGTACGAGAGAAGAAAAGCAATAGTTTCTATGTCAGTTATTTAATTTGACAAGCCTTTATAAAGCACCTATTATTGATAAGGGACTGGTAGGTAGGAGCGGCCAGAGTGGGAATCAAAAAGAAAAATGAAAACAGATTCCAGCTATAGCTCTGGGCCTGGAATCAGGAAGACCTGGGTTCAAATTCTACCTTAGATGCTCACTAGCTATGTGACCTTGGGCAAGTCACTTAACCTGTTTGCTTCAATTTTCTCAGCTACAAAATGGGAATAATAACAGCAGAATAATAGCACCCCCCACAAGTTTGTTATGAGGAGCAAAGGATATATTTGCAAAGCACTTAGCACATTGCCTGGCACATGTTAGGGGCTATATAAATGTTGCCTATTAGTATTAATATTAGTATAAGTACTATTATGTAACTTCATTTTGCTGGGAAGCTCACCATCTTCTATAATATATGTGGAAATACTCCAAGATGAACTTTGGCTTTTCAAATAGCATTGAGTCCAAGAAACCAAATTAGTAATTTTCTGATGGCTAGGCAGAATGTCTATTAAAAAAAAACAAAAAAACAGTTCTAATTTTAGCCCAGTGAAGAATCAAGGTCTTTTATCATCATTACCTTGGGCTACTAGCCACTGGCCTTAAGCCTATTCTTGCTCAGTGACTGTCATGTGCTAGTTAATCTATCAGAGACTGGTCTTTCCACCTAGAGAGTCACTCTTGGGTTTTGGCTGACATTTTAGCTACTGGTTCAAACCAACAATCTCACTCTCTGGCTGTTTCTTTCTGACTTCTAGCTCATGACAAGCCTGAGTCCAGCACCAATTAAAACTCTAATTCATCTTCTGATGGTAAAGTGAAGAAAAATGTTGATTCTAATACAGCTTCTCACACTGATTTGTTGATTCTCATAGAGCTTCTGACCAACTGATTCCTTCACTGAGTTGTTTAAGCTACTTTTCTAGGCAGAGTGAAGTTTTAAAACAAATAAAATTTTCATGTTTTAGGATGAAATAATGTTGTTGTAACTTTAGTTCAGCACCAGGTTGATACTCGTGAGGTAAGAGACTTCTGTCAGATTCATCTTCAAATATATATACATATATATGTCTACATACATACATATGTATGTGTATATACATGCATATATACACATATACATATACCCACGTGTGTGTTTGTGTGTGTGTATAGAAAGCAGACAAAGTGTGTTTCTAATTCTAACATATTTTGCCTTCCATACAGAATTAGTGGATATGAAGGGAAGAATGCTGTTATGAGGCATTGGAGGGAGGAAACAGGGAGAGATAGAAAGTCTTGATTTTTTCAACATTGTGACAGTTTGGGATCAGGGAAATTAAGTGGGTGGAAATAGTAAACTTCAGAAACTTGAGCAGGACATGAAAACAATATTTTCAAACAAAAGGCTACTTGAGGCAAGGCAGTGCACTGGACAGAGGTGAATTTGGAGTCAGAGACCCTGGGTTTGAACTCTGGTTCTGCCACTTACTCCTTGAGTAACTTGGGACTGGTCACCTCTTGGGCTTCATTTTCTGTATGTGAAGAATGAAGGAATTAGGGGTAGATTATCTCTAAAATCCTTTCTACCTCTAAATTTATGATCCTTCGATTCAAAATGAATATGATGCACCACTACAAAATGACACATTCTGAAGAAATTTACAGAAAACAGTCTTCCTGCTAAATCTCCTGTCATTCCCCCAAAGACAAGTAAATAAAGGAACTAGAATAGCTGAAATGTTGAAGTTTCTTTCCAGATATTTATCAGAGCTTCCTTGCATCACACCAGCTGAAGTACAGCGTGAATGGGCCGAATCTCTTTTTCATTAAATATTTTAATGGCTATGCCCAGGATTTACAAACCCACTTTAAGCTGGGTCATACTCCCCCTGCCCTGGCCTCCTTTTTTTCTTGCACTATTTGCCTGTTGTATTGGAAGAGTCAAATGAAAATGCCTTTTAGAAAAGAAATGAATTGATTTTTTGGCAGTAAAGGAAACAGTGTATTTAACCACTTTCTTTGATCATTCCACCAAACTTTTTCTTTTGATATGCACAATTTCAAAAGTATTTCTTACTTGCAAATGTTTTTATATGCCACATTCTATATATCCCCACTGAAAAATTAAGTTCAACTTGAAAAAATGACATGAGAAGATTAATCGTCAAGAATTATTCTAATGATATTTTTACCACTGATATTTTTATAGTTTTAATTAGACATTCAGTCTCACAGATCCCTGCTAAGCATCCAGAACACTTCCTTGGTACATAAAAAATGAAGAACACCTGGAAAATGGTTCTCCAAATGGCACATACAAACACTTGCCCCTAAGCCTACACTGATGATATACACAATCTCAGCTGGTTTGATTAGTAGACGGGCACATATTTCCAATGTGGAAACCAGGAACACAAATCAAAAGGACTCTTCTGTCTGATTGTCCTTCACCTCCCTTCTTTGGTTTAAAACAAGCAGTTAAAGAAATAAACATTCCCAAAAAAGCAACCCCAACCCCTGCATTATTAGGACTTCCAAAGTAAATAAAAAGTGGTAGAGCTGAGAGTGAATTGCTACAGGAATCCCAGGGAGAATCCTGATTTTAGCACCACTGTACCAAATTTGTCATTTAGGAAAGCTCTTGTTCCCTTTATTGAGTTCCACTGTAGCGAACAATTTCTGCCTGCATCCCTCGTGTGTCCTTTTGGTTTATTATCTTTCACTGTGAATTGAGCCTCCACAATCAGTTTCCCAGGAAGCCTAATTTCACTCACTGCTTATACATATGATGAGGCACCCTCTTCCCCCCTCCTTCCTCTTCCCAATGTTCTTATCAAATGAAGAATTGTGGATAAGGGTTAGGTGCAGATAAACATGAGTGTAGCACTTCCAGAAAGGTCATGACCCCCCCATAAGGTGCTTCTTGTTATGCCTGACCTTCAGATTTTCATCATCAGCCCGCCTGACAACTTAATAATGCAGAGGTTCAGGATTCATTTCTCCCCTCTGAGAGAGCCAGCACGGGACGCCCTTTTCCCTGATTATTTCCCTGCACTCCCGGCTGCCCTTTATAAGCCAACCAGAACTCCATCAATCATGCTCCTCTCTTCCCTCTCCTCCTCAGCCCCCCATCCTTAGAGCTCTAAAGCTGCGGTGTGCCTTTTGTCTGGTGCTGGAATGTGTATACAAAAATACCCAAAAGGGGAAAGGGGAGAGAAGATACCCTATCTTCAGCAAATAGCGATTCACCTTGTTTTTTAAAGGAAAAAAATGTTCTTAAAAGTTTTCATCTATGTTTTAATATTGTCATCCCTCTTAATAAGCTCAGAGAAGTGCCATAGCATAGAACAATTTGAATGTGAGAATGTCTTTATTTTGGGTGGTGGTCATGGTCATTTTATTGTTCTAGAAGTAGTTGATGAAGGAAAAATAAAACTATCTTTTTTGCCATGGATTATGACTGAAGCCTGTCTAGATGGCTCAATATTTTCAGGGTAATTATTTCACTTTTATCGAAACAAAGTGGCAAGAAGTTTCGAAGGAAGGAAATAAGTGCTTTTGGAAGGGGAGGATATTGATTGGTATCAAATTTTAAAGGCTGTAATAAACGTGTTCTATAAAATATGTATTGACTTCACCCCTAGCCTTGCAAGTGTTTTCCAGTGAGCAAGAAAGTGATGCCTGGAGTGAGAGCAGGATGGGACCCACTGTAGGCACTGAACCACCATGAAGCACAGTGTGCTTTGTGACAGAGTCGGGGCCAATGTCTTATGGCCTGTGGCAGCTGCCATTGCTATCCTGGAGAGGGAAAACATCTCCCTTAAGCCAGTATCTCAGCTGGGTATGGGAACTACACTATATCCAGCCAGCACACTTGGATCCCAGGCTGCCAGTGGCAGCAGGATAGAGATCTGTGCCCAGCTGGATAGAGAAGTTAATGTGTTAGCCCAGCTCACATTAAGCGGCTGCACTGAATCAGACTTTTTTTTTTAAGGGGGGGGGAGGATGCAGAGAGGAAGGAAGAAAAAAAAAAGGAAATGAAAAAGAATTAGTTACAGGAGGCACAATAGAAGTACTTGTTTGTCTAATAACCCCAACAAAATAAGGAAGGTAGCCTAAGCCCTCTCCATGGAGAAGAAGGCTATAAGCTCCATATAAAAAAATCCCTTCCAACATGTCATCAAAAACATAAATCCATTTTTTTACTTTGAATAGAAGTTCAAGCCCAGTTTAGATAAAAAAAACAAACAAACAAAAAAAAAACAAATCAAACCCACCCACAGTTTTATTCCCTTGGCAAGGCATGGTGGGAATGGATGGGAGCCTCTGAATACTGTCTCCCAATCGGAATTTAATATTAAAGTTTAATTAATGTGCTTGAATAAAACTGCCTCTTCTGGGAAAAGGAATCAAGAGTTTAGAAGTATATTTGAGGGACAACAGCATTGTCATGGGAGTAAGGCGAGGAGTTCAAGTTCCAGCTCGGTTATTTAGCAACTGTGCAACCTTATGAAAGTTATTGAACCCCCCTGAGCCTGTTTCCTCATGTATAAAATGAGGGGGTTGAACTGCATGGCCTCTGATGTTCCTTCCAACTCTAATATTCCATGCATTGCTTTAGATACTACATTTTTGGAAAACTATCAATGCTATAGATATTTATTTACTTATTACACTCCCCACATGCAATCCACAGTGACTATATGATTTGTACTTATAGGATTAAAAAATAAAGATTTCTGATGTTCATGCATCATTCTGTGCGACTATGACACTGAATTTGCTGACACTGACAAGGTAGGGCATTTATAACACCTTCAGAAATGAGTAAAAATATGCTGGGAGAACAGGAATCAAAGAACACAAGTTTCCCATATAAATGTTATACAAGAACAAACTAGATTTACCTTGAGAAGTGATTAGAGCTCCAACACAACACTGTTAGGGAACTGATACGGGAGATTTGGGGAATAGCAAATTCGTTCACAAGGACAACAAACCTTTTTGTATCTGACGTGGCTGCAAAACTATCCTTGGGCAGGGCAAATGGGGCAATCATCCAGAATCTCAGAATTTGAGTTACAAGAAATGGAAGAGATTGCGTACTCCCAAACCCACTATGATCTCTTCTCCAGGATCCCAGATATGTCAATTGCTATCCCACTCATCTCTCTGGGACCTTGTTTTCCGAGAAGAAAGGAGTGGATAATTCCAGGCTTCTAAAATAAAATTAGCAGCAGTATATAGTAAATAACTGAGGAGCAGCATGGTAGTGGATAGAGAACAGGTCTCAGTCAGAATGACTTTGTTTTCAAATATTTAAGTCCTACTTCAAGACACTTATTGATTGTGTGACTCCAGGCAAGTCACTTAACCTCTCATTCTTTTAGGTAATCTTTAAGTCTGAAAGTTGCAAAGTAAGTATCAGTCTTCATTGGTAAAGAAATATTCCTCACTAGGGAGTTCCATATCCTTCTCTCATTTTTTTAAAGACTAATTTTCCCTGTCTCACCCAGGTTGGAAATAAAGGGGCTACTCATATTTTCCACCTCATAGGGATTCGGTGTGGAAGTTTTGATCTGGTCCATTTCTAACCTGGGACAGTTGGCCCTTCCTTAGGCAACCTGGTGGCCCCCTGCTCTCAGGGATGGAGGGTTTAGGGGTAGAGGGATGGGCTTATTATAATTCTAGAATTAGTTCAGACACCTCATTGGCTTCACCCGCCACAACTCAGAACTCCTGAGCACAAGAGATCTATGCACATTAGCCTTCCTGGTAGCTGTGATTACAGGGAAGCACCAACATCCCTTATGGAGTTCCCTAACCCAAGGAAATCACAGGTCTAGTCTCTACCACTATATAGTATTTAATTAACACCAGAATACAAAATCACCGTGCTCTACCCTTTTAACTGCCTTGAATTGGTGCTTGTCTTTTTTGTGTTCCCCACCCACTCCCCCAATACAAGGCAACATTTTTCCCCATTGACTGCCATACCTAATGTTTATGCTGTAGGCTCCGTTGATCAAGGTTGCCCTCCACGTTCATTTTAAGCAGCCATCACCTGTATAAAATATTAGCCGGTGGCAGCAGGGTCTCATGTACTGTGATTTGCTCCAGGGCCCTCAAACCCTCTAGGAATGACCCAGCATAGTAGACAGGATAAGTAGGTGGAATCTCAACAGCTGTGTCAAATCAAATCTGGCCCTTCTCTAAGGGGCAATCTGCCACTGATGGAGATGAACTTTTAGGGCAGCCAATTAGAGTTATTTGGGGGCAGGGCAGCCTAGGTTAGCAAGAGATGCAGAAGACCTGGGGAGAGGGAACAGGCATTGTCTGCTGCCCTCCAGGAATGATTTAGACCCCTCAGGACTGGTAGTAATATAAAGTAGTCAAAAGTGACCTTTGTACAGTATGTCAATACTGTTATGTCCCTAGCCCCTAGTGTCCACCTAAAGATTTAGGTTCATTACTCTCCTATCAGTTTCCAGATAATTAACAGAATTTTTCTTAAAACAACTAGAAAAATTGTGTGTTCCTTCCTACTATAGTTGCCTGTACTGTGTCACTGAATCTTTATGCAGTTAGGTGTTTCTTGTGATAATTAGGCCTGCAGTATTTCTGCCAGAGAATGGAAAAAAAGCTTCTCCCTCTTTCATACCAAGAATTTTTGGCTTTCTTGTTTTTCATCTTAAGTGCCTTTTTTCCTCCATCTAAGGTAATGAAATCACATTTGCTCCGAGTTCAGGCTCAAGTCTAGGTCATTAGTTCAAGGATTTAAACCAAACCCAACACTGGTTTGTTTTGCTCTCCCAGTGAAGTAGCTGGTTGAAGCACTTGGAAACCACATCAGGCCTTGATTGGTATTAAAAAAATGAAAAGAAGTGTGTGAGTCCTACCCTCCCCTATTCTTCATTCCCCTAGATTAAACTAAAGGAATGAGTTTCAGCCCCTTCCCTCAGGCCTACCAATAGAGGAATGGATTTTAGAGACTTGTCAGACTAAAGTTTAGGCCACATAAAGTGAAATAACTGGTTAGTTGAGCAAATTAACCAAAATGTAATAGGGAACAAGAAGGGTTTTTGTTTGTTTATTTATTTCTTCAATTATATGGTTGATTCAGGCAGAAGTAAGGATTTTATTTGAATGCCCTGGTCACTATGGCTATGTAGCCTTGAGTATCCACCCTAGTTAAGTATATTTGTCCTTTTCTCCCCAAGTCAGAATTCATCCCACATACTGGATTTGGAGGTTTTCTAAACTATGGATTGTGAATATAACACGTGAAATCTGAAAGTATCTTTTAATTTAATTAAGTTTTGGTCAACGATTTCTTTGACGGGCATAATAATATTAATGAGCATTTGTTTTAACTTAGAAATATTTGCTAATATACTCATCATGTGTGGCTAAATGTATTGAAAGGTTAATGGATATGCCTACAAAATTACAAGAAGGAATGCCATGCTGAAAATTTTAATAAAAATTACATTTATTATATTTGCTTTGACTACTAATTCATTTCTTCATGAATACAATAAGCAAATAAACAAATGAAACATCTATCAACTGGTTCCAATTGATTAATTATTGTAGACAGCTAGGTGTCATAATGAATATAGAGTTGGATTTGGGATTAGGAAGACCTAAATTCTAATACCGACTCAGACACTAGGTTGACATCAGCTCCCATAAATTGTTCTTCCTAGCATGGCCCTAGGCAAGTCACTTAACCACTCAAAGACTGGTTTCCTCATCTGTAAAATGGGCATATTAATAAGTCCTAACTACAAGGCTATTGAGAGAATCAAGTGAGAAAATATTCGTAAAACATTTTGCAAACTATAAAGATCTTTATAAATATTAATTAACATTATTAACTATTTATAAGAAGATTAGACTTGAAATGAGAAGAAATGAGTTCATATTCCAGCTCAGGGATCTAATAGTTTTATAATATTTGGAGGAAGCCACAAAATCTGAACAGTAGTTTACCTGGAAAATGAGGATGTGAACATGCTCATATCTGCATACCTTAAAGCTTTGTCAAGAAGATAAGTAAAATAATATATTTGAAATCTCTTTGAAAAGTGTAAAGTACTACAGGGATGTATAATACTGTATTATAATTTTTTTCAACTACTGCAACTTATTCCAACATAAATTTGATGTCTAGTTAGTGTAATCCTTTGATTCTCTTGCTTCTTTGGGGATGGTGGGAGGGAGAAGACATTTAAAAGTCACTAAGTATTGAATGAATCACATGTGGGACAGAAAATTCATTTTCCAGCCCCTACCCGCAGCCAATGACAATACTTTCCATGCCAATCCATCTGCACATTACTGCCAGATTAATTTTCTTAAAGCATTATTTTCATTTCATAACAGCACCTACTTGCAGGGTGGTTGTGATGAACAAATGAGATAATATTTGTAAAGCACTTAGCACAGTACATAGCAGGCTCTGTATAAATGTTTATTTCCTTTCCCCAGCCCCATTTTTGATAGTTTTTATTGATTTTTGTTTTTGTTTTAACACCAGATTTCCCCCGTATCCTTCTCACTCCCCCTCCCAGGGAGTCATCCCTTATAACTAAGATTTATTTTAAAGAAAACAAAAGGAGGGGAACATCAGTATAAACAGATAACAATATAGAAAAAATCCACCATGACGTGCTCTATAGCCATAACCTCTATCTCTGCAAAGGAGTGGGGGGACTGGAGACTGGGGAGAATGTCTTTATATAACTCTTCTTTGGGACCAGGTCTGTTTTAAAACAAGTGTCATCATTACCTTGCTCAAGAACGTTGATGGGTCTTCAGTACGTGCAGAATAAATGTCACAATTCTCACATTGACATTTAAAGATCCCCAGAATCTGACCCTTTTCTACCTTTCTAAAACTATCTCCCAGTAGTGTCCTTAATACATAAAGTTTTCCCTACAGTCGGACTGATTGACTCATGAGCCCCAAATATATCTGCATTCCTACTCCCAAACCTTCACTTATGCCATTTGTCATTCCCTCCACCTAGAATTACCTTTCTCCTTCCTCTTTGTCTTTCTAACTTCAGTATTCAAGATGAGTGCAGTTGCTATATCCTTCATAGCAAAGGCATGTGCTTCATGTCTTTCCAAAGGTTCCATGAAGGAACCTTCTGTGACCACTTCTACTTACGTTGATCTCTCTTTCCTATGAACTTGTAGCATTAATATAGTCTGTACTCCTCATTAGGTTGTGAGTGAGTTCCTGAGGACAGGGACTTGTCTTTTGTCTCTTTTGTATCCTCAGAACTTAGCACAGTGCTTAGCACATAGTAGACACTTAATAAATGTTGATTGATTGATTTGCAAGTTATTGTGCACTGCCCTGCAATGTCTAATGTATCATTGATTTATGCTATTTAGCTTTTTTTATACTGGGAATTCTGGGAATTTTACTGGGAATTCCTGACTTGAGAATACTGAACTTATGAATGACCACCCCTTCCCCCCCATACACACACACACACACACACACACACACACACACACACACACGCACACACACCATAGCTGGAGTCTGCTCTGCTCCCTACCTTCTGAGTCCATATTCCTTTTGGCATAGGATCCTCACCTGAGGCACCACCACAGTCTCCCCACACCAAAACAATTTGAGACCTAAAAGAATTGAATGTGTCCTAGGAACCTCCTATGTGAGCTAGTGATGTTGAGGAATTAGGGGGTGGAGATCAGGGGGATGACACTATTTTTGAAGTTGTAGGCTCATATATAAAGGAAAGGAAGAACAATTTGTGGGAGCTGATGTCAACCTGTTTATGAAGCAGCCTTCCTTTTCCCAAATATCTTCCTTTATTTTACCGCCCAATTTTCATTTCGTCTCTATCTTAAAACTCACCAATTATTATTATCAATACGACATGTGTTTACAATTTATATTGCATTTAAAAACATACCTGCTGAAGAGTTAATAGACTATCACACCTTAGTGTGATTTAGTTGAATGTCTTATCTTTCATAGCATCTGATCAGAATCAACCACATTGAGGAAAGTGAAGTTTTTGTTGGGATGTAGGAAATCAGGGCTTTCAATTCCATTCATTGAGCATTGACTAAGTGACTATTATGTACCAGGCACTGTGCTGTCTCTGAGAATATAAAAATAAAAAAAGAAACACACTGCTTTCAAGGACTTTTCATTCAATTGGGATGGGATAGAGGGCGACATGTATACAGATAATTTAATAATTAATAGAGATAATTAATAATGACTCACACATGCTAAGTAATTTTGGTGGGGGAAATGGAGAGGATAGACAGAAGAAGGTATTAAGAAGTACCTTAGAAGGGGACTCTTGATCTGAGCTTTGAAGGGAGCTGGTTATTCTAGGCCTACAGGTAAGGATGAAAGGATAAAGGATCTAGAGTTGGTTGGGGCCTTACAGGTCATTTAATTAAGCATCCATTAACAAAGCAACTACTCCATTTTTGTGCACAGCAATGTAGTTAACATTCTACTGGAAATGTTTGGTTTGTTCATTCCCAACATTGGAATATTTCCTCAGAACAAGAAAAGAAATAAGGTATTAGAACTCCCACTAATCTTTCCTACTTCTCCACCATGAATTTTCTCCTGGGTTCTTCAAAAAGACAGGTACTCTATATTGACTATTCTATGACAAAGGAATGAACCTAGGCTCACTCCAACTTTGAAATAGTTAAGATCTTTTTGAGTAGAAATTGCATGCATATATATACATAAATAGTCACCTTTGTACATGTATGTACGTGAACAATGGAATATTTATACATATCCATATATACATAGATAACATGTATATACACATGTATATGTATGTATGTATGTATATACATATGTATATATGTATATATACATGCACATATAGCACTTGTTCAATTCATGTTTGTTGCATCAATCAATTAATATATAGGTTGTCTTATACCCATAGGATTTCAGTGGCAGAGAAAAATTTGATTTATTTGTTTTCCTCTTTGTCATAAGGCTGGCTGGAAGTAAGGCAGAAGGGTAAAGAGAATGAATGAAAAATGTAGAGGAGCTAGTCTCCTGTCTGCCTGTTAAGAGGATAGCTGGACTTTGAGGAGAGAATTTACCTCGATATTTTTAAGCCTTAGTCTGGTGGCAGTGTCTTTTTTCCTTTCTCTCATTTTTTTTTTCCTTTGGTCTGGGAATCAATCAGTCAGACTAGATTAGGGTGCAAAATATTTACCTTGAATATATTATAATGAAGAGTTCTTTTATATCCTGCAATTCAGAAATGAATCAATGATTATCCTTTTAAAATAAATCCATTCTCATTATTGTGGAATTCATATTATTTTGGTAACTCAAGCAGTATGACCTAATTAAAACTTGATATAAAAATTCATCATGGCATATAGTACTTTACCTGTCCAAAGTAAACACAGACAACACAATTTATTTTACTGGAGCATCCCTTATGCAAAATTACTTGTGAGTACTTCACAACCAATTACAATCCACTGTATATGCAAATTATTACTTTTTCAATTATTTATAGGATGTTATGAGTGTTCATAGCCCTTTATAGAGCACCAAACAGAAAAAACGGCAAGAGCCCTGAATAAGCAAAACTAAAAGCCGGAAATTTTCATAGGCTTGTGGCATGGTTGAAAAACTAAAAGCAAAATGGGAAAAAAAGCTGGAGATTGGAAGGGAGGTCATTCAGGATTCAGGTTTTATTGTTTTCTTGGGGACAATATTAGGAATCAGAATCCAGATCTGGCAGATGGAAATAACAATGATAATATGGATGACAGATAATAATGCTCTCCAAATGGGTTAGATCTGAACAGGAATAAATCAGAGAAACATTTAACATCAGTCAAGTTGGGTGGACTGAGATAGGGGGCTTCTATTATAGAAGTTATTAACCTTTTTTGTGTGTGTTATGGATCCCTTTGGCATTCTGGTGAAGCCCATGGACCCCTTCTCAGAATAAAGATTTTATATGCATAAAATAGGATTAGAAAGGAAACCCAGTTCTAATTTTAAATATATACATATATATATATATACCTATATATAACCAATTATATATATTATTAATACATTACATATTATTAACCTTAATTATATTAGAATTGATTTCCTTTGTAATTCTATTTATGCATTTAAAACCATTATTCTGAGAAGAGGTCCATGGGCTTCACTAGGTTGTCAAAAGAGTGCATGACACAAAAAAGCTAAAAACTCCTATATATAATTATGTATGTATGCATATAAAATCATAAAATATAATAACCCATGATATAATTACATACTTAAACAAATGTGC
>CM053589.1:104867475-104905024 GCA_028646515.1 Pseudochirops corinnae | reverse complement strand
GAAAAATTAATGAGGAACGGAAGCAGAAAGATTACAAAATTAAAAGGAGTATGAACAAGGTATTCTTATTCATGGCAATGTCGTCTGTTAGTTACACAATGGAATTTGAAGACCATTATAAGGTCATACCTGCCCCAATATTTCTCACCCAACCAGTCTGCAATGGTACCTATCACTCCTTTTTATAATCTATAAATATCTGTAACCTATAAATTCTTAGCACTCTAATCGCTTTTTGAATTTAGGTTACAAATGGAAGGATACTGTCTTCAGATGGCCACTCTTAGTCATTCCTCACTGGAAAATTAGCATGATTAATTTGATGTTATACAATAGTCACCTTTCAAAGCAGAGAGGAAATAGCCAGAGGGGATGGTATTTCCACCTAGAACCCATATTGGTCCCTCAAACTGTTCATTACAAAAACACGCTGATTTCAGCAATTTACCCAACCTTAGTTCCTTCTAACTGTCCAGTTTTCTGAGTTAGGAAAGATATGTTTGTCTTAATATGTTGAGTCTGAAGAGTTGTAATATAGAAAACAAATAGGTTTTATTTTATTCAGCCTCAGAGGACCAAAAGCATAGTGTAGGCACATAACAATTAGTTGTTGAATTACTGAGTGACTGAATGGATTCTGTAAATTACAGGGGAAAAGATTTTGGTTCATCTTATGTGGGAAAAAAGTTCCCAATGAGATTGGAGCCAGACTAAAAAAGGAATGGTCTGCCCGTGGACAGAGAGAATCCTGTGTAGTCTAAGCCATTCAACCAGAGGATTCCAGGAATTAGAGCTAAAGACAACCTCAGAGAACATCTAGGCTCTCTAAATGTTTCATTTTACAGATTGGAACACTGAGGTCACAATACTCCCAAGGCAGAACTTCTAGGGCTGTATCCCAAAGAGATCATAGAAGTGGGAAAAGGACCCATACATACAAAATATTTATAGCAGCTCTTTTTGTGGTAGCAAAGAATTGGAAATCAAGGGTATACCCATCAATTGGGGAATGGCTAAACAAGTTGTGGTATATGAATGTAATGGAATACTATAAGAAGGTGCTATAAGAAGTGAGCAGACAGACTTCATAATAACCTGGAGAGACTTATACAAATTGAGGCTGAGTGAAGAGAGTAGAACCAGGAGAACATTGTACACAATTACAGACACATCATATTTGTGATGACTAACTTTGATAGACTGGGCTTCTCTCAGCAATGCAAGGCTATAAGACAACTCCAGAAGACTCATGATGGAGTTATACACATCCAGAGAAAGAATTACAGAGTCTGAAAGCAGACTGAAGCAAACTATTTGCTCTCTCTCTTTTTTGTTTTGTTTTGTGCCTTCTTTCTTGTTGTTCATTCCATTGGTTATAATCCTTTACAACCTGACTAATGTTTAATATGAAGATGTCTGTAGAAGTTATGCTGGATTGCATGCCGCCATGGGGGCAAGGAGGGAGGAGATGGAGCGTGAAAAAAATTGGAACTCAAAAGCTTGTAGAACTGAATGTTGTAAACTAAAAGTAAAGAAATTAATTAATTAACTGAAAAAAAAAAAACTCCCAAGGTAGATTAAGAATCAGAATTCACATTTTCTGACTTCAAGCCTGGTGTTCTTTCCTTTCCTTCCTCAGAGGAAGGAAGGCTCAAAACTCTGGAACTGAGTTATTATTACAATGTTATTTTAAGTCCTCATTGCCAAGAAAATTGTTTTACACACATATGCTTAACATTTTAAAAAAGAATGATGAATTGATGAATACAATAAATTTTAGAAACTATACCTCTTCACCAAACTGAATTTTTTATATCCTTACAATAGCTCAGAATCAGTCCAAGAAGTATCCACAGGCAAAGAGATCAGTAATTTTGCTTCTACTCTCTTACTTCCATAACCTGAAGCATTAGAGAGAAAATAAGAAAAGGGCGAATTGTCATCTCTCATTTGCTTAATAAAATGTTTCCAATTTATTTGCATTTTCTGCTTGTTTTCAAGGTAGATTTTCTAGAGTACCTTTAATTTTTTTTTTCTCATTTTTCCTATTCCCCAGTCCTCATCTCTAACAAAACCCACTTTGCAATTTGAATTTCTCAGCCCATGGTAAATCAAGTTTCTATAACTGGCATCACTTCTTTCTTTCTCTCTGCTCTCACCTGCCTATTTCTTAGAAATTTTAATTGGATGCCCTAGCTTTGCCAGGATCTGTCTGTCATCTTCCAAGTCTTTGGCTGGTGGCATTGGCTTTCATCCCCAGTGAAGCACAGGGATAAGCTTTAGGGAATACGAGCATGTAACCTAACCACGGCTTCACAGAGCACTATATCGATCATAAAATTAAAGTTTAGGAAGTGAAAAAGATTCTTAGATTTTAGGCTACATTTGAGAAGCCTTAAAGTTCTAAAAACAGGTCATCTCCATTTGATATTAGAGGAATACTCTGGAGCTAGACCAAAGGACTATAGAAACATCCAAGACATTGCAAATTGACTTGGCAAAGGGAGATCCTCTAGAGGAGTGAAGAAAACCAGTGAGATGTCGCTCCTGGCAGTAAACACCATATGCTTGACTCAGCATCCGGTGCTAGTGAGGTGACAGAGCCAGAGATACTTACAGATCTGACAAGTAGAGTAATATAGAGTAAATCAAGACATAAACACCTTCTCCTCCTTCCCCAAGGAGTTCTCCAAGACAATGTGTGTGGCACAAAGCCCCACTGAAAACCAGAAGCTTCTGACATTGGAATGGGGTTTTCCATATGGATTCTGAAATGAAGTCTGGGATGTTACTAAAGCAAAGGTTGGATTTAAATTAATTACAAACTCAGTAGAGGAAGATTTTTACAAGGTATGTGAATAAATTGAGATTCATTTCTGTTCTTGAGAAAAGACAAGAATGAGAAGAGAGGAAGGACAATTGCATGTAACCCAGCATTGCCAGCAATTTAGAAGGTACAGTATGAACTAAAAATGCATCATTGAGGACTAGTTAAAATGTCCACTGAAATAGAAAGCTGTATTTTAGAGAACATGAGGAAAATAATAAATATAGGAAATATGTTCCACTGAATCCCTAGTTCTAGAAAATAATTTATTGTGTATGAGTTCCAAAAGAGTAGCAAGATTGGAGCTTCATGAGAATATTGATGAAGTAAAAAAACTTAAGAAAATACAACTTAAATCATTCAGGTTCTAATTTAAACAAACATATGGTGATGTTTTCAATCGATCAACAAACATTTATTATGTCAAGCACTGTGGCAGACACTGTGTTAAATACATGAAAATGAAAAAAAAAGTTTTTGCCCTTAGGAAGCTTACAGTCTATGTTGGCAATAGAGGTTTGTAGACAATGTTTACATCTATATGGTAATGCTGAAACAAAGATGAAGACTAGTTTCTGCACTGAGGATCATTGACATCTAGAAAATAAACAATGAAAGTCCACATGTAAATAAATTGCACTTTATGTAAGCTGATTATTTTACTTTCTCTATTCTTTTAAAGAGAAACATAAAGAAGATTCAAGTAACCAAACTGAAATCTGGGAACAAGAAACTATCATATATACAACTTTCAAATATATATGTCATATACTAATATTATATTAGCACTAATTAATATAGTAAGAATATAATATGTTAATTAATATATACTATATTTTTAACAAATAAACATAAGTTCCACAATACTGCTTGTTAGTAGGAGAAGAAAAGAGGGAGAAAAAGAAGGAAAAGGAGAAAAAAAGAAGGAAAGGAGAAAAAAGAGAAGGGGAGATACATATAGAAGTAATAATAATGATAATACCATTTGTGTAGTACTCTAAAATTGGCAAAGTATTTTATCAATTTTATCTCATTTGGTCCTCACAACAACTCTTTAGAGAGACAATCATACAGATGAAAAGAGAAATACACAGACAAGGAAGAAGGGGAAGAGGGAAAAGAAGAGAGATCTACCAGCCCTGAAGATGTACGCAGCTATTATTGTTCAAAAGTTCTTGTTCACTGGGCCTGTGAATTTTAAATGTTATCCACTTTTATTGCTCTCCTTCAAAAAAGTATCCAAGTTTGGCACCATGAAGCAATCACTAATTCTC
Organism: Pseudochirops corinnae; assembly: GCA_028646515.1. Classification (NCBI taxonomy): domain Eukaryota; kingdom Metazoa; phylum Chordata; class Mammalia; order Diprotodontia; family Pseudocheiridae; genus Pseudochirops; species Pseudochirops corinnae. Next base: position 104,900,923 of record CM053589.1, on the reverse strand, counting down.
TACCTCTTCACCGTCCAGATCCAATCAGGCCAGTCTTATATCTTCTTTCACAATCTCCCAGAGGTAGCTAGGTGGATAGTGGATAGAGCACTAGACTTGGTATCAGCAGATCCTGAATGTAAATCTGGCCTCAGACTCTAGCTATGTGACCTTGGCCAAGTCATTTAACCTCTGCCTACGTCAGTTTCTTCATTTTGACATCAGAATAACAACTACCACCCAGAGGTATTGGGAGGATCAAATGAGATAGTTGTAAAGTGCTTTAAAAAGACTTAAGTACTCTACGAATTTGGTGTATTATTATTATTGTAATTTTGATTCTATCCTATGATGTCACTTCAAACCTTTATCACTTCATATTTATGCTATTAAATAGTCATGTAAGTCTTCTTTTGCAAACCTTGTCTCTCTTGATTTCCAATCAATCTGCACCCTGGATTTTTTGGGAGGAGTGATGGACCCAACCTGTGATTTCATGAATATAGAGTATTCCAATAAGGACTTCCCCTTTGCCAATGCATATTTGCACTGTTCTGAAATTCCTAGTCTTAGGGAGTTGCCTAAAGGGAAAATCAATCTCCCTAAAACCCTTCTTTAAGATTTGTTGTTGTTGAATTCCATTGAATTTGATCATGTGACTTTCTGGCTTAAACTCTATAGTAAGAAGTTTCTATTATTTACAATCAATTAATAAGCATTTATTAAGGACTTACTATGTACCTGGCACTACTCTAAGTGATAGAGATACAAAGGCAAAGCTGAAACAGTCCCTGTCTTCAAAGACTTTATATTCTAATAGAAGAGACATATAAGAGATGTAAAACATATAAGAAATATAAGCAAAGCAGATATAAGGCAACAAGAAATTGTTTTTGCAGAATTTGGCACTTGGGCTGAGTCTTGAAGGAACCTCGGGATTCTGAGAGATATTTTGAAGAGTGAAAGCATTCTAAGCAACCAAGGCAAAGATAGAATACAGCCTATAATCCTTAACATGGCATTCAAAGCCTTCCACAAATTTGGTCCCTCCCTATCTTTCTCCCATCAGTTCCTGTACAAGCTTTCCTCTCTGTTAACACCAATCTATTTGTCACCAACTTTGCACTTTCTGGACTCTGATCTACTTAGAATGTCAATCCATGGGGCAGCTAAGTGATGCAGTGAATAGAGCACTGGTCCTGGAGTCAGGGGGACCTGAGTTCAAAGCCGACCTCAGACACTTGACACACTTACTAGCTGTGTGACCTTGGGCAAGTCACTTAACCCCAAATGCCTTATCTCTCCCCCCAAAAAAAGGAATGCCAATCTATGATGCCTCTTCTTATACACATCCAACCCTTCAAAACTCAGTTCCACATTTTAGGGAATTGAAATGGCAGATATGATTCTTATGCCACCATCAATCATCCTTAAAAGACTAATATCAGACTTACATTTTACTACAACCCCCTGATCTGTCTGAGAAAAACATATGTCTAGCCACACCAACCCCATCCTGTATTTCTGAAATTGAACTGTTGGAATGTGAACATAAGGCTTCCTCTAGGACTGAACTAAACATTTAACCAAGTGCCTTGTGCTATTCTCACGGACAATACAGAAATGTGGGCCAGGAGATAGCAGCCAATAGAACTGGCTCAACTCAAAGTATTTTCTATATGATGAGACAGGTCAGACAGCTGGGGTGATTACAGAGCTGTTCCAGGAGCCTCTGCAATGTCTCAGAGCTCAATGCCATCAGCCTAGTGCCAATAAGAGCATCTGGCGGACCCCTCACTAATACAAGGAATCCCTTTGTAAGCCTAGGATTTCACCCTAGATCTGCTCCATCCACGTGCTGAACACCTTGGCAAACAAACTCCTTGTTTCCTACCTTGCATCATATTTTTGTCAGAAGATCACTGAAAAGGGTTATTTCATTTATCATTATATATTCCCCCCAGTGCTTCTGCTTCTATGTCATGATGACGCTGCTTCTCTCTTAACCTGAAACTTTCCTAAGTGCCCAGGGCCTTTTCCCTCCTCTCAATATCTTTCTACCCTGCCCTCCTCTTTATCTCCTGGGAGGCTTCTATTGTGGTGACAGGTTCAGGCTGAGCGGCTTTATTCTCCTCTCAATTGTGCTTTTCATTATATAGACTTTGCTGCCGTGTCATAACATGGGTATCCTTTATTGCCCAATCCACTGTTTTCAAGGTCCCTTCCATATCTTGGTTTCCCTTATTAGAAGCTAAGTTTCTTGAGGCCAGAATTCTTTCATTTTGTTCATATGTATAGCCCTCATGCTTAGCACAGTGCCTGGCACATAGTAAGAATTTGATAAATCCTTGTTTGTTTACTTGTTACGTTATCCAAGGAACCCATCTTATCTAACCAGTACTTGAAGAAGAACTCCTTGTTTTGACAAATAATTACCTATTCTTCGTTTGAGATCCTATACTGGGGGAGAACTCACTTTCTGTGCTGGATCTGAAATTAGAAGACTTGTGCTTAAAAATCAGCCCCCCTGTTTATTTTCTTTTTTTTTTTTTTTTTGCTTTTTGGAGGCGCAGTTGGGGTTAAGTGACTTGCCCAAGGTCACATGGCTAGTAGATGTTACGTCTGAGGCTGGATTTGAACTCAGGTCCTCTTGACTCCAGGGCCAGTGCTCTATTCACTGCACTACCTAGCTGTCCCTCTCCCCCTGCCCTGGGTTATTTCCAAAGAGACTTTGACTATGTCACTTAACTTCTCTTGCCACAGCTTCTCCATCTGTCAAATTACAGGGGTGAGCTAGATGGCTTCTGAAGTCTGGTCTATATTTAAGACAGTCCTACATGCTCAGAAGTGTTTGTTTACATGAATCTAAAATCTGCCTCTACAACTTCCACATGTTTCTCCTGGTTCTACTGTCTGTTCACAAATAGAACAAATTTAATTTCTCTACCACATGACAGTTTTTCAAAAACTTGAAGAGAGCTATCATGTTTGCCCAAGGCTGCCTTCCTTTAATCGATCCAGGTATAGCTTGTTTTCTAGCTTCCTTGATCAGATCCCCACTGATCTGTGCCTGATAATGCACTGTTAAACATTCTTATGGATAACAAAGACAAAATCACTATCAATGACTTGGATGGCCTGTCAATCAAATTTAAAGATGACACAAACCTGGAGGCATAACTAATGTACTGAATGACAGAGTTAGGATTGATATGCATAAGCTAAAATACTGGGTTGAATTAAATATGATAAAATTTAATAGGAATATGTAAGACTTTACATAGATTCAAAAATCAACTTGACTAGAATAAATCAGGAAGGGGTGGCTAGGTGGCACAGTGAATAGAGCACCAGCCCTGGAGTCAGGAGGACCTGAGTTCAAATTGGGCCCCAGACACTTAACACAAAACAAACCAAAAAAACTAGCCATGTGACCTTGGGCAAGTCACTTAACCCCAATTGCCCTACCTTCCCCCCCTCCAAAAAGCAAAAAAAAATTTTAAAAATTTTTAAAAATTTAAAAAATTTAAAAAAAAAAGAAGAAAGAAACTGGGAAAAGCAAGACTAGATAGAATTTTAGAAAGAATCAGAAGCTAATCACTTGGACAGAATAGTAATAGTAACAGTAATGATAATAATGGAACTAGTGTTTATATACTGTTTACTATGTGCCAGGTACTGTACTGAACACTTTATAATTATTATTTCATTTGATCCTCACAACAACCCTGGGATATATGTGCTATTATTGTCTCCATTTTACAGATAAAAGAAACTGACAAAGCAAAGTTAAATGACTTACCCAGGGTGACATAGCTAATAGTGTGCGAGGTTAAATTTGAGCTAAGGTCTTCATGACTTAATGGCCCAAGACTCTATCCACTATATCATTTGGGATAAAAGAGAAGAGTTGAAGAAACAGATCCCAAACCTAACATGAAGTTATGATGGTATCATAATAGGAGACTTCAAATATCCACATATTATTGAAGCTTTCAGCCAAAAGAAAAGTGCCTAGAAAAATTCTTGACTGTTTCAGTGATAATTTATTTCTTCTGAAGATGCAGGAAGCAACTAGGGAAATGATTCCTCAGGATCTGCTTTTGACCAACGTCATTGCTGATGTTGAAATTATGAGATCCTTGGGAGAAAATGACCAATCTATGTTAGAATTAATGGTACATGAATGGAAAACCAAGTATAGTCTAACATTTATCCTAGATTTGGGGGAGAGTAGATTTCAAAAGTTAAAAGAAAGGGTAGGTAAGATTTTGTGGACTAAAGTTCTACTGAGGATGTCCAGGAAAGTTGGAAATAGCTCAAGAAAAGAATTTTCACAACACACACACACACACACACAGACACACAAATGATTCCAGTTAGGGGAAAAAAAAAAGGGAGAATCTATAGACTAGGATTGTATATGCGTGTATATATTATAGGATAGGATTTCAATTCTTATAGGCATTTCCCAGAAACCAAATTCCCTCTACCAATGCAGATCAGCAAGTATGCTACATAGAACATCTTAGATTGTTGCTCAAGGCACAAAAGGTAAGTGACTTGTCCAACATCATCCAGCCAGGATGTGTTAGAGACGGGACTTGAACTCAGGTGTTCTTGACTCTAAGTTAACTCCATACACACTATGCTGTGCTGCCACTGTATCCTTTATATTCAATAAAGTATTTTCCTGCTCTCAAATCCAGCTCAATTCATTTAACATGTAGTCACTATATATAGAATGTTCACTATACTGTGTAATCAGAACCTTAAAAACTGTTCACAGTAGCATTCTTCTGGAAAGTGCATGGCATTACATTTATCTATGTCTGTGTCTATATCAATGCCCATACAATATGTGAATGTAGACATTATAAATGCATATATGTACACACATATACATATACTTTCTTATCCTATAATATATACACGCATATACAATGAAAAATTGAATATGAAAAATCCTACTTAGACTACAATAATTGACCAATTTTGGAGCAGCCAGGTGAATTGAGCGCTGGCTCTGAATTCAGGAGGACCTGAGTTCAAATTTGACCTTAGACACTTGACACTTACCTGGCTGTGTAACCTTGGGCGAGTCATTTAACCCCAATTGCCTTGCCTTCTCTCTTCCAAAAAAAAGTTGACCAATTTGGATTTTTTTAAAATCCTGTGTAGAAAGTAAAAGCAAGGGTAGGTAAGGAAGGATGAAGACTTGGGTTTAAATCCTGTTTCTGCTATGATAACCTATTTGACCATTTATAAGCTATATGACATTGCTGGGGACTCAGTTTCATCATTAGTAAAAAAAAAAGATATCAAGAATTTATTAAACACCAACTATGAGCCAGGCATTGCTAAACTCTTTACAAATATTCTCTCCTTTGATCCTTACAATAACCCTGGCAAGTCGGTGCTATTATTATTTTCCTTGTACAGTTGAGGAAACTGAGGCAGAGAGAGGTTAAGTGACCTGACTTGGGTCACTGCAGCTCATATATATGAGATATTTGAAATCAAGTCCTCCTGCCTCCTTCCACTGTGCCACCTAGCAAAAATTAGATGCTGCTGCACATTGGACTAGGTGACCTCTAAGATCTGTTCTATTTCAAAATCCATGCTCTCTTTTTTTTCACAACAACCTAATGATTTTATCAGTTGAAGAAATGAGAGAAATTAAGTGACCTGCTAATTTATGTTTGTTTAAGCCTATACTTGGACCCAAGCTGTTGGATTCCAAGGTTAGGATTCTTTTCACTAGTTAACATATTGCCTTTTAAGATAAATACTAAGGAAAAGAAACTGTATTCTTTTATCTATAAACTCTGTCACGAATGCTAAATTTAAAGACATTTTAAAGTACATCTTTTTAAAAAAAAAATCACATGGGACCCCTTTTAAATCATGACTTTCAATGCAGACCTTTCTACTTATCTCCACTGCATTCCATTTGCAATTTCACATTATAATTTCTCTATGCCAAAGCAATAGGAAAATCTATATTTTTGCCATTGTATCATTTTAGTATTCATGTTAATGTTATAATATAAAAATCCTACTTTAATAAGAACATCCATAGCATAAATACCCCATAATAAGACATTTTAATTTCAGTAGCAAAAATTTGTACTCCTGGAACACTCTAACATGATAGATAAGAGCTTCCAAATTGGGTTTTTAAAGCACCCTCTGTACTACATTAGCAAAAATAAATATTAACTTATGAAATATATGATAGAAAATCTTTAGTACAGTACCAAAAATTAATTCAAAAGGAGATATTGATCCTTAAGCTACCTAAAATAAAATGTATTAGGCAATTCCTAAGTATCTTCATAGCAGTAACTCTGTACATTTCATACAATTTGGTTCATTATGGAGAAAAAGAAGACTTGTTACAAAGCTAAGATCCTAAACAATAGGCAGGCAACTTCATGATTTGTGTAGGAAATTTCATTCTATTTTAGTTTCCATCACTAGTACCCTGGGAATTTCATGAATAGTATGGTATTCAGAGGCGGAAAGTGCATTACTCTTAATGACTATCAAGTTCAAGTTGCCATGCTCTTCCTTAAAAGGGGTGAGGACTTGGGAAGGAGGGAAGGGTGTATGCATTGCAGCGTTACTACTGAATGAGTGAGTAAATTCCCATAAAATGTGCTATCAATTATTATAGGTGTATTTGAAAGAAATAGATAGTTGAAAGGAAATTTGGCCCTTTAAACTTAAATGTGGAGATAAAGAATCCTTGCCCTTTCAGGAAATGTGCAGTTTGAAGGTCAAAGGTCTAAGAGGAATGTGACACTGATATCCAATTAGCACTGTCCAAAATTATGACTCTCTATGACTCCTCAGAAGTTATATTTGAGGGACTTTGTTTCCTCATAGCGCATCAAAGTTCATCCTTTTAGTTCTAAGCAGGGAAGTTAAATACACAAAATTGTCTACATAAGATTATAGGTGACTTCAGGGGGCCTACAAATTCCTAAATGCAGGTAACCCAATACAATTATTTCTTGAACTATATGATAGATATGCAACTGTAAAACTGTGCATATTACAACTAAGTCAATTGTATTTTACTTTAAATGTGTCAGGAGAGTTATTTGTTTAAAAGGATCCTAATGATGATTTCCTAATTTTAAAAACTCCTTATTTAAAAGAATTTCATTATAATGCCAACAATTGCTCCATAACTATTTGGAAGTTTTGTTGTTTAATTTTTTTAAAAATGTTATTTCCTAAAATTATAAAGAAACTTGCATTTGTGCAACCTTAAAGAAATTAAAAATATTTAATTGACAACAACATTCAGGTAGGTAATTGTAAGAGTTGACATTTCTGTATAACTTCAATGGTTCTATTTTATATCTAAAGAAAGAAACCTACAACTCAAAAAGGTAAAGTAACTTTTCCACACTCACACTGACAGCACTTAAGAGAACTGACTCAGATTTTACAGTTCAGTCCAACTAATCTATTCATTGTCTCTCAAAAATGCCTTCTTTATTCTCCCCTTTGAACCCTTCTCAGCTTACTGTTCCTGCCGGGAATGTCCTCTGAACTATTCTTTTCCTTCTAATTCCTTCTTCTTCTTTTTATTTTTATTCCTAGGGACTGATCAAGTGCTACAACCTTCATAAAATCTTCTTCAGTCTCCAGGTTCAGTTCAATTCACTTAATATAGTAACTGCTACTGTAGATGTGCATATATACACATATGTACCTGTATGTATATCATAAAGGTATATGTGTGTATGTATACATGCATGCATACATATATAGTGACTACATGTTAAATGAATTGAGCTGGATTTGAGAGCAGGAAAATACTTTATTGAATATAAAGGATACAGTGGCAGCACAGCATAGTGTGTATGGAGTTAACTTAGGGTCAAGAACACCTGAGTTCAAGTCCTGTCTCTGACACATCCTGGCTGGATGATGTTGGACAAGTCACTTACCTTTTGTGCCTTGAGCAACAATCTAAGATGCTCTATGTAGCATACTTGCTGATCTGCATTGGTAGAGGGAATTTGGTTTCTGGGAAATGCCTATAAGAATTAAATCACAGGTTTGTATCTATATACATGGGCCTGGAGCAAGAAAAAATTCAGTCAGTACTTATATCTATATTTCCCATGTCTAGATCTCCCTTTGTCTCTAGCCCTATTATATCTATCAATACCTACACCTATAAGTTCTATCTATGACTCTCTTGTGGCTCTGTCAAGCTTAGCTTCCCAGAAACAGGAACTGTGAAGGACTTGAAGTGGACTAGACGCTGTGAACTTCAATATGGAACAAGAACTGGAGGAAGAACTGGACAAGGAGCCAGATAAGGAAGTGGGAGCTGCCAGCCTTTGAACCCAGGTGGTAGTTGGAGCTGGGACCATAGAAGAGGAACCATGGAAGCTGAGAGCCAGCCTCAAGTCAAACTGAAAGAAGACATTACTTGGATACTGTGTACTGACTGAGAAGATTATTATTTACTGTGACCTAGGGGTGAAGAACTTTGACTTTTGTACTTTGTGATTGAATTAAGGATTTTGTGATTGACTAAATAATTATACTTTGTTGAAAACTATTGTGACCACTTTGGTGAAAACCATGTGGCCATTTTAGTGACAATTCATTGTGAATGCTGTAATTTGATTTTCTGTGATAAGTTGTAACATTGTGAATGCTGTATCTTGATTTTCTATGAATGTTTTGCTCTGATTTGTTATGGAATAAATAGAATGTTCACTATACTGTGTAATCAGAACCTTAAAAACTGTTCACAGTAGCATTCTTCTGGAAAGTGCATGGCATTACACTTATCTATGTCTGTGTCTATATCAATGCCCATACAATATGTGTATGTAGACATTATAAATGCATATATGTACACACATATACATATATTTTCTTATCCTATAATATATACACGCATATACAATGATATCTGTATTACATATATGTATATTGCATAGGGCATGCAACCATACATTATTACGTATATATAGGCATGAGTGTATGTTTGTATGTATGTATGTATACATGCATGTATATATGGATTTGTATAGGGAAAGACATTTGTGTGTGTAAATGTATGTCCCACAACCTATGCTTTAACTGTATTGGAAGACTCTTAATGAAGAAACTATCTATAGCAATACAACTTGCCTTTAAAATCCTTAAAGGCAGGAATGATTTCATTTTGCTATTTCTATCTGCTGGTTCTATAACAGTGCCTGCTATATAGGAGCTGCTTACCTGAGGGCTTGTTGTATGAAGTTCACACTTAAGAGAGTTTCCCAGAGCAATGATAGGCTCAGGAACATTGCATAGGTACTAAGAGTCCAAGGCAGAACTGGAATCTTGGTCTCCTTGATTCTCTAGCCACTCATCAGAGCAGGCATTTAAAATGAAGGACTGCATTCATGAATATACATTCTTTCCTCTTCCCACCTCCTTTCTGTATCTCTGCAAGTCCTTGCTTGACCAAGTGGATAAAGGGCAATAGGCAGCGTCGTGGCCTCACTACTGAAGTAATTGTTCCTAAGCAAAGACTTAACTGGGTGACTTCCCTACTTAATTGACTCCAGGGGCTTCTTATTGCCTCTAGGCAATAAGGCAATAAAATAGAAATGCTTCAGTTTAGCTTTTAATGTCCTTCTCAACCCATGGTTTCAATCCACCTTTCCATCCTCATTGGCTGTGCCTTACTTCCCCTGTCATACCCTAAAATCCCACCAAATTGGCCTTCTAGCTGTTCCTCCCACACAGCATCCATCTTCTATGTCTGTCCCTTTGTAATGGGTCTTGTCATCTCATGTATTCAGAATGACATTCCCCTTACATTCATTTCATAGGGCCCCTTTCCTTTAAGATTCAGGTCAAGCATCATCTTCTGACTGAATCCTGGCCTGATCCCTCCAAAACCACCTTGCAGTTAACTGTTTTGCATGCGTGTGTGTTTATTCACTTTATTATGCTCTACATACTTATACACCTACCTTTTTCTCTTCTCCATTAGGATGTAATCTCTTCACTATTAGGTATTGTTTAGTTCATCATACCTATATTCCCAGCACCTAGGATAGTGTCTGGCACACAGCTGATATTTATAAAAGCCTCTTGGTTGACTGATAACAGGGAACATTCTGGGCTTAGAATCAGGAGGACTTACTTTCAAATCCTGATTTCTGTTATTTAATAGCTATGAGACATTTGGTACTTACCTAGGAATTATTATCATGCCTTTGTGTGTATGTCTGTTACTATATTAGCATGATATGACATAGATCCTACCCTCAAGGAGCTGCTTTTCTAATGAGAGGAAGCCCACTTACAAAAATAATCATAACACAAAGGAGAGAAGAGAGAGAGAGAGAGAGAGAGAGAGAGAGAATTCTATGAGAACGTTTAGGAGGGGGCATATCTAGGGGTGTGCTGACAAATTTTAACAATCAGGTCTCCAGGAAAAAAAGAATTGTAGAGAGAACAAATTTCTGAGTTTAATCTGCGTTATAACTCTTTTCTTGGATCACTTCCTTAAGTCTAGAGTCCTGGGGTTGGGGAACCTATGGCCTGGAGGCCACAAATGACCTTCTAGGTCTTCAAGTGCAGCCCTTTGAATCCCTTCAGTCAAAGGGCCACACTTGAGGACCTAGAGGGCTACATGTGGCCTCCAGGCTGCAGCTTCCCCAACCCTGGTCTAGACTATTAACAAAACAATAAATCAAACCCTGGTTGTACTATTTTCTGATTTTCAAGCCCTAAAATTAACTCACACTAACTTCAGCTCACAATTAAATTTTAACAAGAGCTTCCAGAAATTGAAACTTGCTTGAGCTCACTCCTGGAATATCACTTTCATCCGGGGTTTCAGGGAAGGCTTAGTAAAATTCTTCAGCAAAGAGGAATGGAGGGTGGAGAGGAGCAGGGAATGGATAACCTCTTTGGGGCCTGCTGAGTGGTGTGAGCGAAATCAGAGTTGGGAGACACCTAGAAGAAAGGACATCAGAGAGTTTTGCTGAAACACAGATTACATGAAGATGGAATAGTAGCCAGAGTAGTGGCTCAGCAATTATTTATGAAGTACCTACTATGTGCCAGACAATGTACTAATTGACTGAGGATATAAAGAAAGGAAAATAACAAACCAAAACCAAAACCAAAAAACCAAATAAATACACAAAAGACAGTATCTACTCTCAGGGAGCTCTACTGGGGGGAAACAACATGAAAACAACTATAAGCTATAGAAAAGATGAACTGGAGAAAATCTCAGAGGAAAGGCATTAAAATTAAGGAGGATTGGGAAAGACTTCTTTGTAGAAGGTGGGACTTTAGCCAAGACTTAAAGGAAACCAGGCAAGCTACAATTAGAGAGCTTTGTCTAGAGAAAAGATTTTATTCAATAGACAATGAAAAAACACTTCAAGGTTTTTGAGAAGTAAACTGAGGAGACCAGTTCATTTGGGATGTGCTAAAGCCACAATATGAATTACAGTTTGGAGAACAGATAGACTGACTGGACAATGTCACAAAAGTGTACACTTAGAGAAATAAAGAGCTGAATTAGAGGAACTATAGTGGGAGCAGAATCAGAGAATCAAAGTGATAGAAATGATAAGGTGTAACAAATGTTTGCATATGAATTGCTCTCTATAGAATTGCTTATTTGGGCTACAAATTTGCTTCACCTCTATGCCTAATCTTCTCAACTAAATTCTGGACTCTGTGAAGGCAAGGACCATGTGGCACACCATTCTGCATTCCCAGACCCTAGACATAGTAGGCCCTCAATAAACATATGCTATTTGAATAATAACAATACTTTACATATATTTATTGCTTTAAGACCTGCAAGGCAGTTTACATACATTCTCATATAAAATATTTAAATTAATACCTGTCAACAGAGTCATAATCAGAACTAATTGGCAGCATAAACCACACTTGGGTCAAGGGGCACAAAATGTATCCTCATATGGACCTTTAAGGATAGAAACCTCCATGTTACTGTTAGGGATCCTACCACATGGACAGGTGATTGAGTCTAGAGAGAACTGGAAGGAAATTGCCTGAAGTGTGAGCTATGACAGAGTTAGGAGGAAGATTCCTATATTAAATAATATTTCTTTCTGACTAGGTACAATAGTCTATTGTTTCTACATTGCTGAAATACTGGAAGTGTTTTTAATGCTCTATAAATTTGACATCCGGGGGTAAAGACTCAATTGCTTCTCCCCGTTTAGGACTATACCCATGAGGTAGGCATCGTGAGTATTGTTCTCTCCATTTACTCATGAAGAAAGTGAGATTCCCATAGTCACACAGTAAATTTCAGAGTAGGGGTTAAAATTCATGCTTCTCCTGATCTGACTCCAAATCCCAGGCTCACTATGTTGCATATGCCCTATAATTTGCTCCTTACATATTAGTATCCAAAGGCAATAAACAGTAGCAAAGGTGCTAATAGACATGATTGAAACAGAGTTGAAAATAATATTGTGAAAATCAGAAAGGTACATAAATCTACTTTTATTCATAAAACTCTAGGTTTTTAGTCACCTTGGAGAAGAGTGGGATTAAGGAATCCATGATCTAATTAAGTAGAAAAGAACTTCTGATTGACAACAGTAAATATAAATGTTTGCCTCCATCGATTCACAATATTTAAAATGTAGATGAAGATGATAATGTTTATCATACAGACAAACCATCCTTAGAGCGGACCGAGACCCTTCTCCAGTTACATAGGCAGTTTCATAGAATGCAGTCTAAAATAGGGAGCAATGTTTTTAATAAGATCAGTTGATAAGATCTCCCAGGCTTCAAGTATTCCTATGAAAGATAATCAGGGCTCAAGATGTAAACCCGAGTTTGGTTGGGACTGTCTGTGGAGGAGACAACTTTTGTTCTTACCGGGGTGGTGTTGCTGCACTTGTTTCTCATGCTAAGGACTGCTGATAACATTTATGTCAATCTTGTATCCATGTTATCAGGATTCCACACTTGTCTGCATCTGTGGTTTACAGATAAAGTTGGAATTTTTTTTGAAATGAGTAGCTGTATCAATCAATTTGCTGCTCAAATAATCAGCCAATGTTTATTTTCTAAGCAAGGGTGCTATATTAAGAACACATATGCTTCCAGTTGGCTACAAAATGCATGGGCTCTTGAAAAGGTTAAAGAAACAGAAACAGGAGTATGGGCATGTCTGTAAGGAGCCTGGTTAAGTATCCGAGATTATAAAATGGCAGAAATGAAGATAAAATTCCTGTAAAATGGTGGTGTTGAAACAAATTCCTGTTTAGATCAATGTTTGGGGAAATAGATTTACTTTCCTTTATTAATCTTTCATTAGAAATTCAAAATAATAAAAAAAAACCAAGTTACTAATTATAATATTGTCTCTTAGAAAAGCAACCATTGAACCCTGAAGTAGAAAAAAATCTTAAACTTATAATTATCTGTTAAGGGGGTGGGAGAAAGAAGGGTAAAGTAATCTCAAATAAAGTTATAGAAACCATTCTTTTCTTTTCCTCCATTTTTAAAGCCATGATTTGACATTTCACAATTATATTTCAAAATGAATTTTACTCACTTTAGTCAAAGTCTGACTTGTACAAGTCTTCTCTAAACTATGCTTCTTAAGGTTGGTTTTCTCAATATGATGATCCAGATAGCCATGATTTCTGTTTTACTAAACACCCCAGCTTAAAAGTCACCATAAATCATTGTTTTTTTAGGCTTCTGGAAAGCATGAATGATCTCTTGAGTCTATGTTCCTTAGTGCTTACAGTGATCAAATCACTGGCCATGGATCGTCTCTTATAGTATAAACTCTAATAAAAACAATATTAAACCTGTAATCTGCTCACATACAAAGAAATCGATTTTTTTTTACTAGAAGTGCCTTAATTTTAAATTCATTTCACTCAATTAACCAGCATTTATTATCATAGAAACCTACCATGTTCAAGCACTAAGGTAAGCAGTGAATGAGGAAAAGAAAACAGTGAGAAAATCCCTACCCTCAGGCATTTTATAGTCTACTTTTCATCATTGTGACGATGTGTTTATTTATTTGGTCTTGATGAAAATTTTAAGTTGAGAAATAGAATGGCAAAATGGATAGAGGACTTGCATTAGAGACAAGAAGATTTCAGTACAAATCCTGCCTCTGATTCATGCTAGATGCCTTACCTGGGGCAAATTATTTAACTTTTCAGTGTTCCAGTCACCTAAGATTATAAAATGCAAATAATTTTTTTCTATAGCCAGAGTTCCCTACTCTGAAGAAATCATAAGTCCAGACACCCCCTTGAGTCCTCCCTACAAAAACACCCACAAAACAATGACCAGACTCGGTTCTCATTTTCTCACTCTTGTTTTTTAAGCCTGAGAAAATCATTAGCACTAAATGGTTGCAAATGTTACATGTGCCCTCTTTTGTAAAGGGACACAATTGAACCCACATGGCTGTTAGGGCAAAACATTTGTGAGCTGGAGCTTTGGTAGAAGATACAGTTGTGTTCAGAACACTCCAGTTTTGCTGATTTGTGAAAGAGTTAAAACATACTCAGGATTGTTGGAAGCATTTGAAATGGGTATTGTCTTTTGTGTTGTTTTTCAGTCATTTTCAGTCACGTCTAACTCTTTGTGACCCTATTTGATTTTTTCTTGGCAAATATACTGTGGGGTTTGCCATTTCCTTCTCCAGCTCATTTTACAGATGAGAAAACTGAGGCAAACAGAGTTAAGTGACTTGCCCAGGGTCACACTGCTAGTAAATATCTGAGATTGTATTTGAATTCAAGAAAGATGAGTCTTCCTGACTTCAGGCCTGGTATTCCATCCACTGCACCACCTAGTCACATTGTCTACTCTTTAAAATAAATATGACCTTGGATATCTTTATCCCAATGAAAAGGAACAGCACTAAGAAGAGGCACTCTGCATTGGGGATACATAGATCCTTCAGTATGGAAGTGACTGAAATGCTCCTGTAGTCTTACTTTGGCTGTTATTATGTAAAGTCCCAGTTATGTTCACAAAAAGAAGGCATACTTATTCCCCTTTTGATGTTCCTTTCCCTGATATTTTGGAGGTATAATAAAGTTATAGATTTAGAGTTAGAAGACCTAGAGGTCATAGAGTAAACTCTCACTTGTAAAATGAGAAAATGGAGGCCTTAGAAACATAATAGGTAGTTAATTGGGTCACACAATGACAGAGTATATAAGAGACAGAATCTGAATACAGATCTCCTAAGTCTAAACCCATTACTGTTTCCATTGCTGGTTGCAGACCATTCTTCATATCCCAATTAGCCATATACACAGGCAGTTTTCTTGCCTTCCCAAAGATGCCACTGCAACAACCTCCAGAAACGTTGTCCTGAGAGACTTTCCATTCAGCTTGGGAAAATATGAACCTATGGCAAAGTTGACTTGACTGGTGGATGAGCAGATACAGAGCCAACTCTACAATATCTTGCTGGTCCCAAACAATGTTTCACATCCCATTCAACCACCCATCCTCCATGCTTTCCCCTACCCCTTGTCTCCAACTTTTGTTCAGATCAATACTCCACTTCTCGAAAGAACATTTCAATGTCTTCTATATCTCTTGTATTTTCCAAGACCAAAATACCCTTCCCTGGCCACCCACCTTGTCTCCACTTATTAGAATATAAAATGCTTGAGGGCAAGGACTATCTCACTTTTGTATGTGCATTCTGAGGCCTTGTATTTGTATCTTGAATAATCCAGGAAACACAGCCTTCAAAAGCATTACCAACCAGTATGTCTTAAGGTCCTTCCTACTGAATGCATTCAATTCTATTTGTACTACTATACTGTTCCTCTTCCTCCTCCTCCTCCTCTTCCTCCTCTTTCTCTTCTTCCTTCTCCTACCATTACTACTATTCCTACCATTCTTCTTCCTCTTTCTTCCCTTCCTCCCTCCTGTCTAATACTTGTGGCTTTAACTTTTGCAAATATTTTACATATATCATCTCATTTTAAGTAAGTATTGTTTTGGCATCTTCTTTCTAGCTGAAATTTAAGATATAAAGTTTCAAAATATTCCTGAATTAGGTAATATTGTATTTCACAAGAACTAATTATACCTCACTACAATATGCCACATTTAAAAAAAAACGGGCTTCCAAAGGATTTCCCATTTGTCAGACTCAATTGTATAGCCAGAGGTATTACGAAAGAGCAAATTTAAGGACACAATTCATTGGCTGTGAAGCTGACCATGACACATAGTTATTTTTAGCCTCAAATAGACAAGCACAGAAGTGAAAATTCACTTGGGTATTAGAAGAGTCACTACAGAAATTTATATCTAATAGATATTCCTAAATACTTTGAGCAGGAAAATTTATCCAGGAACAGAGTTACCTATTAAAGAATTGTCTCTGTGCAATCTAATTAATCTCTCACAATCTGTTTTCATGAATAGAATGATGTAGATAAAAATGAGCAGAAGATAATATCAACTAGGGAACACTGTTCAGTTGATGGAAGTGTATTTCTAGTCTTACTCATCTATATTTAAGGATTTTCAAAATTAATTTGATATTCAATCCAGCAGGGTAAATGAAAATATTCAATATATCAATACCGATTACGTCTATAAAAACAAAAATCAATCAAACAAACAAACCACATGTGTGGTGTGGGGATAAAGGACAACTCTACTCAATAATAAGTAATTGCTTTTTTGGAAAAAAAGTTGAATTCAGTCAAAAAATTAGTGATTTATTAAGAACTAGCTATTTTAAACATAACTGGCTAATGAACCTAATTTTGTAAATGCATATCTCTGAGCTCATATAGAGTATATATAACACAGTCATAATATTAAAGTAACCTAGTTCCCAAAATGCTATGAATTTATAGGTATTTCTAAAAATAAGTGGGACCCGAGGAGTCTGTATTATTTCCGTAAATTCCTGCTTGGCAGGTTCATAATAAAAGTCTTAATTCTGAGGAAAACAAAGTATTTTTTAAGTCCCCAGAAAGCCAATTTGAGTTTGCAGTTGTCCTGAGTTCTTTGAACTTTCAGAAAGATGGGAGTACAGTCATAGAAAAGATGAACTACTTCCCCTAGAGTGGTACAACACATATCTGTGCAGATTGATGTAGCCATAAGTCACTGGAAGCTAACCTGGGCACCTCCTGAGGAAAAGCTGCAAGTTAAAATCACTCCAGGTGGTCAGCAGAAGCAGAGAATCCTAGATGTTCTCATAGGAGGTTATAACTTCTGTTCAACCACAACCCACATATAAATATTGTAGATTTATACGTTCAAAGCCTAAACCCTCACCATAAAAATGCATTTAGGTTTAAGCTTTATTTTTTAAATGATTCTAAAGTTAGTAAAGTACATTCAAGGATTTCAATGAAGCTCCTAACCAATCAGAATCCTTGAGTCACACTACATGACTAAAAGATGAAAGCAAAGGAATGATGTCCACATCTGGAAATAATGGAAAGTGGCCCAGCTGTGGAAAAGGGACCATTGCATTAAACTGATGCTATGTCTACAAAACAAAGCAATGAGGTGAATTTTTTATTTCAATGTTGACAACTCATATAAACAACAACTCAATCCAATATGGGACTCATATTATCCATATTTGCTCTATATTGATTAGGTTAAGTTGATCACAGTGCAGTTTGCAGTTTAGGATGCTCTCTGGTGAAATCTCAGAATGAAAATTCAATGTCTTTTGTTTGTCCACACACACTTCATTAAACTATATCTACATATGGCAAATATTTCCAAATGATATTACCTATTTTGATTTTCTACAGTGAAAATATGAAAGTGTGACCAATAAGGGAGGAAGTGAATCTGGTCATGCATGGTCAGAAGGTTTTGGGTGTAGAATGTGCTTTGAAATCTCTGTAATGGCATTTATGCAATTGTTAATTTCTTCTTAAAATATTGTTTTTATAACAACAACACAACACACAACTAAATATTTATATAAGAAGAAAAGTGGAGAATTATTGCAGATAAATCAAAATGAAAGGTAAGTCTTTTTTTGCCTTGAGGTGAAATTGTCTATGGGTTTTTGGTCTGAGTAATCCAGGCAATTGTTTGTCTTCCATTTTGTATATGTAGGTCAAGTCTAAGCATACTGCTTTGCTCCCAACACATTTTTTAAAATTGTCTTATGAAAATGTCCCAATGTGTAATTTTGAGGGAAAATCATGGTTGATAAACATCATAAAATGTATATTTATTAATAAAGGTAAATACAGAATAGGCTTTTATTTTGTTGGTTTGTTGGCCATGTTATATATAAATTCCCAAAAGCATCGATGGTAGCAAAATTAATTAATCAAGCAAGAATTTATTAAATACTTATCATATGCCAGGCACAGTGCTGTACTCTGGGGGTGCAAAGAATAAAACATTGTAAGAATGTAAGAAACTTGCATTCTAATATAGGAGAAAGCAAGTACATACATAAGCATCTGCAGAATCAAGTAAAGAGGACAAAGACAGCTTAATGAAAACTAGATAAATAAAAGATATTTTAAAGAAGAAGGCACTAGTAATAGATTGGGAAGCTGGAAGACTATGTTACGGTACTGGTACTGTCATTTACTAGCTTTAGACACTGATCAAGTTATTTAATGCCTTTGGGCCACATTTTCTTTTTCTAAAAAGGAAAGAAGTTGGATAAAGGAATCCCTGAGGTCCCTTCAATTATATGATGTCAAAAACTAAGGTTACAAGGTAAAAATTAAACACCTTTTCAATGCCAATTAACCAGATGTTTTGTGGCCTATGAAACATTTCAAGATTGGTAGAGGTCAAGTTTTGGGTTAAATCTCACTTGATTTACCCCACCTCTAACAATACCTGCAAATTAATAACATATATAAAATTAATTTGTGTAGTCTTTTATTGTATATAATTTACTTACCTCACCATTTGCACATACTTTTTACCATGGCAGTTAAAATAGATGAATTCGAGTTATTTTTTGTTTGTCCTTACTTAACAATCACTGGGCTCGGGTTTTTAAAAATACACTTATCTACAGCTCAAATTATGCATATAAACACCCCCAGTGTATTTGTTATTAGATTGCATGACATCTTGTTCCTTTAAGTTTGGAGTCCTTGGACTGGACTAGCAATAGTCCCTACTTTCTGAGTAGACTAGTTAAGATGTATCTTGCTGTTTCGCCATATCTTTAGTATGCAGGGAGCTCAGAGATGGAGATAAAAGGAGAAATGTCTATCTTTGAGTCCTCTGCAATACGGAATAAGTTATCAACCCACTAACATGCATGTCTGAATAGACTCCTTTGGCAACAGTGAGATGTTATCTGCCATGACATGTGAATTCCTCCCTCATGTCAATCCATGAAAGTACTAAAGAATAAACGCTCTAGTAAAATGAATGTGGCAATACTACTGGGACTTTGAGAGCATCATATTTTTCCCCAGCTACGTTTTTTTTTTTTTTTAATTCTCTAGCTGAATCCTCAATATCCATATAAATTAGTCAGTCTGAAGAACTACTTGAAAATCTATTGCTTTAATCTCATAGGCTAGGGGAGGGTGGTATTCTCCATTTAATGCTTAGGAGCTCCTCCTCCCCCCCCCCCCTTCTCCAACTTTGCAGTGTTCCTTCACATTAAGCCCACACAGAAGTGACTAAGACACATTTTTTCCTCGGAGTTTTGCAGCTGTGAAAGCCAAATGAGCAGGCTTCTGCTTTGTTCAATCCAGAAAGATCTGAATTATAAGACAAGTAGCCAAAATAGGCTATCTAGCATCCACAAAATGCACACCCATGCACTACTGAGGAAATGAGGACTTCCAATGAACAAGAAACTGTCTAAATTAGGCTCTTGCTTATTTATGTTTGTATTTATGATCCAGTTCTTAAGTGTTACACATTCCTTTTCATTCTTGAGCTAGGCCTGAGGTCAAGTAATGCTATTATACCCATTCTATAGATGAGCAAACTGAGACTTCAAGAAGGTAAAGAACTTGCACTTCTCACTTCATAAAAGATAAGTGATTTGTCCATTTCATTTCCAGGGATAGAAAAGGACAGTGACATTTAAGGAAAGTATTTAAAACTGAAAGAGAACTGATTTAATAGGGGAAGGAGAACTTTATATATATATGCTCAAAATGTGAGGAACTTTTCACTTGTTCCGAAGCACTCATTAGGCAAACATTTTGAATTGATCTTGGGATGTGAAGAATGGGTTACCAATTCTTTCTTAATACTTCCCCCTCCAAACTCCTCTCTCTGGGATGTCCTAGTGATATGGAGAATAGGGATGGTGTTGTTAAGAATGACAACCTCAAGGAGAAGGCAAATAGGGGAGGTACAAAATTTTTAAAGCATCATTTATATGTTATGATTTTCTGAGGTCATTCTTTTGATACTGGTGGTTCTGGTTTGGCATGAGAGAGTGAGATGATTACTTGGGTGTGTTTGTGACTAAGATCGGGGTGGAAACTATGAAATAAGTTGTGATTTTGGGTTTTGGTTGCATGTGGCCTCATGCTAGGGTTCTGGAGAAGCACATGGATACTACTTGTGGAGCCAGCCTATGCCCAGTCAGCTATTTGACTGATAGCAGCTAGCATAACCAAGTCCTGGTTGATGCATATATGGGCCTGCATCCTTAGTTATTTCCACATCAAAGAGGAGGATGTCCAGGCAGATGCCACTGGATTTAGAGCTTGTAAGTAGTTACAAATTGGAGGCACTTATTGGTATGTATTTAGGTCTAAGTCAGCAATAATGGTTCAGTGCAAAGGTTGCTGTATTTAGAGTCAGAGGACATAGGTTTGAATTCTAGTTCTATACTTTATTATTCATATAACCATGGACATGTCATTTAATTTAGTGATTTGAAGTAGTTGGCCTCTAAGTTCCCTTCCCTTTGTAAATCTATGGTCCCATGATCTTATGACTGTGGATGGGAGTAACAAGAGGAAATGTCACATAGACACAGACATAGAAAGAAGAAGAGTTGAGTGCCTTGCATGTGAAACTCTGGGGTTTAAGTCTTATACAAAGAATTGAAAATTTTTAAAAACACCTAAGGAAAATATCCAGCCTGATTATTGGACCTTCAGTGAAGTATGTCTAAGAGGGCAGAGAGGAGAACTACACATGATAAAAATAGAGCATGATCTACAGTAACAGAGAAGGAACACACATTGATGGCATCATGGAGATGCTGGAAATATTGATGTACACATCTCTATAATCCATGTTTTCTTACAGCTCTGTGTGAAGAATTCAAGAAATTCCCCCAGAATATCAGATGAAACTTCCATAAGACCTGGAGCATAATGTGTGCTCATTATTTCTCAGTTCATAGTGTGGTTTATGGTGGATCTTGGAAAAAGAAGCTGGTGCAGGATTTTAAAAGGGGCATCACAGTCTTTACTAGAGTGGCCTGTTACTAATGGGGAATGTTTAGGACAGATCACAATATACAACAATGTTAAAGTTCCATTTATTCTTAGAATTCCATTGGTGGCTAGATAAACTCTGAGTTTGCAAACAAAACTCTTGTCCTGAAGTCACCTGCAGTGATGGAACCATACTTATTTTGTGTTAACTAATCAACTCTAGTAGTCTGACATTTTCAAAATTCTGTGTGCAGGTCTTTCTCACTAAACTAAAAATAACATTTCAAAAAGCTTAACTTTTATTTTATGGATCAAAGGATTTCCTGTAATATTAAGACTTTTCATTTTCAAATCTTGAAAATTCCTTATTTCTCTCACAGAGGGGAAAAGATGCATGATTAGGGCATGGGATAGTTAAAGACATTAGTGTGGAGCTTTCTAAGAAAAGAGAGAGAATGCCAAATAAAAGAATCACCAGGTTTCTCAAAACACCAACATCCAGATGAAATAGGAGAATAAACAAAATAAATAAAAATAAAAAGATTTTAAATAGGATTTGATTATCTCAAACCCAAATGACCACTAGGTACATAACACAACATAAGGAATGTGAAGAATACAAAAGTAATAGAAAATAGTCCCCTTAATGAACTTACAATCTAGTTCCATAAAAAAGACAAAATTTTCAATTGCAGAAAACCAGTGTTAAAGAGAACAACGTTAAACATACATATTCACCATGAGAGCTGAGGAACCTGACGACAGGACATGATTAATAAAGGGTCAGATTTATCAGGAAAATGTTAGATGTCCAGTCTCTAATATATCTATAGCTATAGCTTTACACACACAGATAAATACAAAATACATATATATGTATACACACATATACCTCAGTATATGTTTGTGTGTGTGTGTGCGTGTGTGTATGTGTGTGTGTGTGCGTGTGTGTGTGTGTGTGTGTGTAGAAAAAAATAAAGCTAATGACTACTGTGGCTCCCATGAAAAATCATAGTTGACAACTTTACACATGAGTTTAAGCCTAAATGTTTAAGATACACAAATGTGTTATAAAATCAGCTACCACTTTTTTTTCCCTAAGAATTCAGAATGAATATATTCACAATGGACCATAGAATTAGCTATGCTAAGTTTAAGCCATTGATCCAAGGTCATTATGATCAGGGATTAGTGCTGATGTGTTAAAGAGAAAAGAACTCTCTTATTCACTATGTAATAATTTGTACTCTTTCTAAGAAGAGACATAAAATAGAATGTTATGTGAAGCATCATTGTCAAAATCCCAGGTGACATTTTTATTCATTTATAACCTGTGTTTCCTGTGCCAATTTTAATACCTTGTAGGGTTCTCTGTGCCAGAGGAGTACAGAGTCTGGCAGTTCTTACCAAGCTAGATCAGCTTTGAGAATCAGCTATAAAATGATAAATTTTATAACTATTGTCTGAGGGCCATATAAATTGAGAGAGCTTTAGAACCAGAATGGTAAAGGATTATCTGACCCTATCAAATTTCAAAGATCATTTTTTATATCACAGAGGAATTATGACATGATAAAATCACCATTCCTATAAGCTCTGAATTATACATACATAAGTATTAATGTGCATATGTATACATGTATGTAGGTACATGCAATGGGCTACATATGGACATCCTCTGAATTGTTTGATTTGGTCTCTACAGTCATGTTTTGGTTCTGCTTCATGGGAGCTCCACTAGTCTAGTAGATTAGGGGATTTCTCTTGTCATTCACATACATCTGTGACTTGGCTATTTAAATTCATCCACGATCCCATTCATGTGGATGTTTCTGGACTACTGCAAATCAAATAATACATCTAAACCTCCTCATGAAATGTAATACTTGTCCAATTATCTCTAGAAGATTTATTTAACACATTGAAAGACTTTCTCTAGATCTCTTGGCATCAGGGGGTTACCAGTATAGTCTAATTTCTACCCATTTATTGTTCCTTCCTCTCACTTGCATGAGTGACCCACCTTTATTTCTGGTCATAACTCTCAGGTAATATAACTTTGACATTGATTTTTGCTGCAATTTGCTATTAATGATCTATGTTTGTCCACTATATGTTGACCTCTGAGACTGTGAATCATAGAATTTTACAAAACTAGTATTAAACATAAGATTTGGAGCCAAATTGAAATAAGTGATAAAGTCGGATATTTAAAAAAATATATATTGCATTTCACTACCTATCAACTCAGAAAAACGAGTAGATATAAGTAAACATTTTATCTCTTCTGCCATATTTTAAAAAATTTAGTCAATCCAAAATAATAATTCCTTTGAGAACTAAAAAGGCCCCAGAAACCACCTTAGCCAGCAAAGATTGGACATCTCTGCCAAGTGAAGAGACATGGCAACCAAAGACAGTATCACCTTAGATTACAAGTTCACTTGAAGAACAATAGCAGAAGGGGATGGAAGGTCCATAGTCCAACTCATGGAAAAGCCAAAAATTGCTGAGAAGAAAATGAGTTTGCAGAAACCTTAGTAATAGACCCAACCAAGGAAGATGACCTCAAGAGCATATGTATATTTTAATATGGGCTCTTTAATGACTATACTAACCTGTCAGAGTTATACAACAACTAGTCAATTAGAAAGGCCCCAAATGCATGACATAACAGTGATCCTTTGTGAGCAAACCCTAGCTAAATTTGGAGAAGCCTATAGCAGCCAGAAACCACAGAATGAGCCTTGACCAGCTCAAGGGTAACCTTGAATAGTAGTTTGAGAATGAAAACTTTGCTCAGGGCTTTCTAAATAATCTGTTGCCAGGCTTATGATGTCTACAAATTTCTTCTCTTAACCTCCCCCCATCCCTACCCAAAAGTCTCTAGAAACTATATTACCTCATCCTTTTTCTGCTACCCTTTGAGTAGCAGAGTCTCTCTCTCTCTCTCTCTCTCTCTCTCTCTCTCCCTCTCTCTTTCTGCTCTCTCTCTCTCTTTCCTCCCTTCACAATTTTCTTTTGCAAGCTACTCTCATAAAACAAATGTTAGTAATCTGTGATCAGATTGTGCTTCATTTAGGGTCCCTTTTTTGGGCCTGGGGTTTTCTTTTAATAATATGAAACCAGAAGAACAAGAAGCCTATCTGAAATAGAACAGATGATCTATTTTCATAAACAAGGATAATAGATGCCATATTTGGATATCTTGGTACTGGATTTTATATATGACGAAGTGCCAAAAGCACTTAAAAAGTTGAAGTTGGGAAAAGTGTCTAAATCTGACTAAGTATAAAACAAGTAATCTCTCTGATAGGAGATATAATACTAAAAGTATTAAGGGATTAATATCTCTAAGGGGATGATTACAAAAGAGTGAAAAGTCATCTATAATGCTCCCACTCCCTCTACACAGAAAAATAAAGTGACCAAAAAAAAAATGTCAGCTGTTCCTAGACTATATATCTGCTTTCTTCTCTCAAAAAATCTTTATGAATATGATCATAAAGGGTATGTATCCTCAATGAAAATAGAAGAGTCAAAAAGGTACAGTGGGAAAAGTGCTAGATTTGGAATTTTATGATTAGCCTCAAATCCTAACTCTCCTACATACTAATTTGGTGACCTTGAACATCACTTATTTCTAGGGGCTTCATTTTTCTGTCTTTAAAATCGTGGAGTGGCATGGTTGGATTAAATGGTATCTGAATATCCTTTTTGCTCTAAGACTGTGATTCTATGAAAGAGTAGAAGAAGGTCATAATAGATAATATTCTAGAGTAGATCACACCCCTTACTAACAGGTATTTTAAAAATCCTGTTTAAAATCCTATTGAATTTTCATTTTTTTTTTACCATGAATATATTTAGCATTTTCCAGGAGTAACTACAGATCAGTATAATAAGCCAAACTGAGAAACTTATCCTCTCTTTGGTCAGGCCCCCAAACTGAACCCAATCCAAATGAATCCAGAGTCTAAATTGTATGTCATAAATGCTACTATGAAAGTGACTTTGTTCAGGGATCTATTAAATACTGCTATCAAATGAGTTTTATATGATCGTGTATTTATAGAATGGAATTTGTAGGCCATTGAGTTCAATTTTTCATTTTAGAAGTGAAGAGGCACAGAGAGGTCAAGTGACTTTTCCAAGGTCACAAAACTAGTAAATTCCTGAAGCAGAATTTGATCCCAGGTCTTCCTGACTCCAAGTACAGTGCTCTATCCCTTATCCAGGACTTCATAAACTTTTTCCACTTGCAACCCCATCGACACTTCTTAAACTGGGTTACTGAGTCTATAACTTGTCTCCATGGGGAGGCATATGCTTCCTTATAGTATTTTTCAACATGATAGAGATATTGTGTACAAAATTCAAACAAAATTTTAAAAAATTAATGATAAGTTGTAGACAGCTTCTTGAGGTGACATTTTACTAACTATACTGAATTCCAGAATACTACAAAGTCAGTTAAATTCACAACAAAAGAAATCAGTCTGTTTACAATAGAAAAAGAAAGTGGATAAAAAACCAAACATTGTCAAGACACTTGGCAAATAGTTTAAACTTGGCTCATTGGGTTAGTTTATCCACAGTGTGGAAAGATGCTTCAGATGGACAGTGAACTTAGTTCAATATTAAGCAGAAGATTTCAATTTATGTTACATCTAGGAAATTGTGCAATGATGCCATTGTCCTCAAACTGCTATTTCAATAGGGGATATCTTTAATACTAATATTTTTTTCTATTGGTATTACATGAGTGAGAATAATAAGACTTCTTAAAACAATGTTTGAGTAACGGTCAGGAAGTTGTAAGACTTGCATACCTGAAGTATTGACAGAACAAGGAGAGGAAGTCTTCCAGTACCTTGGGCTCATCCTTCAGAAAGGATTTATGGAAAGACGTTGACCTGAATTGCATAGGACAAGAAGGCATAAAGGAATTGAGAGCTCTATCAGTGGAATCTGATAAAATCATAGATTCAGCAAAGTGTCAATGTGTCAATAATATTATTCAGCAGAATAGCACTTAACTACCTTCACTTAGCTGATACAGTTAAAGATTTTCACAAATTTGTTTTATTTCCTGGAATCTCAAATGATTTTGGCAAATTCTCATTGAAAAAGGAGATCATACATGATAGCTGTAGAAAAGGAAGGTGAACTTTAGGCGAACTGATGTACCAGATCATCTCCTAGTTAAATAACTTGCTAATACAAGGTATCTGTTGCCTATACAGCAAAATTAGCACCAATAAGTAATGGTTTGTTTTCAGTTTTGTTCTATTTGTCTCTGTCTTACTTCCCTACATATATTGCAGACTATTTGTGACCTGGAAAGACATCTTAATGTTCCTTTGCATTCTCTATAGCTCTTTGTGCAGTGCTAAGCATAGAGTAGGTATTCCATAAATCTCTGATTGATTGATCAACCAGGTCATAGATTCATCTAGGAACCAAAGAAATTAGCCCTATTCTCCAAGTTGCCACTGGCCCACCCATTGTTATTGATAGGACTCACATGTACAATGCATGGCATGCAGTTCAACTAGCCTCACTTAAGTGGAGGGTGAGTTGAATTAGTGCCATCTGAACCTTCAGCAGTGATTTCTGTGACCTTGTATGTTATGAACCTTTTAAACTCTTTCAGTGATGGAAGCATTAAATTACCTCATTCTTCTTAACAGCAATTATGATTGTTTGAACTGAGAGGCACTTGCATTAATTGACCCCCAGACTTCAGTGAGCTCATTTTCAAACCTGAATTTTCTTTTTCCTTTTTTTTTCCCTTTACTCCAAGCAAAAGTTCCCTGAGGGTGGCCCTCATCTAAGGTGACAGTATGATGTAATGACACTGAGGTCACAATGTCACAAGCCATTGTCCAAAAAGTGATAACCCCATGTCCACCAATATACCCTTGAATATTGAGGTTAGTTTCAATCTGTTCAAATTAAATGTGGCTAGTTGGGCTCAGATATTTGCCCCAAATCATCCTCTCAAAGCTATTAAAGCAACCTGATCAGTATGAAAATCACAGAGCAGCAGACCGAGCTCGATGTGCTACCTTCCTGTGGAATCAATTTCTATTACAGTGACAATTTGTTTGGTATCTTCTTGAGTTTGATGCTGCTACTGCTTTAAAAAAAAAAAAAGCTGTCACTTTTTTTTCCTCCTTCTTCTCCCCTTCCACCCACCCCCACTTTGGGCCTCAGCTTGTGTCTGTGCGTAAGTCCTGGGGTCTTGGGTGTCAAATGTCAGGCCTTGTACTGAGCTGTCAAAGAGGAGAATAGGCTGAGATGATTGATGACTGGAAAGCCTGAAATCCAAACCTCCGCAGCAAATGCTTCTTTTACAAAAAAGCTGGGGCTACCCACAGTGGCTATATTCAAGGTCAGTTCGCATACCATTACACCCACTGCTTTAGGCTTCTAACAAGTCACAGCATTCATAGAAAGGACTTCTGCTCTTCTCAGGCCAAGGCATTCTCTCTGCCTTCTGCTCCCTCCTTCACTCTCTACTGGAAACCCTTTGCCAAAATGTTTAAATACTTAATCCTGATTAAAAGAATCCACCCCTCCCAAAACATCCACATGTCCCCCCGCCCCCCTTTTCTTCAGGCTACGTTGGCTAAGAAGAGCCATGGACTGAAGCTTTCTGCCGCACAAGTCAGATGACAAGATTATTAATGGGAGCAGAGCAATGTCATATCTCATTTCATGCATATTCATGAAGGGAGTCACACAGCTGGGACCATGCACTGTGGAGAGAGGGGAAAATAAAGAATGTCTCCCTCCCCCTGCCCCCACCTCTACCCCCATTGAAGGATGTCATTGTGGAAGGGAGGAGACCTACTGGCAAAGTTTAAGAAATTGTACTCTTTATTCTTTGTTTGTTTGTTTTGTTTTGTTTTTAAGGAAGGGGGTGGGGTTTTATTAAAACTTGTGAACCAATCTCCTGCCCAAGGTCTCCTCTTCCTTCACCACTAAATCAATCAGGAAGTGGAACATCCTAGGACAACCCATGTTGTTGCCACATTAACCAAAATGAGCACTGTGAGAAAACCTCAGCGAATGGTCACAGTGAAGGATGTGAATGGCTGGAGACAAGAAAAATCCAAACCCAAATTAGAAAGAAGTCATTCCAGTAGTAATATACGTATTTAAAAAAAGAAAGAAAAAGTGGCATATTTTCTCAATTGGAGATGGAAAAAAATATTTGAAGGTTCAGCTGGACAACACTAAAAGTATATATTTGAAAGGAACAGTATTTGGGAACCGTTACAAATAGTTCAAATGACTTTTCAGTTGCAATCAAATTTCTAGTCTAAGTTTTAAAATTCTAGTTTTTGTAAGTTAGATGACAAGATACTACCCAATAACCTTCCCGAGCACTCTGATATAGTATTACTAAAGATGTTCTGTACAATGTGACCTCCTCCAAAAAAATAAAATACAAAACCAGAATAAGTAAAATGCTGATAGAACAGATTTGAGAGAAAGACCAGCTAGGAAAGTTGGTCTGAAAAGTGCCCTGTACAACCCACAGGAAACAACAGCCCCTCCAGAGGGAGTACACTTGATAGAGAACAACTGTTGTGAAGCCATTACCCAGCTGCTTGACACAGTTATGTAGAGCAATATGAAGAGGCATACCAACAGATGTCTTGAGCCAATAAAGCTGGGCACCTTTGGTATTTTTCCCTTTTGTTTGAACTACAAATAAACCATTTCTTAGTTAAAATATACAGTGTACTCTGGGCTTAAAAGAGGACCTTTCAAGTACTTTTTACTCAAATATGTCTAAAAACCATGCAACTATTATTTTGATTTGAATGTATTGTAAACTCCCACTTCTTTATAGGTACCACACAAGTTTAAAAATGCAAAAGGAAGGAAAGGGAAAAAAGGTAAGCATGTGCTGGTAGGATATGGGATTTTTTCCTCATCATATCTCAATTCAGTCATAACTCTCTCTAACCTCCCCACCCTTCCCCATCAACCCATCATCTATGCAGTTAGATGTCTTAAGATCCACTTCTCCTCTCAAGAGGAAGAACATACTGATTCTTACTTTACAATTAATCTTCTCAAGAAATTCCCCATACACTTTTTCTCATAGAAGGATGACTGCAACCAAGGGACTTGAGGGAAAACAAACAAACACTGCTTTAGGCACTGCTTTAGATACCACCCCTTAACAAAATAAAGAGAAGGTCAGGGAAATCAGGAAGCAATTGATAGTATAGTCTACTAATAGTCTCCGAAGTGGAGAATATAACATGACTCTAAGGGGTATCAAACAAGGGGAGATTGGGTTAATGAGTTACAATTTATCCTTAACAATATAACCAGTCATAGGGCTTGTCTCCAACACAACCATACCTACATTTCACTCATTATAGCTTAACACTCCCCCACTTCATCCTCCCCTGCCACTGTTCAAGCTCCTGAATTTCCATTCTAAGTCAGTTCATCAATCCTTCTGGGAACCCAACCCAACTTGAACACCTAGAGTAGCAACTAAACAGTTGATTTGGGGAACATTGCCCATCCTCACTCCCACCACTGCTTTGTATATACCCAGAAATCAGGAAAAAAAAAGTGCTAATAAAAGGTGATAGCACAATCAAAGGATTTGGAAACCATTGGCTTAGACTAGAGAGTTTAGAAGATTTAGTTTAAGTACCAAGGAAAGCATAAGAATCTAAAATAATATTTCAGGTGTCATACTTGTTCACAGGTAGCAACACATTGTAGATACAAAAAGAGGAAGTATGGTATATGGATTTAGGTATGACTTAGGACTCAGAGTAAGGCCATAGAACATAATCAGGTAAGGAGGACAACATTCAATGAGTGTAAAGAATAAGGGTCCAGTCAGCAATGGGTTAGAAACTAGGCAGACCAAATAAAGGTCAGGAGGAGAAAGAATGCTAGCAAAGACAGGTGGTCAAAAGTTCAAGCAAATATGAATATAAAGAGATGGAGGAGATTGGAAGTAAAGGGCAGAGTTAAGAGATATAAGGTGATAAAGACCTTGATGACTTGATAACTGAGACTCCAGTCAGGAAGTTGGGAATAAGAAAGACAACACGATGTAGTGGTTGGAGAGCCAACCTCAAAATCAGAAAGACTCAAGCTGAAATCCTTGTTCTGTCATAAATGCGAACCTCATTAAGTCACTTAACTTCTCAGTGCTTTAGTCAACTTTATGAAGATAGAAGTTATCTTAATATTTCTCTCACTTCTTGTATGTCAAGTCTTCTACTAAGTTGAGGTTTTTTTTTTTAGACAAAATCCTGAAAGTATGACAATTCATTATATGCCCTCCCCCTTCCCTTTTTCCCCAATCAGGATTATGCTTAGCTTTGCTGGGTATGCTATTTTAGGTTGGAACTACAGTTCTTTGCTCTTCAACAAACAGTATTCCAAGACCAAGGTCTTTTGGTACAGCCACTGCTAGGTCTTGTGTGATTCTAATTGTGGCACCACCATATATAAATTGTTGTTTTTTTTTTTTCCCTTGTTGCTCATAATATTTTATCTTTGAGGTGAGGGTTTTAGAATTTGACTAGGAAATTCCTGTGAGTTTTCCTCATTGGATCTCTTTCAGGTGGTGATCAGTGGATTTTTTCTACTTCTATTTTCCTTTCTTTTTCTAATGCTTCAGGACAATTGCTTTAATTATGTCTTCTGTTATTGTATAAAGATTCTTTTTCTGATCATGAGCTTCAGGTAGCACAATAATTCTTATGGTTTTTTTTTCTTTTTTATTGTAATAAATGGCTTTGTTTCATTTTTATTTCTGCTCTATTGTCATACTTACTCCCACGCCATAAGCTTTTGTTTCTTCAGTTTCTTCTGGGATATCATTTTCTTTTGAGCCACCTCCTCGTCTAGCTTAGGAACAATTTGTTTCTTTTCAGTAAGTATTATCTCAGCATGGCAAGGAGAACTCCTGTATGGGTTGATTCGAACATGAGCCCTATAAGTACACCATGGCATTTTGGGAGCCTTATTAACCTGGATATGCTCAATGACAGAAGAATCCACATCCAAATTCTTCATTTCTGTGTTACTCTTTGCATTTTGAAGCATATGCACGCTGTTTCTTCAATGTGACATATTTCAAATACTTGGTAGCTTTTCAGACATGCATGCCCTTGGTAGCTTGGGCTGTTTCACAGGTCTTCTTGAAGTGGACCCAGAGATTTCAACCCCTTGACTTACGTGATTTTGTTGGGTAATCAAGAGAGTACCTCACCATTTTAAATGATTACCTAGGATGGCTCAAGGGAAGAATTTTTTCTCTTCTTGATCTATTCTCTAGACCAGTTGCTTTCTTATGAGATGTTTCACATTCCCTTCTATTTTTTTCATTCTTTATATTTTATTATTTCTTTGTCTCATTACTTTGCTGGCTTTTCCTTGCCCAGTTCTGATTTTTAAGGAGCTGTATACTCCCTTAAGAATTTGGATCTCTTTTTCTAATTAGTTGACTTTCTTTTCATATTTTTTATTGTATTTATTTATTTAGTTTTAGTTTTTCCTCAATCTCTCTCATTTGTTTTTTTAAAGTCTTTTAAACGTTCTTCTATGAATTCTTTTTTGGGCAAGTGACCATTTGACGTTATTCTTTGAGGTAGAAGATAATTTCTTTGCTTCAGTATCCTCCTCTAAAGGTGAACCATTTTCTCTATTCCCATAGTAATTTTCTATGGCTGAATTCTTTCTCCTTTGCCTGATTTTTTTTTTTAAATTTTTTGGTAGTAGCTTAGTTTTTGTAATCACCTCCCTGGGATATGGGGGATGGAGCCTATGGCCTCAGATTCTCCTTCAGTTTTCTTCCCTATCCTGGAAATGACATGAAGACCTCCAGCCTCCAGTAAGTGCCCACAACCAGTGGCATCCCTGTTCCACTGCTTCTCCACTCACTGAGCTTGTGCTAGTTTCTTCTCACCCAGGACCACCTCTCCATAGCACAGTTGGGTCTGGTGTTTCTTGTCAGCAGAAGTTCCCTCAATCAGACACCCAATCCTCCTCTTTATCTCCGGAATTAACCCAGTTAACCCCAGGGCTAGCCATTGTTGTTTAGGTGCTACTAGCCTGGAGGTGTTTACTCTTCATAGGGACCAACCCTCATCCTGGGATTTTTCATCAGATCTTCTCCCATTGTCTCAGGAGGACCATTATTCACCCCCTACTCTTATTTATTTTTACCTCTCTACATTTGCCCTGAGGCACTATTTTATCTCATTTCTGGGGGAAATCTGGAGAGCTCGGGAATGTTCTGACCTATTCTGCCATCTTCCCAGAATCCTTTCCAGTGCTATTCCCTCTTCATCCCTACTTCTATTCATCATTTCCCTTGATGTTCTATTTTTTTTTCTATTTCAGAGTGAATTTTGTTGTGTTATCAAATTAAGTATTCCCTTGGTAATTTGATTGCTATAACATAAAAAGTTTACAGCATTTTTTTGTAGATTATCATTTTTATTATAGTGCCATAGCCTAAATATGAGCACTGAATATTACTCCAGCAATGTAAGTTGCTCTTCTTTTTTTTTTTTCCAAAGAGCATTTTGTAACCAAACCTACATAAGTCTTTTTGTGTGCTTTGGTAGGTCATTACTCAAATATTTTATTTGTAATGGGATTTTCCTTTCTATTATGGCTTCTGGCATTATGTTATTATCATTATAAAAATAATGTTGATTTCTGAGGATTTATTTTGTAGCCTGCAATTTTTCTGAAACTATTGATTGTCTCAATTGGTATATTTGTTGATTCCCTGGGGTTTTCCAAGTCAACTATCACATTAGCAAATAGAAATCATTTTGCCCAAAAAACTGGAAATATAGGGGATGCCCATCAATTGGGGAATGGCTGAACAAGCTATGGTATATGAATGTAATGGAATACTATTGTGCTATAAGAAATGGGAAGGAGATGGACTTCATAATTACCTGGAGAGGCTTATACGGACTGATGCTAAGTGAGAAGAGCAGAACCAGGCAAAACCTGTACACAATCACAGACAC
>CM053589.1:104844528-104866975 GCA_028646515.1 Pseudochirops corinnae | reverse complement strand
TCAAAGGAGCTAGGATTAAAACCAAGAATCACCTACCCAGCAAAACTGAGTATAATGCTTCAGGGGAAAATATGGTCATTCAATGAAATAGAGGACTTTCCATCATTCTTGAAAAAATCAGAGCTGAACAGAAAATTTGACTTTCAACTACAAGAAGCAAGAGAAGCAAAAGAAGGTAAACAGGAAAAAGAAATCATAAGGAACTTATTAATGTACTATTTATATTCCTACATGGAAAAATGATAATTGCAACTCATGAGATTTTTTGCAGTATGATGATAGTTGAAGGGAATATATATGTATACATGCATATATATGTATGTATAGGAGGGTGTATGTGTGTATAAATACATATGTGAGTGTGTTTATATGTGTGTACATGTATTCATAGGCAGAGCACATGATGGGTTGAATATGAAGGGATGATATCTAAAAAATAAAATTGAGAGGTGGGAGAGTAATATATTGGGAGAAGGAGAAAGGGAGAGATAGAATAGAGTAAATTATCTCATATAAAAGAGTCAAGAGAAAACTCTTACAATGGAGAAGAAGAGAAGGAAGGTGAAAGGGAATGGGTCAACCTTACTCTCATTAAATTTGACTTAAGAGGGGAATAACATACACTTTCAATTGTGTATCTTACCATACAGGAAAGTGGTGGTGGGAGGGCATGAGGGAGGATGATAGAAGGGAGGGCAGAGTGGAAGAGAGAGTAGTTTAGAAGCACTTTTGAAAAGAGACAGGGTCACAGTTGAAAATAGCATAAATGGGGTGTGGGATAGGATGGAGGGAAAGTTAGTTAACTAACTATAGTTAGTCTTTCCTAATATAACTACTATGGAAACATTTTGCATAACTATGCATGTACAACCTGTATTGAATTACTTGTCTTCCCAGTCAGGGAGGGTGAGGAGGGAAGAAGGGAAAGAATCTGGAAACCAAAATTTTAAAAACAAATGTTAAAAAAAAAAGTTTGTTTTTTATACACAACTTGGAAATAAGATATACAGGCACTGAGGTATAGAAATCCATCTTGCCCTACTAGAAAGCTGGGGGTGGTGGTGGTGGTGGAGAAGGATATAAGAGAGAACAGATTGGGGAAGGGATATTAATTAGACTCACTATCTTGGGGTGCAGATTAGGGGAAAGACAGGGAGAAAATTTGTAACTTAAAATCTTGTGTAAATGAATGTTGAACACTAAAACTAACTAACTGAATGAATGAATGAAATGTTTTGAATGCCTCTTTGTGATTAAATATCTATCTTTTTTTCATCCATAGTTAAGCTTCAGATTTTCAACTGAGAGTTGCATACTGAGTTCCTTCCCTACAAGGAACACATTATTCCATTCACTTCTACATTTTCTGGTGGGTGCAGAATAATCTTGCATTATTCAAATTTCCTTTGCTTGTATTTGAAAGGTTTTCTCCTGATGATTTGCAGAACTTCTTGTTTTCTGAATTGAATTGTTAAACTTAACCACTGTGTGTATTAGTCTGCAGCCTTGTGCTTTGCTGTTGCTGTTTTTTTTTTCCTGGAAGTTATTTGTGCATTCTTTCAATTGATATTTCATTTTCTATGTTCAGAAATTTTCTTCTATTATTTCTTGCTTCATGGTTTTGAAGGTTTTTGTCCTGCTTTCTTCTGTAACAAGTGTGATCCTTAACTTGTGTCTACACAACTTGTCATTGAGATCAGTATATTTTGCTTACAGAGTGAGCATATTTTATTTTGAAGGTTGTTTTTGGCTTTTCTTCTTTTAGATTTTCCTTCACTTCTATATGTTTGTAGCAACAACAATCTGTTGTTCTCTTTTTTTAAATTTCTTTTCCCAGATTCTTTATTGCAGATTATAATTTTTCTATTCTGCCCATTGTTTTGTTAAGCAGGCCATAAATTCTGCTCTCATAATTTTAATTTCTCTTTTGAACCACTTACAGACAGTATGCTGTGGTTTGTATTCTCCTCACATTCCACAGGGCCCTCTATCTCATTAAATGTTGGATAATTTTCTTTTGTTCTACAGTATTAGTAATAAATGCCCAAAGAGAGTTAGGTGGCTCAGATAGCACACCAGCTCTGGAGTCAGGAGGACTTGAGTTCAAATCCAGCCTCTGACACTTACTAGCTGTGTGACCCTGAGCGAGTCACTGAACCCCACTGCCTTAAAAAAAAAAAAAAGAATAGATACATGAACTTATTTACTAAATCTGTAGGCCATATTTCCTTCTGTTGATCACATTTTCCTAGTTGTTTTATCTGCTTATGTTAAAGGTCTGAGTTTGCTTCTTCCTGAGACCTTTGGTCACTTCAGTCTTCCCCCCCCCACTCCCGACTTTCCCCTATTCCCTTTTCTACTCTGTCCTCTGGGATGGTGGCTTTTCTAGAGAGTTGCATCTCAAAGCATTTCATCCTCCTCACATGCTTTGCAATTCATGGTTTTCCAGCCTAGGTCTCTACTCCAAGTGACTTTTAAGTGGACAGAACTGGCCGCAGCTAGATACTGAGCTCTTTCCTTCAGATTTAGTGGAACATGATATAACTCCTCAGCCCCCAGTGTTCCATTCTGGTGTCTTGTCCCACTTTTGTCTCTTGGTTCTCTGGCTTCACAACATGTCCATTCTCTCTCCACTATGCTAAATTGCCTCTTTATATTCAAATCTGTTATGGCATCATCTACCTAAAGTGTTCTCTTCCTCTTTTAATCCATGTTTCTCATCCCAAAGCACATATTCCACTCTGATGTTTACCAATTGGGTAACTATGGAATCCTGGAAAGAAATATGGGCTGTCGTCTTTTCTATCTATGTCGAATTGAGCAAGACACAGTATCTCTGACACTCAGTTTTGGTATCTAATTGCTCATGAGGTTCCAGGATTACTTCACTCTAAGAGGACTTTTCTGATTCTTTTCTGATTGTTGATGTCCCCCTTTTCCCAAAATATATTTTTCATTTACTTACTGACATAATGTGGTTCCCTACCCCAACAATGAACAATTCAAACTCCTTCAGGGCACAAATTGTTTTGTTTTCTGCTTTATAATCCCAGTGCCTAGTACAATGACTGGAATATAGTACTTATTCCAGTACGTGCCTAATAAATTTATGTTGATTTCAATTGAATTGAATTAAAAAAAAATAAGTAGATGAGAGCAAATTAAGACTCGAAAAAAGGGTCTACTTAATATGATCTAGTTCAGTCTCTATACTAATTTATCTGGGATAGTATGGCAAGTAATGGTAAATTAAGACACCATACCTTTCTCCAGTAAAAATGAAACAAATAAAATCTTATAATCATTTCTGCAGGGTCATTCATGTATATTTTATCCTACTCTTTTATCAATAATTTTTATAACTATCCCGCTATAGAATTAAAACCATTTTCTCATATTTATTCTATTATTAATTTTAGACAGGTAGTAAAACAGAGTGAATATTAACTATTCTCTATGTTAAAAAAAACCTCAATCAATTAATTAGCATTTATTAAATGGCTATTATATTACAGGCATTGGATATACAAAGTCAAAGCCAAAGAATACTACTCTCAAGGACCTGAAATCTTTTGAAGGGGAATGGAAGGTAATAAGTATTTACATAGCAGTTATTATCTTCCAGGTACTATACTATGTGCTCTACAAATTCAATTTTGAGGGAGCATAGTATAGTATGTGTGTATATGTATGTATATGTATACATGTGTATATATGTGTATACACACACACAAACAGATCACACAACCATATGAAATAAATGTTAGTTAAATATAAGGTAGTTAGGAAGAGAGAACATAGGTTCATGAAAGATTTAGGAATTCAAAAATTCACCATCTTAACTTTCAAACCATCCTTTCTTCCTACCTTCTCTACTTCTGTTGGTGGAACTTGGGAATTGTTTTTGATTCTTCTCTTTCTCTCACCCCACCTCCTCCCCATAATCTAACTTGACAAGAGGGATGAAAGAAGAAGGCTTGAGCCTCAAAGCTAGTTGTAATCATTGGAAGTGAGTGGACTGTCTGTGGGAGTTTACTGATCTTATCTAATGGGGAAGAAAGTTATTTGTCAACTTTAAAGTGTTGTATAGAGACAGTGTGGCTTTCTCTATAGAGAGTTACCCTCAAAGCCATGATGCCTTGGGTTCTAATCTCATCTCTGACAAATTTTGGTGGTATTACCTTGGGCAAGTCATTTAACTTCTCAGTACGTAGTACAGAGGAGTTCTTAATGTGTGTGTGTGTGTGTATGTGTGCATGTGTGTGTGTGTGTGTGTGTGTGTGTGATGGCAGTCTAGTTAAGCCTATGGATACTTCAAAAATAGTTTTAAATAGTTAAAATTAAATACATGGTATTTTGAAGGAAACAATTCTGTTGAAGTACAGTTATAATTTTTTTTTAATTACAAATTCAGGGACCTTAGGTGAAGATCCTCCAAATTTAAGGGCATAAATTGCAGAGAAGGTACTGACCTACACTGGCATAGTGAGTTACCTTATCTAGAAATTCCCTATACTAACAAAATAACATGTTCAGTCCCTACCTCTATTTTAAAGTATTATGTAAATGCATGCATGTGTTTGTATATGTGTAGGGAAAGAACATCATTTTTGGAGTCAGAATACTTGAACACCACAGCTAATCTCTCTACATGTTCAACTGATCCCATTCCATCCTGTCTCTTCCAACAGATTGCCTCCTTTGTCATCTCTACTCTCATTTATTTTCAACCCCCTTCTCTCTAGTGGCTCATGTCCTGCTGCTTACAAGCTTACCCATATCTCCACTATCCTGGGTGAAAAAAAAAAAACAACAAAAAACCCAAACAAACAAACAAAAGATTCACTTGATCCTTGCGTCTCTGTTAACTATCACCCTATTTATCTTCTTCCCTTTGTAGTCAAACTCCTTGAAGAGGCCATTTGCAATAGGCACTTCCACTTTCTCTCCTCTCACTCTCTTCTTAACCCCTTACAATCTGGCTTCTGGCATTATCATTTCACCAGAACTCCTCTCTTTAAAGTTATCAATGATCTCTTAATTGCCAGATTCAATTGCCTCTCTCAATTCTCATTTTCCTTGACCTCTCTGTGGTCTTTAACACTGTTGATCACTCTTTCCTCTTCTCTTTAGCTTTTCATTATGCCACTGTTTTCTGGTTTTCCTTCTGATTATCTGATTACTCCTTCTCTGTCTCCTTTGGTGAATCCAACTGCAGATCATGTTTTCTTCTTTTCTCCTTTTATAATACTTTACTTGATGATCTCAACATCTCTCATGGATTTAATTGCCGTCTTTATGCTGGTGATTCTTAAATCTACCTTCCTTGCTTCAGTCTCTCTCTGTTGACTTACAATTTTGTATCTTAAACTGCTTTTCAGACACCCTGAACTGGGTGTCCAGTAGGCATATTAAATTTAGTATGTCCAAAGTGGAACTCTTTATCTTTCCCTCTAAATCTTACCCTCCCCCTACAAATACACCTTCCCTATTATTATAGAAGGCAACACCATCCTTCCAGACCCTCAGGTTCACCACCTAGAAGTCATCCTCAGCTTCTCACCATCTCTCACCTTCCAAATCCAAGCTGTTGTCAAGGCCTGCAAATTTCACCTTTGCAACATCTTTCTAATACTCTTCTTTTTCTCCTCTGATATTGTCACCATTCTAGTGAAGCCCCTCATCACTTCATGCCTTGATTAGTGCAATAGTCTGATGGTGGGTCTGTTCAATTGTTGTGCAGAGAATAAGAGCGAGTCAAGACCTGGGTTAAAGGTAAATTTAGGTTGTGGATTTATTGATTAAGCGCACCACTACCAGAGTGTTTTCACTCAGATTGGCAGTAATCCAGTGGGGTACAAACTTGATTATATAGGCCAAAACCACAAAAACCACAATCAGGGAAGGGAGCTAGCAGAAGCTATGACATACAGAAGCAAAGAACAGCCATTGATTAGATCCATAGTTCAGGATTAATTTTGGAATGTGGCACAAGGGTACAGGGGTGTAATATTGTTGTGACTCAGGTGTCCCTTGGAAGAGCAGGGGCAGTCAGCTCATTCCAGAACAGGGTGGCAGGTCATGGGGTAAGGGGGAACTGAAAAGGCCCAGAACAGGCCAGGGTCATGTCCCTGGCAGGGCATGGGGACCCTGCTTGGTCAACGGAACAGGACAGGGTGGTCTCTATATTACACCATAACCCTGAGTTGCACCTTGTACACTCATACTGATTCAAGAAAAAAATATATATAGCATGCTAATAGGGAACTTTGCACTGATCCCAGACATGCCTTTAAGCTATTCCCAGTTATGACAGGATATAGAATAGGGACAAAGACAGAAATACAAGAGGGGCTTAATGGTGGGCCATAAGTCAGGTGGTCTATAGTGACCTGGGATTTGGGTTTGGGTAGAACACAATAAATTCCAGTATCTTCCTAATGTCTCCATGAGAAAATACAAAATGCTCTGTCTGGCAAGTAAAGCCCTTCATAACTTAGCCCCCTTCTATCTTTCCAGTATTTTTACGCCTTACTTCCTAGAATGTACTCATCAATGTAGTGATGCTGATCTCCTGGCCTTTCCACAGAAAGTATCTCAGTTCCAAACATTTTCTCTGGCTGCCCTCCATGTCTGGAACCCTCTTCCCTCTCTGCTCTGACTTCTGACTTTGCTGGCTTCCTTTAAGTCCCAACCAAAATCTGACCTTCCACAGGAAGCTTTCCCTAATTCTTCTTAATTACAGTGCCTTCCCTCAGTTAATTATTTCCCTATTTTGCCCTGTATATAACTTGCTTTGTATATATTTGCTTGCAAGTTATCTCCCCCATTAGATTGTGTAACAGCAATCAATTTAACAGATACTTAGCACTTAGTAACTTAGGGCTAAGTACAGAAGGTGTGAGCTCTGTCTCCTGTCCTGATGTGGCAGGAGGGGGTTGGCTGAAACAGGAGGCCAGTGTGTGTATATAAAAAGAGTTCTAGAGACAGAGAGACAGTTATCAGAATGTTCTTCCTGGTGGCTCCTGTTGGAGGAAGCAGGATTGTCCCAGCGTCTGGGAGCTGGGCTGCTGAACTAAAGAAGTGACTTGGAGTTTTCTTGAGAGAGAGAGAGAGAGTTTCTCTCCCAGCATCTGGAAGCTGACTGAGGAGTGAGTTGGAGTTTTTTCTTGAGACCAGAATCTGATAAAGGCAGAAGTGGCTGTTGCTGCTGCCTGGAAGGCTGAGTTTTCTACTTGGTCCTAGGGCCAGCTGAACTGCTGGAGGACTGAAGAAGCATGATCAGGATAAGACTTTGTTTGTTTGTGGCCTGGCTGATCCTTGAGTTCCTGGCAACAGAAATGGTGAAGGATTTGAGATGTGCTGAACCCTGTGAACTTCAGTGTGCACCAGGGACTACCCAGAGGACTGGACAAGGACCTGGGAGCTGCCTATCTCTGAGGACTGGACAAGGACCTGGGAGCTGTCTGCCCCTGAATACAGATGACTGTTTGGTGAATTCGGGTAGGAGCTGGGACCATGGAAGGGGATCCAGGGAATCTGAGAGACCACCCTGAGTCAAGATGAAGAAAAGGCCTCCCCTTGGATGAAATTGAGTTTTGCTGGACACAGAGGGGTGGAGAGTTTGTGTGGTTTTCTAATGATTGTATTTAGTTACTGATTGCTAGATAAGTGACTGAGTTGGTCTGTGGTTGCCCCATGAGTGGAAGATTGATTATTGTATAGCGAATTAATTGAATGATTAAGTAAGGAAGGTTTTCCCTTTAGGGAAACCAGATGATTATCCTTTTGTTCTTTGTTGTAAATATTGTGGCCACTGTAGTGAAAACTGTGTGGCCATTCTAATGTTAAGCTGTTGTGAACACAATATTGTGATTTTCTGGGATAAGATGTAATGTTGTGAATGTTGGACTGTACCTTGATTTGTTGTGAATATTATATTGTGATTTGTTGTGAATGTTTGCCTTGATTTGTAATGGAATAAATGGAGTGTTCACTATACTGTGTAATCCGAACCTTAAAAGCCGTTCACAAAGCATTCTTTTGGGAATCTGCTTGTGCATGGCATTACAGATTGTAAGCTGCTTGAGGTCATGGACTGTCTTTTACCTCTTTTTGTATCCTCAGCACTTTTCACAGTGCCTGGCACATAAAAGATGCTTCATAAATGTTTATCACATTGTATTGTGTTATATTTCTCATTCCAGCTCCAATACTTAGTAGCTATATGGCTCTCAGAAAGTTATCTAACCTTCCTCTGACTTAACTTATCATTAGGAAATGTAGATAATAATACTAGCAATTTGTTATAGATTTGTTGTAAGGAAAGTGCTTTGTAAGCCCTAATGTAATGCATAAATGCGTTATTTTCTTATGATACAGATAAAAAAAATGAGAGTCATTATGAATGTGAAAGGCACCCAGAAGCAAAGAATCTGAGTCACATGATTTTAGAGCAATCTCCATAGCCGTGTCATCTGAACTATAAGTGAAGAAGAATCTGTCCGTGGCTCTATGCTTGACAAGTGGTCCTTTAGCAGCCTTAGTTTCAGAGGCTGTTAGACTCAAATTCCATAAATTCAACTTTGACGGTTTGCTTTCCCTTATATCGTACTCCTTATAATATATTTTAAAGTCAGTTAGCACTTCTTAGAAAGCATATCAAACATTAAACTTGTAAAATCATTAACCTGTAATGATTTGGTCCATATAAAGTGAATGAGGGTTTAGTCCAATGTTCCCTCAGAGTCAGCAATATGAAATAGGGCGATATCCTCAATTTCTAAAGCGTGTTTCTCAAGCGTGAGCTTGGTGATACTGCTAAACATAAAACCACATATTAATTCTCGGTATTTTGGGTTATTGCATCATTTCAGTAATCATTCAAGTAGTGGATAATTTAAAGCACTAAAGAATGCCATTTTTTCTCATGTAGATAAACCAAAGAAAAATCAAGTGCTAAAGATGAAAACAGTGGGAAGAACATGACAGTGATATCAGACAGAGGAAATAACATGTTAATGACATTCAATATTCTCCTTGTGTCAAGTAATCAGCACTTTTATTGCCACTATTTCTCAGCATGCACTATCAGAATTTATTGAGTCAATCTGTCTCCATCACCTGTGATATAATATATTTTATTCAATAAGATGTAGAATAATATTTATCTTTCAACTTCAATGACTGGTTTTAAGGACAGTAAGTGCTTAACAACTAAGCATTATGAGAATGGTAGGAGTTGTACATTTTAATATCTGACCTAAGAATAGTAATTTTAACATTTTATATTAGACATTAAGGAGAGTCCAGACTTTTATCCAAGAGATTGTCAGGATTCAAAAGTTATAGAAATTGACATAAGCAATCCTGTTTTTTGTGTGCCATTTTTTTGGAGATAGTTAGAGGTACAGTATTAGAAAGGAAGTATGGACGGAGTGATCTCCTAAAATAGCATCCAATACTACTGAAAATAGGCTATGAGCTTATGCAAGAACAGTAGGGTAAAGCCCAACTCGTTACTGATTGCTTTTACATTATTTGGCATAGGGCAGAAAGGTGATGCAGTGGATAGAGTGATGGGCTCAAAATCAGGAAGACTGAAGTTCAAACCTCATTTAGACAGTAACTCACTGGGTGATCCTGGGCAAGTCACTTCACTTCTGTTTGCTTCAGTTTCCTCAACTGTAATATGAGGGTAATCATAGCACTTACCTCCCAAGGATGTTGTGAGTCTAAAATGAGACAAATTTATAAAATGCTTTGCAAATCTTAAAGGGTTATGTAAATGTTAGCTATTATTATCAAATAGTACTTGGGGACGTTTTTTTCAGGGGGGAAATGTGTCAAAGATTATTGGAAAATGATTAATTTAGAATTGTGAGTCAATTTAAAGGTAGTAAATGCTACAAATTTTGCTAGTACTTTGGCACTATAACTGCCTTTGGCATCCCACAGCTCTAATCTGAAGGGTAAATAGTGCATTTAGAATGAATGTAGGTGTGTGGCAAGTATTGTAACTTTCATTAACTCTGATGGTGTTATTAGCCCAGTTCTCAGTTTTGGATAGTCATGCTCCCTGAAGTGACTTTGGAACTCACCGAAAGAGTTAATTTTCCCCCTTTATGCCTGATAAATCACGTATTTTCTATCCCCCTCCCCTGTCCAGTTCTTCCTTTGGATACTTGCAGACAAAGTGCTGTCACAACATTGCTGTGATTGAGTTGGTATTTGGTGGTTTCACCCCTAGAGACAAAGGGGTCCAGAACTCCTGCTGGTAAAAAGCACTAATTCATTTGCAGTTAGCTTTGCTCCCCAGGAAATCCCCTCTCCCAGCCTCTGAGAGCATGGCACTGCACATGAGCTACTTCCTGGCAGGCAGTTTATTGCTTGATGGTGTGAACTATTGCCGACCTGCATGAGTAGGCTGGGCAGCAGGTAAAATACAGAGAACAACATCTGCTTTCCAACAAACACATGTCACTTCAACATGCATCATGTTAAACCCAAGTGCACCCAATCACATCCATCTAAAAACCAAGGGTTCTTAACCTCTTTTGTGTCATGGCTCCCTTGGGTAGTCTAGTGAAACCTCTGGATTCCTCAGAATAATATTTTTAATGCATAAAATTGTATAAGATTACAAAGAAAACCAATTATACTGAAACACAGCTCGATCAAAATATTAGAAAACAAAAACAAGCTTACAGTTCTGAGATAATGAATCATTAATGATTAGGTGTTGGGTCAGCCCTCCTCTCCCCATCCCCAGTTAGGCTAATCTCTACTGTACTAACCAATACTGTACTAACCTATACCAACTATAAACTTTTCCTTTCTTTATTCTTCTTTTACTCTTGACTGTCTTAGGAATTAGTTTCTCATCTTCTGTAATGCATTTCCTCTTTATAGGATTGTCTCAATTTATATTAGGCTCCTGAGTGGTGGTGTATTTATTATTACACAGGACAATGCAGAAGTAGAGAAGGAAATGACAGCTGAAGATCATGCATTAGTCCCATCTGGGCTTGTATAAGTGCATGTTTTTATATAACTTAATTGTATCTTCTTAAAGTCTCTCTCTCTCTCTTTTTTTAAAAAGCATGCCCTCTTCTTCTTCTTCTTCTCCTTCTCCTTCTCCCTCTCCTTCTTCTTCTTCTTCTTTGGCACCACACAAGGGAGTAACAGTAGGATTAGAAGGAATGTATTTGGTTTTGGGGTTTGTCTTTAAACTTTACTGAAACCAAAGGAAGGTGTTATATTCTTGGC
This sequence comes from Pseudochirops corinnae, assembly GCA_028646515.1. Lineage (NCBI taxonomy): Eukaryota > Metazoa > Chordata > Mammalia > Diprotodontia > Pseudocheiridae > Pseudochirops > Pseudochirops corinnae. The sequence goes on along the minus strand of CM053589.1, from coordinate 104,855,707 downwards.
TTAGAGAGAGAGAGTGGCTGGCACATGGGAGCTCAGCCTCAAATTCCTGGCTGCTTTTCATAAATTTGAAGTTGTTTTGAGTGTGTGTGCATGTGTGTGTGTGTGTGTGTGTGTATGTGTGTGTGTGTGTGTGCATGTGCACGTACACATGGGCATTTGATCACACATGTAACGGTGCATGGAGATTGGGGGTAGGCTAAGTAACTAGGAAATAGATGTGTAATGTTTGGATCAGATTTCTCTTGCAAGTGGCCACTTGTATTGTCCACTAAGAGAGCAGCATGTACCTGGCTTGAAGAAAGAATCATAGAGTGGGGTCAGGGGGTAATTACCCTCCCCAACCCTCTTGAACTCAAGAGGGAATAAAGCTCTTGTTCTTATGTGTGTTAAGAGGGAGAATCAGACTCAGCATATAGGCTACAATCAACTTTCAATTACCTGCCTGACCAGAAGGCTAAACAGTGGATAATTATGTGTGTGGATAGCTATATGTTTATCATTGACTTCGGTATACTTTTAAAACTGATATTTAAACATGGGTGTGACTGATGTATATATCCCTTTAATCAAAACTATAGGCCAGACTGAAGGAGCTAAAAGCTGACTTCCCCATCTCAACCCTCATTAATTCAGTCATTCTATTAATCAATCAATAAAAATTTATTGAGCATCTTCTGTATTTCAGGCACTATGTGAAATACTTGGAAGACAATTTTTAAAAAAAAATTCAAGCATCATCCCTACATCCCTGTACTGAAGGAGTTTCTAAACTAATTGTGGGGGTGTTCAGTGCTAAAGGAAAACACAAATGAAAATTTAACTAACAATAGAAGCCAGTACAGGACAAGGAGCAAATGAATGTACTAATAAGTGTTACATACATTAAAAGGAGGAAGGACCTATTTTAGCTGCGCTTTATGGAAAGCAGCAGGAATTAACCTGGGTCAAACGAGAGAATATTTGTAAAGCACTTAACTAAGTGTCTGACACATAATAAATGTTTATTCCTCTTTTGTTATTAAAGAAAAGGTAAGATTCAGATAAATAGAAACAGAGCCAGGTATGTGCTGATGGTTTAGGCGGTTAGATAGTATAGCGGATCTAATGGTGGACTTGGAGTCAGGAAAACCTGAGTTCAAATCTTGCCTCATAAAATGACCAGTTCTGTGATTCTGGATAGGTTTCATATCCTCTCTCAGCCTTAGTTTCCACATCTGTAAAATGAGGATAATAAAAGCATCTTTCTCATAGGCTGGCTGTGAGATAATTAATGCAAATAAGTCATATCAAATGAGATCATAAATATAAAAACACCTGGTAAACCTTAAAGCGTTATATAAATTAACTATTCTTATTAGAGGATAGTACAGGGTGGACGATTTGTATAGGGGAGTAGTAGAAGTGAACATTGGAGTGATAATTTGGGTCTATACAATGGAGGGCCTTGGAATTCCTGAGCAAGGACTTTCGACTTGAATTCTGACCACTCACTTTACTTTCCCCTGGGAAAAACTTTCAACAAGGTTTGATCTTCCTGGGTGTGACACAGGAGTAAGGCATTCAAAAAGGTGGCAACAATTCATTTCAATGACCAGTCTACCACATGCACCTCCAAAATATTACTGTGAAAACTACTATGAAGTAATCGTAACAAACCTCAATCGATATGAAAATAAACAAATATTAATATATAGACAAAAAATAATGAAAGAATAGCAGAATAGTAATGTGCCCTTATAGAATTTCTATCTGAACGCTATTAAAATATAAAAAAAAGGTTAATGATGATGATGTCATATGTTTATGGTGCTTTAAATTTGCCTAGAAGACAGAGAGAATCATCAGGATCAAGAGACAGGGATTAGTGGAATAGTCCCTCAAAACCCTAAATGCAAGAAAGGAGTAGAATAAGGGTGTCAAGGGATGAGCCAGGAATTGGAAATAGAATCCACAGCTAGCCGTGTTGATCTCAGTGACTATAAAGGGCTAAAGTTTAGGTGATAAATCAAATACACAGATATAGATGGAAAAAGAATTAGTCCAAGTCTTTCTGTGATTGATGATTGATTGATACAAAAATTCCCTTTAAAAATCAGCCTGCTAGAATTCTTCTATGGTCTTTACAGATATATGCACAAAGAACCAGATAGCTCTACTCAAATATTTCTCTTCTAACAAAATCTTCCAGTGCCATGAATGCCAACAGTAGATATTTATTCTTCTGAGTATCTTTTAAAAATCAAACATTCTGAGAGTAACATAGAATCAGGTCAATAATCCAAGAGTGTTTGATTCCTAGATTAGAAGGGGAGTGTCAGGAATAGGGTGTAAGTGTTAGGTCACCAAAACCTTATTATCTTCATGAAAAGGGAGACTAGAAATATTATATGATCTCCTGATGCCTTTGAACTTGGGTGAGAAAGATGTGAATGGGAAATTCAGAACCTAAATAGGTGGATGGGGGAATGAGGGTGAGATGTGACTAGAGAATGGGAAGGATAACTGAATGTTGAAAAGAGAGAATATAATTAGGGCATTAGGGGACTAGTGAAGACAAATTTCGCCTACTACTTAGTGTTACTGAACTGTCTTGCCTTACTTCTATTGCCAGATAAGAACATTACTATAGTGTACTCACTGCTATGGGGGTTGATTTTTTTAGATAGAGAGGCAGTAGAATAGCTAATGAACACATTTCATTTCTCAGAATCTTGTCAAAGAGTAGCAGGTTAAGAATATCAATGGGATTTCTCTTAATACAAGGAAAGCATAATAACTATATGGTATTAGTTGTACATATGCACATTTAATACATTTCCTTTTAACTTTTATTTTTGACTAGTTAACAAATAAATCTTAATAGAACATAAATTGGAAAGAAATGAAATGTTTTACCTCAATGCAATCAGCAGAGCTTTTAAACCTAAAATCTGTATTAGAGACTAGCATTTTTGTTGTTGTATTTGTTATTTTAAATCTAAGAAAGGAAAAAGTTTTGGGCATGAAACTTCCAAGTATTATGGTTTCATTAGCAAGGTTGACTATTGCCAATTAAATCAGGTCATCTGACTCCTTAGAGGTCAGAAACAGAGGAGTAATTTATAGATTTTTTTTTTAATAACAGAGTAGGGGAATTAAAAATTATAGCAATCTTAGGAAACTTGTTTTGAACATAATTCAGTGGGAAAATGCAAGTTATGTGACTTGTGGTTAGGGTAGGTACATTCTGAAGCACACTGAATGCAATCTGATATTATTGCCAACATTTGTAGGGTGAGTATGACAGGGGTGTAATGGGGGTGTTTCTAGGGTGGGACAATCTGATATTCTGTTGGATTAAGGCTCCTGTCTATCAACCCATCTGTCAAAGTGAGATTGTCTTAGAAATCTTTGCCCTGCAGCTGCAGCATTTGCAATTAAAAGCTTTACTTTTAAAGGGATTTATATTGTTAGACTGACTAACACAGCTTTTACTGGGAAAAAGGAGCTTAACCTTCAGTTCTAGGAAAAAATGGAACTTGTCCTCTATGACTGGAAAGAAAAACTTATCTTTAAAAAGACACTTATAATATCTAACAAATCCTATGCTTACTTTATTCCTATAAAGATATATGTATACTCTGAATTATATATCAATAAATGATAATTACTAATAGAGCCTTATCAATCTATTAATTTCTTCATATTAGAGGAAAAAGAAGTAAAAGTGAAAATCACAATTTATGCAGTTCCTAGGATCAAAGAATTAAAAGGAGAAGGACCTTAAAAATTGTATAGTCCAATACTTTGCATTTAAAAATAAGGAGACCCTGGTCTAGAGAATTGATGTGACTTGCTCAAGGTCATTCTCTTAGTAAGTAGCAGGGCTAGAATTCAAATAGTGGCAAAATGACTCTAAATTAGATATTCTTTCTTGCATGTCAAAATGCTGTCTTATTTATCTGTTGAGCTATCAGAATGGCAATCATACTCAACCACTCTGTAATTTCATTAATATAGACATTCCCCAGAATGATAGAGAGAGAACTGACATCAATGAGATGACATATATTTTTGAGTATTAGAGAATGATGAATACCATGTTAGCTCAATGGAGAAAAAGGAGGGCAATGGGAAGAAGTGCTAAATTTGCAGTTAATTGTGTCTTTTCAAAAATTGTATTCCACAAATGTAAAATATTATTCATAAAAACAAAAAAAATGGGCTATAACTGGTGATTGATGAGTAATGATGAATCTTGGATAAAAATATTCTTTTTTCTCCTTATACTATTAAAGTACTTTATATATCAATTTGTGTACAATCTAAGTACTTCCATCCAGGTAATCAATCCATTTTCTAGCAGAACATTAATCAAAGAAATTAACTATAAACAGGACACGATACAATTGAGAGAAGAACTGAAAAAAAAACAGTTTTCTAGAATGCCCATCATTTTTTGGGGGGGGTGGGTTACAGTATTTGGATCAGCACAAATAAGTAAATATCACTGTACTAATTTTAATTTTAATTTTTGAAGGAGGGAAGGGGAGTTGGGGATAAGTGACTTTCCCAAGGTCACACAGCTAGTAAGTGTTAAGTGTCTGAGGCCAGGTCTGAACTCAGGTCCTCCTGACTCCAGATCTGTTGCTCTGTTCACTGTGCCACCTAGCCGCCTCCTAGATTTTATTTTTAATTTAATGTTAATGCTGACCTAGAAGCCTCCTCACAAGTAGGAAGATTATTCTAGGAGGCATGGATTGTTGTCAAACAAATGACAAGATAAATTTGAGATATATATAGATAAATATACATAGATATATAGATATAACATATATACATATAAACACTACATATACACATATCATATACACACAAGAAATCATGGATTTGTTCTGAGATGACTAACAAATATATAGAAATACACATACATATAAAGGCAAAATATACATATATATAGATGTATATAATTAATATAATTGCACATACACAAATACATGGAGACAGAGAGAGAAACACACACAGATACAGAGAAGAGAGATGGAGACAAAGAGACAGAGATAGAGGGAGGGAAACAGGAGAGAGAGGGAAAAAGGGACATAGAAGGTCAGGGACAGAGAGAGAGAGAGAAAGAGAGAGAGAGAGAAGGGAAAGAAGGGAGAGCAGAGAGAGAGAGAGAAAGAGAGATCTGACTGGTTATTTTAATGGTATATAGGTAACTCCCAATGAGGAAAGTCCCTGTCTCAATGCAAATCTCTGCTTACACAATTTATAGTCTTAAATTGATGCCCAAGGACCTGATAGTTAATGATTTGCCATGGGGCACACAAACTCTGTCAGAGTTGTCAGATGACAAACTTGAACCCACATCTTCCTAATTTCAAGGCCTGATCTCAATCCATTATTACAAGCTGTATCTGCTGGAATGATATAAGCATGATACATAAGCAGACAACATCAAACAGTTACATCAAGGAGGAATAAGCCACATAAGGCACTATTAAAAAAAATCACTTGAATATGAGTGGGATGTTCACTATGTATACAAAATTAAGTTAAATCACCTTTGTAAGCAATACAAATATTTCTGCAGTCTAGCAATTGTGAAGTAGAAAACTCTACACTATTTATCAGCTGTTACTCATCATAAACTGTTATTCAAACACGGAGACCAAACTGAGATTCTCCAAGCTAGATTCAATTTTGGGGCAAGTTCTTCAGTGTTGCTCCTCTATTATTTAAAAAAATGGCTGTAATATAATCAGTTAACTGCTTTATAAGTCAAGTAATATTCTCACTTATCCCTGGGTTACCAGAATGAATGTTAAAAGAATTAACAACAGGTAAGTAAATACAGGGCCATTAGTAGTGCAAGAGCAGGAGGTCACCAGTCCCTACAAGTGCCAACTGGTACTAAAGCACCAGAAGTTTCAGAAATTCGATGATCCTTTTTCCAGAGATGCAAATTGCCAAGTCAATTCTAAAGCCAACTTGGTGGCTTCCCTTCAACCAAAATCTTTATATAGTATAAATACCTTAAAGAAGGGGAAAAAAGAAGGGGGAAAAAAAAAAAACCTACTTACACACACAGAGCCCTCAAATTTTTGTAATGGGTTTTACTCTGAATCTCAGGCTTCTGCTTGAATTTCTTTTCAAACATTGATGGTAACTTATCAGTTCATCCCCACTCCCTACCCCTATCCACCTAGTTAGTCATTAAAGAAGAAAATTTCATTAATAAGCCACAGCTATAAAAAATGAAATCAGAGCTCAGCTATTGAAGAATAGAAGCCAAACATCACTAAAAAGGATTAGTTTCTTTCACTGTCTAGAAATTTTTCATAGAAGACCTTGGCTGCCCTTTTGATATTAAAACTTCCTAACAAGTATTACATTGGAGTTTTAAATTAGAATTTGCTGTCATTGAGACAGTTATAAACTGTTAAATAGGCCTCTTTTATACCATGCTACTGTAAAATACATGCTTGACCACGGTCCATGATGCTCTTCTGAGACAAGTAAAAGGATGAAACTACAGTGAAATTTGCTGAGTCTATGGGCATGTGTGTGTGTGTGTGTGTGTGTGTGTGTGTGTGTTTGTGTGTGTCTCCGTGTGTGGTGTGACAGTTAGGTGGTATAGATGGTAGATCGGGGCTGGATTTGGAATCAATAATACCTGATTTCTAAGCTTGTCTCAGTCCCTTCTTAGCTATGTGACCCTAATGCAAGTCATATAACCTCTCAACCTGTTTCCTCATCTATAAAATGGGGGAAAATAACACCAGCTACCTAGTAGGGTTGTTGATAGGATTAAATGAGATCACCTTTGTAAAGCATTTTGCAAACCATAAAGCACTATATAAATGCAAGCAATGATGTTATTGTTATGTTATATTATGATTGTTATTATTACTATCATTTTCTCTTCCCTGAATCTTATAATACCCATTGAAAAACTATGGCCAAAACAATTAGTTAATCTGTGTTTTTAAAATGATACCAGTCAAACAAAATTGTTATTTTCAAAATAATAAGCTTGAACAAATATTCTTTTTTTCTTTACCCATTGTATTAATGCAAATGTAGTTTTTTAATATGTAAGAAAATTAAAGCAAACAATCTTTCATCATCTCTGACTTTTATCCTATTTCATAAATGTCTCTGTTAATGGATCAATTATGCTTTGTTCTTAATTTTTTTTTCCTTCTTGCATCATCTTCCACAAGAATTGAGCCCTCACAGTATCAAATCATTAACTATATTTGATCAGTTACCCCCATCACATTTTAAAGTTGGTATTTTGTTTATTTTATGATGTTTTCCAAGAATAATAATACCTTTCAATGGCTGGTTTTGCCAGTCACATAATGGATCTTGCTTTCAGTTATCTGACCAGTAGAGCTCATAATTAGTACTTAATTATAGTTTATTACGGCCACTTTGGTCAGGGAAAAAAGAGCTGCTTTGTTACAGTCAATGAAGTATTTAAAGTTATGTCCTGGGTAGGGATGGGTTTATTAAACACTTGGGTAAGCAATAATAAACTTACATTGATCTAGCAACTCGATAGCTTTCTTTTATGTGCTGTTCAAAAAAAAAAATCCAGATAGAATTTAAAATAGCTTGGCAACACATGCAATATCCTAATGCGAGGTTATCATCAGACTATTATGGGTTTGCATTTATAGGTATAACTCTTTCTCTTCAATAAAAGACTATTTTCCCAAAGGCATGGCATATTAGTATCAAACCCTGAAAGGTCAGTAGGAAGGATGCACCATCTCTTACATGAATCTTTTGAGCCATTTGGAACTACAACAAGGAAAGAGGATGTTGAGTTTGTCAATTTTCTGAACTGTGGGGTGCACACCCTTGGTGCAGGCAAGTAGGGAAAGAATTGGCACAAAATCCCTTCTCAGTGGAATAGAAGTGCAAAGAAATGACTAAAATCATTGTATATTTTGACTATAAATACAGCATAAATAATCCACCATTTCCAATGAAGACAAAGTTCAAAAAAAAGTCAACAAGCATGAGATTCACATAGTGAATTTGTTCTGACTAAAAGTGAATGCAGCATACTGATTAATATGGTATGCACAAACAAGATCAAATATGAGTCATTGTGCAGTAAATCTCATTGTGGACATGATCTGTCAGTGACATAGGCTCATGACATAGATGAGTTACATTTCACACTACCTGCTACATTTGAATATAAAGTATCTAAAGTTGAACAATCTGTGTGGAAATTAAGAATGTAGTAATAAATAGCAGTTCTATTTCTCAATGTCATTCATTTTTGTAAGTGAAAACAAATAAGGTGGTTTCCCCAAATGAACAAAAATCCCTGCAAGTTGTAAAAATGGAAATAATTCCAGAACAGTTAAAGATTATAGTTTGAAATATTCAGCAATTAAATATAATGTAATTGTCTTAATTTTTATTTTCTCTACTTTTAAAAAATGAAATAATGACTCTTTGTGATGAATAAAACTGGTTTGAGGAGAAATTCCACTGGAGAAGCTGAAACTAATACATACCAAGACAACAGAGCTAATTTAAGTAGTAGAAATATAGAAACACAAAATAAAGAGCCCATATCTGGAATAATGATCAATTACATTTATCACTGAGGATCAAAAGTACTCACTGATATGCATGGAAATTGCATTTGTTTTAAATGAATGTTTTAGTTGTTAATAGCATGAAACTTAGTCAACTGGAATATCTTGTTAGTATACATGCAGATTTCAGCAAGACCAGATATTTTCAGAGAAAATTTGATGAGAAATTTCTAGAGAAATTTAATAAGAAAAAAAAATAATTCTTCAAAACCAGGTCTGTGACATCAAAAAGATTGCTTACATCATATATGGCTGCTAATAAAATTTCTAAATGTAAAAAAAAAAAGTTAATTAAATAGGAGAAATATTGGTGCTACCTACAACTGATAAATTTGAAATAATAGTTTATAATTTTTTTCAAAGTAGTTTCAAAAGATTCCACTTGCCAAAAATATAGTGAAAACAAAGAATCCCATGTTTGAAGACCTTTGCAATCAATTATCTAAGAAGCTAAAATCTTTTTTTTTTGTATTGCATGCGGATATAGCAATAGATATAACTAAAGAAGCTTGTTTGTTTATATGATATAGAATATGCCGTTGAAGCTGATGTTAGGGAACATTGCTTACTTTGAATAACTACTTAAGGCTGTGACACATCAAGAAAAAATTTCAAAATAACTGATGGACTTTTTAATGAAAAGATATGTGGGAGAAATGGATTATAGTCTACTATCACCTAATATAATGACAAAACTCAGATCTACAAGTACCTATTATAAATGCAGTTCCTTAAACAATTTGATCTTATTCCATCCTTCATAGTCAATCATTTATATCAAGAAATGTGAATGAGGAGCTACGTAGTTTTTGCAAGTTGTTACATAAGTAATCAACTTTATAAGAAACAATTCATGAAAAAGAAGGCTTGTTTATATGATGACATGGGAGTAGAACTGGGGACACTTCTGTATTACAAAATATTTTAGCTTTCTTGTTCCAAAGTGCTTTGAAGGATGTTTTAGCTAAAAGAAGAAACTGTCATTTTTTTTTCTTAATGATGACAATGAAAATGAAAAAGGACAGTTAAACTATTTGCCTTCCAATACTAAATTAAAACAAGGATTTGAATCTCAAAATCTTACTATTCTGTCTATAACTGATTAAGGAATTTTGTGGTTTATAATTTAATCAATCAACAGATACATATTAAATATCTGTGATGTGACAGGCACTGTGAAATCAAATACCAAAAAAGATTTTAAAAATTTCTATTGTCAAAGAGTTATCATGAGAGAGGATGTATGTAATACATATAGAATAAATATATACAAAATAAATGGAAGATAACTAAATACAAAGGAGAGAACAATCATGAAATACTTTCTGGAAAAGGTGATACTTGATCTATATCTTTTTAAAATTTTGTATTTTTCTATTGACATTATTCATTTTCACTCTTCCTTACCTATATATTATTCCCTACCCTATGTTATTATATATTCCCATTTTACATTTGAGGAAACTATACTTAATAAATGCTTGTTATTAATTAATGAAAGCACTCAGTTTTCTAAAAATAATGCATCCTAATCTAGGAGAGAGGCAGTTAGGCAGTGTAGTAGATAAAGTTCCAGGCCCGGAGTCAGGAAGACCTGAGTTCAGATTTAACCTTAATATTTCTGTGACCCTGAGCGTCACTTAACCCAATTTGCTATAATTTCCTCATCTGCAAAATGAGCTAGTGAATGAAATTGCAAACCACTACAGCACTTCTGCCAAGAAAACCCCAAATGGCATCATGAAGAGATGTCATGGACAGGACTGAAACCAAGGAACAGCAACAAAAACTGGGAGAGAGTGTGGAGTAAGAAAAAGCACTGGCTCTGTAGTTTGAGAAACTGGGTTCAATTCTCATTTCTGATACCCCTGTGTAACCTTGGACAAGTCAATGAATGGCTCTGGGCCATAGTTTTCTGAACAGTAAAAGGGAAGGGATGGATCAGATCATCACCAACGTCTCTTCCACCTCCCATCTATGATCTTATGGTCTCTCAATTATAGCCCCAGGTCATTGTCCATCTTTAACATTTGTCCAACATACACACACACTCACACACACACGCCCATGCATGCAATTATAATCTTAGCAATATATATTTTCTTCCATCTTGTTTTTCTAGTTTAGATGGTTGAACTGATCTCTTTCAAATTATTGTTAGTATACTAACAGACATTTTACCATTCTACAACTTGCTGAAATTAAGGGTATATATTATAACTATGTGAATGTATTATAGTCTTGTGAGGAGAGAAGATAAAGAGACTTCTGGCACTGTAGCACTCTGAAGTTTGAGGAGAGGATATGAATATAAAACAGGTGACAAAACTGTTCTAATAGACTGGGGGAATTTTTTTCAGAAGCTTTTCAACCTCCATTTCTTAATTATCTATTATAATGAAAATCTAGATGAAAATCAAGTATAGCAGATCTCTCTAAAATCTAGGGAGGAAGGAATAGAATGTGAAGCCTGTGGTCATAGAACAATATTAATCTCAAAGCTATCTTTCTTTTCCCTAGCTTATTGTATTTCACTTCCTTTCCCATCCTTTCTCCCACCTTTTTCCATGCTT
>CM053589.1:104822971-104844028 GCA_028646515.1 Pseudochirops corinnae | reverse complement strand
AATATGTTATTGTTATATTTATCACATTATATTACGTCATATTTATATCATATGACATCATATTATGTCATGTCATGTCATAGCATGCTACATCATATCATATTACATTATATATGTGTATATGTAAACATATATGTGTATATACATGTGTGTATGTGTGTGTATGTGTGTGTATATATATACATATATATATATATGTAACTATTATACCATAGCAATTACAAACACAGATTGGCTCATAATGCCTTTTCAACTTAATACTTTAACTTATGGAAATATGTTGGTTGAAGACTGAAAATTAGGAGGCTTCATTGAAAAAGGCCATAAGTATGATCCAACTTAGAATTCTAAAGATCAAATACCTAAAAATAGCATGAGTTCCAGGGAAACAGACTTAAAACACAAGCAAATAGTGCACAGGATCACATGGGAAAGAAATTAAAAACACTAAGAAATCCATTAGAGAAAGAATTCAGAGTAAAAGAAAAATGTATTATGCTATACAACAAAGATGACAAAATCTAGAACTTCATAATGAAGGTGGTGGTCAGGTGGTTGAATTGATTTGAACTACCTGAAACAAACCACCCCCAGTCTCAATCTCAAGGTATCTTGTTGCTCCAACTAAAATGTATGCCACCTGGTTGACAGCCTTTGGTGCTGGTAGTAATATAATGTTATTAGATAATATTCATTCTAGGGAATAATGTAGGAAAGAAGTTAGAAAAAAAAAAGCTTCTATATTTGCAAAGGTGAGAGACTAGGTGCTAAGTAACCATGAGCATACTCCTACTAAAAGCTGAACATAAACCACTTAGATCTATCCAAGAGTATAGAGCGCAATACACTGATACATTAAGGACCTGACACTTTGGAGACATAGCAACTGTTAAATGATAAGTGATTAATATGTGGTTTTTCTCCCACTTGTTCATTCAATTCAATTCAATTCAATTCAATTCAATTCATTCATCCATTCATCATTATTTCTCTGTTCCTGTTGTCTCCAAAGCTGTTCTAAAAAGTACTACCAATGCAAATAGTGTGGGAACTCAGTCCTTCTGATATAGAATCCAAACTACCTATAAATTATAGTCCTAAAAGTTACCTCAGGATCAGACACATAAATGCCCATGATCACATAAATATCAGAGGCAAAATTCACACTCAGTCCTCCCTGACTCCAGTTCACTTAGCTAGTCATGATACAGCATTATTTTTTTTTCATGCAATTAGTCTTGAAAAACAAGAAAAAAAAAGTTATACAAGGAAATTATTTCTTGATGTGTAACTAGAGACCTATTGTCTCACTTAGAACACACACACACACACACACACACATTGCAGGGGAAGTGAGAAAGCAGGAGCTATGAATTGATACAACCATTCTGGAAGACAATTTGGGATTGTGCACAAAAAAGTTGCTAAATAGTGCATGCCCTTTGATGTAACTACACCATTGCTAAGCCTATACTCTCAAAATATCAAAGAAATGAGAAAAGGACCTCTATGTAGAAAATGTTTACAGTATCTCTTTTTGTGGTGTTGAAGGATTAGAAACTAAGGGGCACCCATCAACTGAGCAAGGGCTCAGTAAATTGTGGTATAGGAATGCGATGCATTGCTATGCTGCTCTAAGAAAGGAGGAAGACAATGTAGTTTTGAAGAGAAATGGAAAGACATAGATGAACTGACAATAATCTGAAGAACAATTCATACTCAGTTCTAGAAAGGAATAATTATGAAGGACTTAAGAATTCTGATGTCCTAAACGATCAATCATTATTCCAGAGTCTGTATAAAGAACACTGCTTACTTCCTAACTGAAAGATTATGTGTTAATATGTAGAATAAGAAATATATTTTTTGACTTGAACAATGTGGAAATTTATTTTTTTGAATGTGTTTATGTAGTATAATGGTTTTAGATTTCTTTCGTTTTTTGTTTATTTTCTTTTTTTTTTAGTGAATGGGAAGAAGTAGGAGGGAGAAAAATGAATGATACTAGTTGGTCAGTTTTGCTGTACTGCTTTTTTTCCTCTTAAAAAGATAAAACTATAATTGCTGCAAAGAATGGTTTCCCAAGTAGGGGAAAGGGGAAAGATATATTAAAAAATGAACATGATTTTAAACAAAAGGTATCAATAAAATATTTTTTAAATCTCAATAGGTACCAAGTGATATTGATGCCAATCCAAGGTATTAATTAAATTTTTAGAAAAGAATTAGGGAGTAATATAGGCAACACAGAGGTATGTGGAATTTAACACCACTCAAAGAAATATAGACAGAAGGATAAGGACAAAGCCAAATTTTAAGCAAAATTATATAGTCTAGAAATAAATTGGAGTGGAATGATTCAGGGCATCAGAATTAGATTCTAGCTTTTATATCTTTCACTAACCAGCTGTGTGACTTTTGTTAAAACACTACCTTCCTGTGACAAAGTTTCTACACCTGTAGAAAGAACAAGGATGTTGTTTTATATTTTTAAAGTCTAAAATTTTATGATTCTAAGTTTGCCAGTAAACATCTTCTGTCATTACTCTCTATGTTCTCCCACATCCAGAAAACCAACCTATGTGACCAATGAGTTCTTCTCAATCCCTGTCAAAACTTGTCTTTCTAAAATAGATTTGAAGTTTATTAATAAGGTTGCATAAAGGAAAAAATTCCATCACTCCTAGGGATATTGGAGTTTTAACTGGAGATTTGAACACTAATTCTGGACTTACAAGAACCAATCAATTGGCCTAGTGTTCCTGAAATCATACCACCATACTGTTGCCTAATCTATGTATAAATCCAACCCTAATGAGAACTCTTCATTTCACATTAATTCTGTAAAACATTCCAATTTTAGAAAAAAAATATTAACGTTAAAGAGGTCAACAGAATATTTTTTTTTCTTTTTAAGAGGGGAAACTGATAAGGTTTTAATTCCAGATTGTCTATTCAGTTTTCAAAACAAAGTTCCCCAACTATATTCTCACATCTATTTTTGATCTGCAATTCAAATAAAAATAGTTATGAAAACTTGTCAAAAGATAGTCCAAGACCTAGTACAGATATTGGCAACGATTCCTTTCCAACTCTTTTTGGCTCAAAAAAGAGAAAACTAATGCAGTTTTGGCTTTAGGGTATTTCTTAAGGTCACAGAATAGCACAACTGTTTCAAACTAAGCAAATAAACAAGTAAACAAATGGAACTTTCTAAGTCTTGGCTTTTAATTCTACTTTGCCCATTACTGGAATGTGTCCCTTTCCCCAACATATTCTCATAGAGTTCTCTGTACAAACATTAAAATATGGAAGGATTCTATGGAGAATGAATGAGTTCCCAGGTTAACCATACCTGGTCAGTCTTCATATTGGAATGGAATTTGCAAAAACTACATTTGATTAACTATTTTTATGCAGATTTTCCCCTTAGCCTAGGTGGCAGAGGAATGTTTTACTCAGGCTTGTGGTTGAGTTTTGCCACAGGGTTAAACAAAAGCCTCAAAAAAGGGCCAGCCAGGAAGTTCAAACAGACTGGGAAATGCCTCACAAAACACGCCTCCCTTTTTTCTTTCCAAGTTAATTAATAACTCTGTAAATGTTGTAACTAATCTAACTTGGACTTACAAGAGCACTTGGCTTCTATCCCTTAATTGCTATCTTTACTGTTGTGGAGATGACTGTAAATTATCAAAGAGACCTTTAATAAAGAATGGGGACAAAGTGAAGGTTTGTTATGTCTGCGCTACCTTCCAACATTTAAGATTAAATATTTGGGAGAGGGGGAGTTATGTCAACAAGACATAAGTGGATAAAGCAAATTTTAATGGTGTCAGGCCGGGCCTAAGAACTGTTCGTCGTACATCTTCAAGAAAAAAGCTGAGGAGAAATGTAGCTTGGATGCTTCATTCCTTTCAAATGTTGCTGGCTCCAGCTGTTATTTAAGAAAGAAAGAAAAAATTCCAACAAGAATAAATTGTGCAAGAATAAATTAAAGTATTTATAATAACTAGCATTTATATAGCATTTTAGGGTTTGTAAAAGGCTATATGTTACATCAATTCTCATCATAACAACATTGTGAGGGAGATACTATTGTCCCCTTTGTACAGACCAGGAAACAGAACAAGAGGTTAAGTGACTTGCCTAAGGTCACAGCTAGTAAGTATCTGAGTTGAGATCTAAACTCAAGTCTTTCTGAGTTCAATCTTACCCATGATGTCATCTAGTTTCCTATTTTTGTTTAAAAGGTAAATTTAAAACATATCTTTGCCTAAGTCTCATGTTTGTAGCTTCATCACACCATTGCTGCTCCTTCTGACTAGTGTTCTTTTAAAGGACTCCAATGGAATGCTTTCATAACACATACACATGTAGTGAATATTGAGCATTCATGATCAATAGATTTTGAGGCCATTATGATTACAAGTTTCTCTTGTGTGTTCATTAAGTATTTCACACTAACCTTGGGCTCATACTTTAGACCAGAGGTGTCAAACACTGAGCGTGTAGCCCACACCATTCCTGAGTGCTGCTGAACCAGATTAAAATGTATCTCATATTTGATGCTAGTGTATTGAAGTATTAAATAATAAAAAAGAAATGTATACACATATGTGGTTTTTTAAGTCAATATATAGGTTGCAAGTATCCTTAGGTATGATGGTTTAGTGGCCCCTGTTTCTAGTTGATTGTGTCACCACTGATCTAGACTTTTTGGGCTAGTGTTTCTCTACTATAATTGGTTCAAAACACAATCATCTGTAAACTTAGAAGGAAGGACAGAAAAGTAGGGTAGCCTTGAAAATGATGAGCAGTATTTATTACACTGTTTTGTTTTAAAGTAAACAGTGTGGAATGGAAATTCATGGATTTATCTTGAACCCTCTTTTTATGTTGTGCTGTGTACATGAAAATGTTCTCTTTTTTGGTCTTTTTGTATTTAAGTTCAAAATGAATATTTTTTTTAAAGGCGATCACCTCTGACCTTATAAAATAATTCCTGTAGTTCCTGATTGGATGAGATACAGGTCTTATTGTATATTTCAATAAACAGTTGTAAGATGTATGTACATGTACATTTCTATGTACATGACTTTATAAAAAACTCATATTGGGGCCTAGTAACCAAAGTTAAAACTTTTTATAGGAATTACATTCATAGAATTTTAGAGATGGAAGAGATAATAGAGGAGTCAGTCTCAAGGCCCTTGAGCTATAAGCCATCCACAATAGACTGTAATGCTCCTGAACCAGATTAAAAAGGAACCGGAATATGTTTCACAAAATACTTAAAAATATAATACAACACAGATAATGCTAATTTGTGGTTTTCTAAATCAATACGTAGTCTACTTTTGTCCATTTCTCTTTTATTTTGATACCATTGATCTAGTATTACCACCTTTACCTTAAACATGAGGAAATTATGGCCCTGGCATGTAAAATTACTTATCCAAGGTCACACATCTATTCTCTCTAGTTCTTTATCCTTTTTTAAAAAAATTTTTTAATTTGAAATTGATTGTTTATTCATAACAGATAATAGATGTTAGTGACCTGAACTGGCTACAAGCTATATGGTATCCCAATCGTAAAGTAAGTTGATTTTATGTGTTTACTTTAGTTTAATGAGAAATTATTCTGTAAATTTATAAGACATAGTGTTCCCATCTAATTGTAGGGCTATCTGCTTTCTTATATGTTTTCAATACTCCCCAGAAGATAAGTGGTCAAAGCATATGAACAGGCAGTTAAAAAAATTACAAACCACCACCACTATCACCGCCACCACAAAAAAAAGTTCCAGATTGCTAATAATAAGAAAAAAAGCAAATGAAACAGTTCTGAGATTTTGCCTTACGCTTATCAGAATGGCTAGACTGAAGGTAAAAAATAAGTCAATCTATTTGTAGAAAGGGCTGTCATTATTGAATTTTGAACTATTGGCATAGAATAAGGCATGTATTATCAGATGTGATTAATATATTGGTCTGTTTTGTTTCATCATACCATTTCTTATGTCCATCAACTAAAACAACCTAAAGCAGAAACACTGATCTTAATTAATTGTAGACTACAGAATCCGAGATCTGAAAGTCTCCTAGAAATCATCTTCTCCAACCTACTCGTTTTATTGATAAAGAAATTAATAAACAAAGGTGTTAAATGACATCCCTAAATTCATACATAGTAGGAGAGTGAGGTCTAGAACAATGCCCATTGCATGTTGCAACATTACAAAAATTTTTCTCCATAGCACATTAGTATTATTGTTCTAAGTCTAAATGGTGAGATAGATTGAGGCGTGGGGATGGTGGGAGATCCTAGAATTCATTTCTCATTCAATTATTCATGTACTAATATTTTTTTAAAGTTACACTTAGGTGTATAGTATATTTTGTGCTCACTTACTTTTCTTCCCTCCCCTTCTCTTCTCTCCTCTCCTCTCTTTTCTTGTGCTCCTGTCCTTTCTTCTTCTCTTGTCCTTTGCTCCTTCTTCCTTTTGCTCCCCTTCTCCTCTCTGCTAGGCTTCATTTGATAGCCATGAACTGTGGATAAAGAATAAATATGGCTTTTCTGTGCCCTAGGACTATCACCTGACTTATTTATGTCTGACCTGGTACAGCACTGCTGACTTTGGAAAGTTTAATTGAGGCTGGAATTATATGGCATAGCTTCAGGCCCCCTGAATTTAAAGGGTGTGAGACACACACACGCACACACACACACATGCACGCACACATACACACACACACCCCACAGTGGAAATGTATTGCTTATTGGGTAGTTTATGTGTTTGTGTGTTCTGGACATTGTCAAAACAGCAGTACTAGGAGATAGAACTGTAATTTTTAGTGGCCTACTTCTTAATATGATGACAGGGTTGGTTTCTTTAGGGGTAGAGGCATGATTTCTCATAGACCAAAGATTATAGATTATCCTTGAACTTCCAATAAGGGCAGCCTTTCTTAAACATGGAATTGATTAACGTGCGTGTTGAGGAGGAGGAGGAAGAAGACATCCAGGTGCAGCAATTCAAGTTATAAATATTGTTTGAAACATTACTTAAGGTAGTTAAAGCACTTGATAATTACTGGCCATTCCCACTTTAGCTTAAAGAAAATTCAAAAGCATAAAAGCAAGCAAAATCTTTCCCAAAGGAGCTATTTGCCAATGACATTGAAAATCTTTCTCAGCCATCTCAACCAATTAATGGCTATATTAATGTAATAAGAAAATAGCTTAGTCTTTATCTACAAAGTTAAATAAAATTCTAAGCATCGTTGTCCTGAAGAATAAAACAAACTTTTTGTTTGTTTGTTAATTAACTGTATTCAAAATGAACGCTACCACACCAACTATAGATAGATAGATATAGATATAGACAGACATAATTATGCATGTATGCATATGTTAACAGATAACCATAGGGAGATGATTTTGGACTATGATTATCATTCCTATGTAAAAGTGAAAAATTAAGTAGATGACTTTAATATCATATATTTGAATAAATGACCCTACCCCCATATCAGGACGTATATTTGCGATGGTGCATGCCTCTGTTTTTTCCTTCTTCTCTTCCAAATGCATATAATTGAATGTATATGATGTGTGTGTGTATATATATATATATACATATATTATATATATATATATAATTTGTATATGATGTGACACCATTGTAAGCAAAGATGTTAATACATGAAACATCTGTGATTTCATTGTGAACCTTCCTCTCGCTAATAAAGATTTAAAATTGTCTATATGGCTTGAAATAAAAATCCTAGACATTTTCCTGAGACATAAACAGATAAAGTCATTCACCTTGTGTCATACAACTTGAGGCAGACTCCAGAACTTTATTCATATCTACTATATAACACTTTCTCTTAATAAAAGTATACAATCAAGTCAAAACCTTACCCCAACTCAACAAAATGTCTTTTTGGAAAAAAGTTAGACATTTTGTTACATGCATTGCCAAGAGGTACAGAATTTATAAGTTTTATTTTATTGAGAGCCATTGACAAATAGGGCAATATAATGCATTCCTAATTATATTTGAGACTGGAAATATGGAATAATGAGCCATGTGTTTCCTAAAAAATGAATTTCCCAGCATGGAAAAGAATGAATAGTGTGTAACTACTAATGACTCTAGACTTATACAAGATGTCCCCTAAGTCTTAGTGTGGTTTTAAGCTTTAATAGATTAACTAGCTTAATAATAAGTTTATATAGTTTAATAGTAACTTTGATGGCTTAAAACTGTGCACAGTCTTTTGAGACATCATGTATATTTGGAGCTGGAAGGGAACCTAATTAGGTCTTATAATTCAATCCTCTCATTTTACAGATAGATAAACTGAAGCTCAGAGATGAAACCATTTGTCTAAAGTCATGCACGTGGTAAGTGATTGAGTTAGGATTAGAACCCAAGTCTTCCAACTCCAAAAACAACATTCTTTCCATATGTTATGTGGTATCCAAAAGGTTATTTTGTTTTGCATTAATATGCAGAAGAGTGATTTCTTGTAAATGGTGCTCTTCCAAACGTTTTTTATTTTATTTTTATTTTTTGCAGATGATATTGTGCCAAATGCATCAGACCCCAAAATATTAAAGAGCTACATTAATAAGATCTTCAGCTTTGATGATCAAATTGTCTTGACACAATGTAGCTAAAATTAAGAAATGTTTTCTTTTTGAAATGAATTAAATTGAGTTGAAATGACAAGATCACATAGGTTTTATTCAAATCTTGGTTATAGTATGTTTTTAGCCATGGAATTCAAAGCATTTCTGAAAATAACACTGGAAATTCATTCTAATAACTTCTTTAAACTTCTGGATATATTAACTAAACCTGCATTAAAGGTCTACTCTAATGACCTTAGCCTGGGTTCTTGAATGTGGAATGGGGTTGGGGGAAGATAAACTGTGATAGGCCCTGAAAATCCCTTAATTTTCAAGGATGGTCTAAGAAACAGAAATGTTATTCAAATACTGCCTAAATTCAGAGAAGTCCTGAACCAGAGGAGATTGGCTCTCCTCCCCATC
The DNA here is from genome assembly GCA_028646515.1 of Pseudochirops corinnae. NCBI lineage: Eukaryota > Metazoa > Chordata > Mammalia > Diprotodontia > Pseudocheiridae > Pseudochirops > Pseudochirops corinnae. The sequence continues at coordinate 104,834,962 of CM053589.1, read as the reverse complement.
CCCGCCTTTTTTTTTTTTTTAGTATAAATCTATAATTTTATCAGTATAGGAAATCTCAGTGTAGAAATGGCCCCTAATGCTCCAGATTTGAAACTCATCTGTAAAAGCTAATCACAACAATTTTAGCCATCAGGTAATTAAGCTTTTGGCCACAGTAACTCCTGCAACAATCTACTAAGGCAAGGCAGGATTTCAATTTGTCTTGGGGATGGAGTACTCATAACGATGAAATCACAGATCTTTGAAAGTATCAAAAAAAATGTTACTAAAAGTAAGTTTAGATTTGGTCTAGAAAAAATATTTATTGGTATCTGAGAGTATTATCTTGATTAGTCCTCATAAATTCTGGGCTTTTTCCCCCCCAGACCTGATAATTAGCATTAAGTTTTGTGAATAAAGGAAAGAAACTCAGAGTAGCTGAATTTTTATGTTTCTGTACCACCAACTAAATTTCTTACTGCTTACCATTCAATGGATCTATAATCTTATTAATATGAATTCTGTTGTTGTTCAGTCATTCGGTCATGTCCAAATCTTTGTGATCCCATGGACCACAGCATACTAGTCCTTCTATCCTCTACTATGTCTCAAAGTCTGTCCAAATTTGTGTTCATTTTTTCCATAACACTATCTATTCATCTCATTCTTTCCCATCACCTTTTCCTTTTGCTTTTGATCTTTACCAATATCAGAATCTTTTCTAATGATTCCTATCTTCCTGTTATATGACCAAAGCATTTAAGCTTCAGCTTCAATATTTGACCTTCCCCTTCATAGCCTAAATTAAGTTCCTTTTCTCTTTCTTTTATTTATCTATTTACTTTCATGATCTAATATTTTATTTTCCCCAATTATATGTGATTTTTTAAAACATTCTCTTTTTTTAAAATTCTGAATTCCAAATTTTCTGTAACCCTTCCTTCCCTCTCCTGCCCTAATTGAGAAGGTAAGCTATTTAATATAGGTTATACATTGTAGTCATGCAAAATATATTTCCACATTACTCATGTTGTGAAACACATAGATTAAGAAGAAAATAAAGTAAAGAAAAATTACATTTCAATTTGCACTCATATTACAGCAGTTTCTTTTTCTGCAGATGGATAGCATTTTTTTTTATCATAAGTCCTTCAGAATTGTCTTGGATCATTGTATTGCTGAGAAAAGTTAAGTCATTTATAATTGATCATCATACAATATAGGTGTTACTGTGTGTAATATTCTACTGGTTCTGTTCACTTCACTTTGCATCAGTTCATATAAATATTTCCAGGTTTTTCTGAAAACATCTTGCTCATAATTTCCAATAGCACAATAGTATTACATCACAATCGTATACAACAACTTGTTCAGCCATTCTCCATTTGATAGATATCCCCTCCATTTCCAATTCTTTGCCACCACATAAAGAGCTGTTATAAATATTTTTGTACATGTGGGTCCTTTTCCCTTTTTTTAACAAAAATTCTTTGGTATACAGTTTTGCTTGATCAAAGGGTCTGTATGTTTCTATGGCCCTCTGGGTATTGTTCCAAATTGCTTTACAGAATGGTTGAATACAATTTCACCAGAAGTACATTAATATCTCAATTTTTCAATATTCACTGCAAAATTTGTCATTTTCTTTTTCTGTCATATTTCTCATTTTGATAGGTGTGGCATGGTAAGTCAGTGTTTTAATCTGGATTTCTTTAATCCATATTTAGAACATTTTATATATGATAATAGATAGCTTTAATTACTTTGTCTGAAAACAACCTGTTTATATCCTTTGATCATTCAGCAATTGAGGAATGATTCTTTTTTTTTCTAATTTGACTCAGTTCTATATGTATTTGAGAAATGAGCTCTTTATCAGAGAAACTTGATGTAAAATTTTTTCGCAGTTATGATTACTGTGTATTTCCTTCCATTCGATTTTCTCCTTTTTATCCTACTCTCTCTCTCTCTCCTTTCATCCTGACATCCTCAAAAGTAATTTTACATATCACTCAATTCCACTCTCTCTGTGGTTCTCATACCCAAAGTTCCATATCCTGTCTCTGTGACTTTGTACTGACTGTTCCCAGGCATGGAATTGGTTCCTTCTAGACCTCTGCCTCTAGTAATCATGTTTTCTTTCATGATTCAGCTCAAGTGCCATTTTCTATAGTTCACATTTTCTGGTTCTTCTCTCCCTCCCCAACTTCTAGTGCCTTCCTATCTTAGGCTGCTTTGCATAAGTTTTGAACACACTTTGTAAATAAAAATATTGTCTTCTCCATTACCAATCAAGCCCTTTGAAATAAGGAAATTTTTTCACCCTTATTTTGTGCCCCCAGGGCTTAGCACAGTTCCTAGAAGAAAAGTACTTAGTAAATGCTTGTTGATTGATAATCAGATAGACACACATATAGATAAAGTATTTATTAAGAGCTTTCTATAGATGGCACAGTTTATATAATGCTGGACCTGGAATCAGGAAGACTCATCCTCTTGAATTCAAATCTGGCCTCAGACACTTACAAACTGCGTGACTCTGTTTGCCTCAGTTTCCCTATCTATAATATGAATTGAAAAAAGAAATGGTAAACCATACTGGTTTTTCTGCCAAGAAATCCCAAATAAGATCAGAGAGAGTTGAACATTACTGAAAAATAACAACAAATGCTAGGCACTATGCTAAACATGGGAATATTAACATAAACAGATGAAAAAAATATCTGCCCTTAAGAAGCTTACATACTAATGGACACATAGAAAAGGCATACATAAAGGCAATACACAAAAGGGAGCTAAAAAAAAAAAAGTCCAAAGATTAAGGAATGTTATCCAGGAGTATCCCAAAATGGGAATTATTATGTTCACTTTGACTATATAATTTGAGTATTTTTAAGAATATGGCAGTGGGCACCATGGTGGGGGGAAGGGAGGGGAGAAAATCTGAAACTCAAGTGATTGTGGAACTGAATCTTGTAAATTAATAGTAAATAAGTAAATTAAAATATTTTAAAAAAGAATATGGCAGTGGGGTGATACTCTAGCAGTAATTATTTTTCCAATTGTTTTTGGCTTTTCCTTTATTTGATATTGTTTTAGATGATTATGGGAATTATTTTAAGGGTGCTAATTTTTTAAAATCAACAATTAAATATTCTCCAGTCACTTCTCACTTTTTTCTTTACACCTCTTTTTTCATTAGGCATAGACAAGTACAAAGTAAACCCTATAAATAAGTATAATCTCCCAAAACATGTGTAACCAAATAGCTCTCTCAAAGATCCAGACACAACTGAAACAACTGAACAACAATAAAATTCCTGTCATGTCAGTATTCATCACACGGGTGGTTCTTATGATAATATGAATAAAAGAGGTGATTTTCTATGAAGTTAATTCTCATTTAAACACTAATAAAAATTACTTCAAAGTTGAAATTCTAGGCATTTTTAGCTGTGAGAAGACCAAGTTTATGTCTGATCTGAAAGCAAAAGGACCAGAGAATTATCTTGACAAAACTCAATTACTTTCCTCCCTGATTCATTTTGTACTCCAAGGCCAAACTTACCTGTTATTCCAATTATCTTTTGATTTCTTAATTTAGCATTCCAGTCCTCTTTGATGAAAGTGGTGTGTGTGTGTGTGTGTGTGTGAGAGAGAGAGAGAGAGAGAGAGAGAGAGAGAGAGAGAGAGAGAGAGAGAGAGAGAGAGAGAGAGAGAGAGAGAGAGAGAGAGAGAGATCATCATCAATGGTTGGAGCACAGATTTTCTGTTAATGTTATGATGAATGGTTTACCTTGGATTCAAATAGCTATCATTCTGTCATTTTTTTTCAGATTATACCCCAGTATTGCTTTTCTTGCCCTATTGTTTACTATGTGGATTACTTCATTTCTTCTAAGGAATTCTTGTCTATAATCACATATATGTAGTGGTCACCTGAATTAAATTTGCCCATTCCCATTCATTTAAGCTCACTGACACCTGAGACGTTGATGTTTAATCTTTCCATTTCCTGTTTAACATCTACTTTACCTTGGTTATTAGACCATACATTCCAGCTTTCTATGCAATATTGATCTCTTTTAGCACCCAATTTCCCTGTCATCACCAAATGCATCCACAACCAGCTTTCTTTCAGCTTTGGCCCAGCTACTTCATTAGTACTAGAGTTACTTGTAGTTGTCCTCCACTCTTCTTCAATAGTGGTTTGGACACCTTCTAACTTGAAGAAGTCATCTTTTGATATCATCTCTTTTAGCATTTTAGTACCATGCATGAGTTTTTCTTGGCAAAGACACAGGTGTAATTTACCATTTCCTTCTCCAGTGGATCATCTTTTGCCAGAACTCTCTATTATGACCTGTCCATCTTGGGTAACCCTGCACAGCATAACTCATACTTGCATTGAGCTATGTATGTCCCTTCAGCATGAAAGGCAGTTATCTGGGGATGAGGGAGGGGTAGAGATTTAATATGAACACTTTCTTCCAATGATACAGGGGAAAAGTAAAGAAAAAAGATTTTTTTGATGCCTACTATGTGACTTGTGCGTGAATTGGATTTAAGTGAAGCAGAGTAGTACAAAGTCAGCTTCATTCTCTCTTCCAGAGTCTCAAGTCTCTGAAGTCCAGTGGCAAGACAAAAGTCAAGACAACCATTGATGGCCTAGGATTCATTATATGACATTTGTGTCTTCAGTGGATAACCAGGCTCTAAGTGCTCCAGAACACCTGTTTCAGCTATCTTCATGGCTATTGGAATAAATTGCTTTTAACCACCTATTCCACTGAGCAAAGTCTTCACATGTTTGGGGGTAGATATCCCCCTAACTCACTGATGGGTTTGAGACCTATTGGTTACCCTCAGCCTGGTTTAGCCATGGAGGTAGTAGCAGCACATATGGTGATGATCTGAGGAGGAGGGGAAGACCGAGATATCATTTTCAGTATTAAATTTTTTAAACAAACTTTTAGTACCAGAAAATTTGATTTTCCATGTTGTATAGGTATTAATTTATGACAGGACAAATTTCACACCCTATTTTAGTATCTGAGAGACTGCTGAATGGTAACACAGGACACATGATTCTTAAACCTTACCTAGTTTGTTCAAAGTCCTTAACCTTATTCTAGTTTTGTTTGTTTTTTAAAGTAAGAAAATAATATAATAAACATTTTAGATTTTTAAAAGAGATGCTAGAACATGGTATTTGAAATATGTTTCAGTTAATCACCAATGTGTGTATACAACATACATAAACATTTGTATATGTATGTACATGTGTGTATGCACATGTGTATATATATGTATGTATATATACACATATAACACACAGGCATGCATACACATATATACATATATACCACACACACACATACACACACACACACATTTACTTGGAATGGTATAAAATTTAGTAGAGCCAGGTAGTTGGTACAGTGGATAAAGTCTCTGGCCTGGAGTCAAGGGAGACTTATCTTCCTGAGTTTAAAACTGGCCTTACCTACTGTGTGACCCTGGGCAAGTCACTTAACCCTATCTGCCTCAATTTCCTCATCTGTAAAATGACCTGGAAAATGAAATGTCAAATTACTCCAATATCTTTGCCCAGAAAACCCTAAATAGGGTCACAAAGAGTTAAACATGACTGAAATGATTGGACAACAACAATAGGAGGTTGCTCTTATAGTCAGGAAGACATGAATTTGAATTCTAAGTTACTTCTTAGCCCCATGACCCTGGATAGGTGACATAACTTCTCAGCCTCAGTTTTCCTTACCTAGAAAATAGCAACGATAAAAGCAGCTACCTCACAGGATTTCTGCAGGATAAAATTAAATAACATATTATAAAGTTCTTTGCAAACATTAAAGTTGGTTATAAACACAAATCTGCTAAAATAATGATGCTTACATATAAATACATACCTATACTCACATGTCATGCCATACCATAATATAATATTATATTGGAAATTTTCAAGAGAGGTCTTCCAGTATTTCCAGTTTAAAGTACACCCATACACTCATACATAAAATCTTTTTTAAAGGTAGTAGATAGCACCCCTTTCCTTTCCTCCAAATTCAAACAGGTTACATTGTGGTATAACCCCAGTAATAGTAGTAATGCACATCTAATATTTATATAATGATTTACTATTTTCCAAGAGCTTTATCATATTATCTCATTTGAAACTAAAAGCGAACCCATATGGTAAATTTTCTTTTACAGGTGAAGGAGTGGAAAGTAAAAGAGGTTAAGTGACTTGCCCAGGATCATATTGTTAATAAGTGTTTGAGGCAGGACTGGCTGCTTCTATTTGGCTACTTCTACTAAATGATATACCAATATACATCATATACCAAAAATAAACAGGAAATGATGTGATATGCACACACATATCCCTTAAGATGTATGTATATGTGTGTATATATATATATATATATACACATATATGTGTGTGTGGTGTGTACACACATATATACGTATATATATGTACAAACACTCACACACTAAAGGATATAGGATATAAATTTATTTAAATTTTAAATTCCTTCCTCACCTGGCTCTAAACTCATCTTCCCAATCTCATTGGATATTAATTCCCTTTCCATATCCTGTAATCTAGCCAAAATGATCTTCTCTATTGATCACAGATGACACTCTATATCCTATCTCTATGACTTTGTGCTAGATATCTCACATGGTTGAAATGACTCCCTCCTTACCCCTGTATCTAATAGTCCTTCTCTTCATTTTAGACGAATCTCAAGAACCATCTTCTTCATGAAGACTTTCTCGATCTCAATAACTACCACTGCTCTCCTTTCCAGTTTTCCTTTTATTTACCTATTTTGCATGCATATCATCTGTTTACTCTCTATTTGTACTCCATGTCTTTTATAGGTACTTGTTTCCCCCAGGAAGCTCCTTGAGAACTGGGATGTTTCAGTCTTTATAATTGTATCCTCAGTGCCACATAGTAGGTCCTTAACAAATACTTGCTGATTAATTGATTCCCCTATAACAGCGGTTCTCAACCTGTGGGTTATGTTCAATTTGTAATAATGAAAATACATTCTGCATATCAGATATTTACATTACGATTCATAACAGTAGCAAAATTACAGTTATTAAGTAGCAACGAAAATTATTTTATGATTGGGGGTCACTACAACATGAGGAACTGTATTAAAGGGCTGCGACATAAGGAAGGTTGAAAACCACTGCCCTATAACATAATCTCATTGCATGAACCTCATAGTAATGGCTATCGTAGTTATATGGTCTACTTCATTGGACGCTGCTGTAGGTGTATCTGATTCAATAAACAATACTTTATTGATTGTGGTGATTGTGGTGATACAGTATGTAATTATAAATACTTTTAAGATCTCAAGTTGTAATAGATTAAGTTGAATGTATACTACAAACACGCATATGCACAACACACACACACACACACACACACACACACACACACACACAGAAGTGGTGGAATAAAATGAGATTAAACTGAATATCTACTAGCCAAACAGCCTGATCTTTCTTACCATGGATTGTCCCATGATAGTTATAAACTGTTCAATTCTGGGATTCTCAGAAGCAAAAACTGACAGATGTAGCACATTATGCATGTAGTTCTTTTATGACATGGGCTATTGTCCACTGGAGACCAAACAGATACCATGAAGATTGCTTCACCTCAGACCACAGATCTCACTCATGATGCAGGCCCCATAGGAATTCTCTTTCGATAAAACCACGATTCTCTCTTTCAGTCTGTTATCTTCATCTCTCCCTCTCTGAAGGAAGGAACAAAGGCAGGAAGACTAGCTAGAGTCATGGAAATGAAGTATCTTGTCATTCATTTGTTAAAACAAACTCAAGATTTATCAGATTCAGAGTTATCAATTTTCCTGAAGCTCCTTCTACACTGAAGTCAGATTTTACAGAAGAGTTTACATTCAGGCTCCCAAAGCCAAGTCTCAATGTCTGTCTGTCATTTAAAGTACCTTTGGCTCCTTTGAGGAAAGATGCTATATACATTTAAAATAATAATAAAAACAATAAAATAAAAAGACTGTGGGTTTTCCTTTAAGAGTATCATAAGCATAGTTATAACCATTGGTTTTGTTGCCTCAGTTTGGATCCCCAGTGACTTCCCGAGTCAGGCAATGCTATATGCTGCTGCTTTTACCGCCAGCCCCCTATGCAAGTTTATGGGGATACTCCTAGGAGAGTCTCAATAACATCTACTTATTCAAATAACAAACTTTATTGGAAGTCTTGTAAGGTATCACTCTGAAGCTGTCAGAATCTTTTAACATTATTGGAGCAGAGTTTGTTGTTTGTAAATGAGTGGAAAAAGTATTGAAAAAGATTTTGTACTGCTAGAGGACCATACGAACAAAAAAATGTTATGCCAGGACATATTTTTGTTCCTTATTTATTACATTTTAAATAGAAACTCAGTGCAGGCCTTATCTGATGTCATTTGGTTTAAATTCCATGGTACTTTTTGTATTTGACCAAATTCCCTTATCTCCTACTTGCTTGTGTTCTGCTGTGCCAGCATCCAAGCAGCTGATATACTTATCTGCAGTTTTATAATAAAGTTTTAGCTTCTATAGAGTGAAAAGCAGAAAGAGACAGAAATAACTATTCCTTAGATATGAAGCATACCAGCTGCCCACGTCCATCATGTGCTTCTGAAGCAACTATGCTCTCAGCCAACTTCAGACATCCCAATGCTTATTTCCATTGTATTCAATGGGCCAGGCTTCTGCAATGACTGTTGTCATAGGGTCTTTGAGAGTCAGACATGTAAGAGGAATCACGAGGAAGGAGAAAAGGGCTACCTAGAACAGTCCTGAACAACCTGGGGCAGCCCGAAGGATTTTGGGCAGCCTGCAAAAAATGGTTGCAGGCCACTCAAAATCCGTTGGTGGGCTGCAGGTTGTGTAGGCCTGGCCTAGAAGAAAGATAACCTGGGTCACCCAAAGGTAAAACAAAAACCAAACAGCAATAACCAGAAAGTCTGGATAAACAGCCTATTTCCTCCTTTTTTTTCTTTTTTTGGACACAAATGTACTGAAATTTCCTTTATAAATTAACTTTAAAAAGAGAATTTATTTTATTCACTCTGATATGGGATTATACTTTATCCAGTTTTAACCCACATAAACTCTTAGCACAGTACCTGGTACTCCTTTTAAAGCCCCCTTTTAAAATGTCACCTCTTCCCCCAAACCTTTCCCTATTCTCACCCCAGATTAGAAGTGATTTTTCATTCTCAACTCTGATAGCCTCTTGTTTGTACTTCTCATATGCAATTACCCCATTTGATTTTCTATTCAGAGTTATTTGTTTATAGGTTTTTATTTTCCCTGATATATAATGAACCCCTTGAAGTCAGAGATAGTGTTTTGTTTGTCTTTTTATTCCCTAATACTTGATAGAGTGCTACCTGGCCTAGAGGAAACATCAAAAAATGAACAAAAAACCATAAAAATGGTTCACATTTTAATTTTGATTTAAGGTTTTATAAAGCTCTGAAAAAGTTGTATTTAGCAGAAGAGGCAACTATCCAAAAAGTTGGTTGAAAATAAAATTGTCCAAAATGGTTGTAAAGTATGGGTTACCAGGAAAAAATGCAATCTGTTCAGAATAGTTGTGACTAGAAGACACTGTCCTCACAGAGGCTTCTGCATGAAGTAAATTAAGACTTGAGTATATTGCGTTGGGGTTGTGGTTGTCTTTTTGGCCAGCTAGGTGGTACACTGGATAAAATGCTGGACCCGGAGTCAAGAAGACCTGAGTTTAAATCCGACCTCAGACACTAGCTGTGTGACCCTGGGCAAGTCACTTAACTAACTCTCTTTGCCTCAGGTTCGTCATCTGAAAAATGAGCTGGAAAAGGAAATGGTAAACCACTCTAATGTCTGCACCAAGAAAACGCCAAAAGGGTCCATGGAGACACAATTGAAACTACTGAATAACAACAACATACCCTGAACATTAGTCTATGAGGAAAGGAAATATGCTTCTAATTGCCATTGTTCACGACCTATTAGAGGAAGAATCCCTGTCATCTGAGCAAAACAATACCTTCCTGGCCTAAAGGCAAGGGGTTAGTGCAGATGGTCTCTCAAATTTCCCTCTGTCTCTAGGGTCTATAATTATATGGTTCTAATCGTAAAAAGGTTGTACACAGCAGCATTGGATCAGACTAAAAGATTCACTCAATTCTTTCAGACCATCTGCATTGAAAACATAACCAGTGAAGGCCCAGTAGCACTATCTGAAGAAAGATGTAGGGAACTGAAAGACCCTGCTCTAGAGGCCACATTGGATTCCACTAGTCTGCCTAGTCATAGCCAAAGCTGATACCCGATTACGTGGTGGGGAAAACTGGCAAAATTTTACTCTGACACAAGAACAATTTTGGTGGTTCTGTGAAACTCTGATCCCTGAAAATGACAAACTGACACTTTTCACTGATAGTAAATTTACCAAAACTTCCTTTTTAAATGTTCATAAGGAAGATGGAGAATCTCTCTTTCTCTTCTTCCCATTGCCGACAGATGTTTTGCTTCTGTGACAGAGTACAATAAACCTGTGAAATAATGAAGGGGGAACTGGTACTGAAAAGCGGGCTACTTTTGAAGAGAACAAACTGATTGGATTATTTCCTGGATGTTATGCAGTGACAGAATGTGACAACTATACCTTTTCATTTCCTATACAGCCTCCAGGAGATGGAAGATTTAGTATCCTTTCATACACTTTTAAGTCTAAGAAACTTCTCTTTATGGCTCCTTATGAGTCCTGGAGGCTGGGAAAGAAATCAAGTTGCTTTATATTTGCAGCAAAGACCCATATTGAGTTCCTTCAATTTGGGCTAGAGATGCTGGTGGCACTTTGCAAATGTCAACACTGACCTGCCAAAGTTGTATGTCTAAAGCTCTAAGCACGCCTTTCATGTCAGCAAATGAGGTATTTTCAATCCCAGTTCCACATTTTTGCAGCTTTGCCAAGTTCCAAGCTGAGACTGTCAACATTACTATAACTTGTGATCTTGCACAGCCATCAGTTTAAAACAATTTCCATGCACATTTATTCATATCTAGATGCAAGCAGGAGGTCCCAAAGGTGACAGGTCCTTGCACTACTCTAATCCAGTTACCACTGAGTTAAAATGCTTTCATTACAGTTCCAAAATCCCAAGAGAAAATAAGTATGACAAGATCAGGTCTGCTTATTATGTTTTAAAACAGATCTGACTACAGGAAATAGTAGCAAGACTGAACAAGTCATATTCTTCATATTTCCTTTCTCTGCTCATGGTTCATTTTTAAAAGATTTTTTAAAATTTGACTATCCCGAAGGTGTTTCATCTTACATTGATAGGTAAAGTTTTGAAAGGACTCTAAAAAGAAAACAAGTTGTCTATTTCAAGCCCTTTGAGAGTCTACTTTCTCACTTTAACTCACTTCAACTTTCTCCCAATCCCTTATGAGGGGCATGTCTCTTGACTAAACCAGTTCATGAAAATCAAACAAAAAAATAAAATAAAATAAAAACACCATTAACGTCACAAATCATCACTTGGAAATCCAGAATTAGATTTTTAGGGAAAAATTTGACCAGAATGAATTGTGTGTGTATACATGTGTGAGTGTCTGTGTGTGTGTGTGTGTGTGTACAGCATGTCCCAAAAGTCTTAGTGTATTTTTGAAGTCTTAGTGCAGTTTAACACACACATATGTTTATAATAGCCTATACAAACATATATGAAGAAACACTTGCAATTACACATTATTTAATGAGCATCATTAGAGATAAAATAAATTTTTAGGAAACTTAAGGTTTTGCCTTTTAAAATAAAAGGTTTTAATTAAAAATAATTATATGGAAATGTCAAAAAATACATTATACACAACCTTTCTTTCTTTTTAAAGAACATATGGCAAATATATCTATAGAGAATGGTACCTATAGAGTGCC
>CM053589.1:104804340-104822471 GCA_028646515.1 Pseudochirops corinnae | reverse complement strand
CTGCTGCTGATCTGCTTTCCTGAAGCTCCAGCTGCGGGCTCATCCTGGCAGAGCCCCCCACCCCCCGAGCCCCCAGGCCAAGCCGTGGTTTCAGGCTGGGCTGGTTTTGACTCCCAGAGCTGAGATGATCTCTTCCTGCCAAGCTGCCTTCAGCGGGAGGTGTATTTGTGTGAGTTTTGGAGCCCTAAAGTTTGTTTAGAGTCATATTCTATGAGTATTTGAGGTGGCTGTGTGGGAGCTGCGGTACCTTGCTGTTCCTACGCCGCCATCTTGGCTCTGCCTCCCTGCATATAGATATTTTCATATTGTGTCACACATTTGATTGTGACCTCTTCAAAAGTAAGGACTGTCTTTGTCATTCTTTTTATATAAAGTGTTTGGCATAGTGCTAAACATATAGTAGGCATGTCATAAGTGTTTATTGACTGACTGACTGGTAAAGTCACTGACAGAAATTAATTAATCCATTATGTGTAACTCATTGTGAACAGGTTTGTGCCGTATCCACCTTTATATTCCTAACATCTAATTCTGTGCCTTACACATAGTAGCCACTTTGAATATTTGTTGAATCAAATTCACTTCTATGAGAACAATTTCAGGAGCATGCTATTTCAAAAGACAGACTTCAAGTGACTGAAAACTGTTAAATTAAGGATCCTTGTATAGAGAGTATATGTATATTTCCCTAAAAGTTTGGTTATATAAGGGATAGAGTAGTGGTAGAAAAATTTAGGGATTTTCTATTTTCTTTTTAGGAACTGAAAAGACCCGAGTATATTTGTTAGCAAATGGGAAGAAGCCAGGGAATAAGAAGGGATTGAAGCTTCATGAGAAAGACAGTATGACTTATATATAAAAGTCCTGGAAGATGTGGATGGTAATCAAATCAAGGACAAAGATGGAGAAATTAATTTGGTCTAAGAAGCAGGATGCAGGTTCATAGATGTAGCACTGAAGTGTCCTTCTGGGGCTATCTAATCCAACCATCTTCTTTTGAAGATGAGAAAATGTGAGCCCAGGAAGCATAAATTTATTTCCCAAGGTCACATAGGTAGTAAGTGGCATAGATGATTTTGATCTCAGATCCTTTGACTTCAAAGCTACCCCATTCCTCCATACTATGCTGATTTCTATTCTGAGAAGAGAGAAAAATGGTGAGGAAGGTGGTGAGAGAATGGGTGAAAACGCTGAGAAGTGTTGATGTGTGGAGGAGAGTACAGGGATGACAAGCCTGATGAGCTTGGGATTCTTATTTGAGGAGGAAAGCAAGGTCATTTGCTATGACTCAGTGTTAAAAACAATATATTTCATGCTTTATTTTAAAAACTCTCTGAATAAGCTATTTGCCATCATTTGACCTATCTGCTTTCAGTCACTGTTTAGAGGGTTTTACATTTTGAGGGAGATTTTTGGTGATCACTCTTTTCCACTGAGTAAATTTATCTTTCTGAATTAAGATTTTTTCCTTTCTTTCCTAAAGGGCATGTCTATAATAATTGTGTTACCCTCCCTGTCAGTGGTCATTTCTCAATTACATTAACTCAACTACTGTGGTTTTGAGACTACACTTCCCATTTCTCCCACTCCACAGCTGTTGTCTTAATGAATGCCTGTGGTATGTTTCCTTTGCCCCAGAAAATGAGAGGCCATAGATCAGAGGAGAAAATGCTAATCCAAAGGTTGATTATGTCATTGTTCAAAGCTTATATCAGTCAGTTGAGGTGAGCTGGATTTATATCGTTTGTTCAAGGCACTTCTTGTATGTATAGGTTTCATTGCATTAAAGAGGTCATGTGAAGCTTTCCCTGTTTGGTTACCCAGGTAAACTTAAAGTGTGTGTGTGTGTGTGTGTGTGTGTGTGTGTGTGTGTGTGCACATGCATATCAGATGAGACCTTCAGCATTGTTAATTTAGACTGTAAGCAGAGGTGATGAGTGACATGTTTTCACTGAGGACAGTTTTCAGGTCCTGAAGAGACCTGTTGGAATAAACACATTCGAGGTAATAGCATCAAGGCAGGACAAAGACAACATTATTGTAAAAATGCCATCAGCCTGAAACATTCTGATGGAACTGTGCGTGAACAATGGACACAAACACCGCCTAATGCGCTGTGTAAAGACAGCAATAACCCTTAATGGTAACTGTAAAATGAAGCATTATGTTAGCCAGCAGAAAGGAAAATGCAAATTGATTCTCTTTTTGTTTAGATTTAAGTGCTTATCAAGGTTAGTGGGTAGTCCAGATCTATGAAGCTGGAATAATTTGTTTTATTATAATACATGTAAAGGGGGTTTGGGGGGAGATTTGGTTTTTGTTTTTTTCTGGATGCCTCTGAAGGCCAGACAAAATGCCATAGTGCAGTCTCTTCAAAATCTTCTGTATATTTACCATATTCTGATGAGCAAAATGAATGTTTGAACTGAAGTCTTTCCAAGCAGCATAATAGACTTCACACTACTGTTGCTTCCAGGGAGCATTCAATGGTGTATGAAAGCCGTCTACACTGATTTAGACTGATAACTCTTCTATAACTTACAGTCTCAGAGAGCTGCCTGGGGCCCTGAGTGGAGAAGTGATTTGCCTGGATACACATAGCCAGTATGTGTGTATAAGAGACAGCATTTGAATGCAAGTATTTCTGGTTTCAATGGTATCCATCTCCTCCCCTACATAGCAGCCTGGGTAGGTCCTAGCTTATTTCTTTAGGGAGTGTAGAAATGAAACTTGTTCAACCTTAAACTATTTTATGACACTATCAAATGCCAAGACTTTTCAAACTCTTTATCACCTTAGACACACGCACATTGGCTTGATTTTAACCTGTTGACAATACCTCCCCAAGAAGGCTCATCAGATAGCAGAGATTAGGAAATATAGGAACCAGTTCAGCTGGAATAACAACTAGCTTCAACCCACCTGCCAGGTCCCTTATCTGAATTAAACCCCAAACCTACAAATCTTTACTTTGTCCTGTCACTGCCCCTGGGTAACACCTTAATCCCTGGCTGCTGTTACATAGTGGCACCCATTGTTCCAGGATACAATTTTGATTTACTCTTGGAAGTATCTTACCAAGAATGGGTGAAGACCAAGGAACACTTGCAGGCAAAAAAGGATCATCTGATGGATAAGGCTCTTACCAGGCATTATTATAGTTACTGAATGTCTTCAGTCAAAAAATATTCATCTTATATGATAAGAGCAACTTGTAAAGAGGTTCACAATGGGTGGGACAGCCACAAGCATTTCCTTTAAGCAGTCAGGTGGATGTAAAGCGCTACCTGTAATTCTCAGGTACATTGATAGAGCAGATTAAGAACTACCTCTTTGTAGGTAGACTTGCAAGCCAACAGATGTCAATCAATTTCTCTGGTTTATAAATGAATGATTTAAATAACTAATGGCAATTAGATTTTTATTCTATGGTATTTGAATGGTATTTTGGCTAGTCATTCATTGGTCATCACACTGTAATATAATACTTACTTTGGATGAAGATGACAACGAACTAGAAAATACAAATTTTGCCCTCCAGGAGCTAACAGTCTAGTTTTAGTCACCATTGTGGCCTGCTAAACGTTCTACTTCTCTGAGTCTGAATCACTTACAATTAGATGAAAATTATATTTCCTACAAGTTAAAATTGCCCTTTAATTTATGCTGCCACATAAAACAATTTATTTCTGAAATAAAAACAGAAAAACTTCCCAAAATCATTTTTATGAGGAAAAATTTAATTGTTTGCAAAAAGCAGTCTACCAATTAAATTTATTTAAAGGCATGCCTTTATCTTACTAACAAAAGTTCACTGTTTTGTAAATGTAGATCTTACAGGTAGGAATGGTATTTGTGAATGTTGCTAAATTTCAGACGAATAAAAGCGGTTGACCTGGAGCAATATGATTCAATAAGGACAATAATTGTCCATGTTATAGAGTACTCTTCCTGCATGGAACTATGGTTACCATTTTTTTTTTCTTTTGGTTCTGGATCTTTATTTCTCTCTTTAGCAATGAGGTAACTATCATGTTATATGACTGGAAAAGGTCATTCCATATGCCCATGAGTTGGTGGTCCTTATGGGATCAAGTGATGGAAGGGATTTGGTAGGGGCAGTATGTGGTGTGTAGGTAGTGATCCCCAGAAACATCTGCTTCTCCAAGAGCTGCCAAGAATTTGCCAGCTGCTACTTGGCGACATGTCCTATAGCCCATAGGGGGCAATGTGAGTTTTCTTTCTCAAATCCCTTTCTTTTTCACAGGTCTGATGGTAATGACAGATCATTTCATAGCATGCTGTGGTTGGAACCCGACCAGCACAGGAATAGTACTAGATACTCTTTAGTCACTCTCAACCTTGAAAGGTTCCCCTCCCCCTGCTGGGGAAGGGGGGTGGCGTAGGGGTGGTTATTATAAAAGGATACAATTTCTATCACATATTCCCTAAATCATCCAATCCAAGGGAAATTTTTGTTTGCTATTATGAGAAATTCAGTATAACCTGTAACATGACATAGTTTGTCCATTGTAAACAGACCTTGACTGCTTCTCTCTTGGAACACACACACATATATGCACCAATCCCTCCCCCCTGCCCATGCCCTCTCCAGAAGCATTGTGGCAAGTTACAAATGAAGGAGGAAATGAAAAATGTTCCCCAGTGTCTTATGTGGGCAAAGATAAGTCATCACTGAGAATAACGATATTGCACTTAGGAATGACAAAGCCAGAAGTCTTAGATAAAAAAAAAAAAATCCAGAATTAGGAACCACAGTATTTGAAATGATAATGAACATGGATTTTTCTAAGTATTTCACTTGTTTCTGTTAGTCTAATGCACTGCATCTATTTTGCTAATATTTGGCTACCAACCAATGGGGACAGAGAGGCCCCTTTTCCATTTCCATAGGTTGTTGAATTTGGAATTAGAAAAGAAGGTAGAGAGATGTTTACCTTTCTTCTAAATAAAGAAAGGCCATCTGTTAAGATTATCTAGGTAGGCAAATCCTTTTTGATTCATCTCCTGTGACAACAGGGTTGAAAGATAACTATTAGACCAATGTTATCCACATTACCTAAGAGAAATAGACTTTTTTTTTCAAAATCAAGAATATACCCATTAGTTAATGTTAATGAGAGGAAAATGAAAGAGTAACTTAGCATGGAACTCCAATTCTCCCCCAGACTCGAGTCAAGTGATCACAAAGGATCGAGTCTAACTGTAAAGAATACTTTTCTTCCTCTGATCAGGATGACAACTGGGGTGACTGGCAACGAGAGGGCAAGCTTCACTCTGGCAAACAAACACCAACTTTCGTAAGTGCCTTTTAATGTGTAGGGAGTCTTTGTGGAGGAAAAGGATGCACAGTTGGCAAGTACAGAGCTGTAAGGGGATAGTTTTGACATTCTGATAAAACGTCTAGGTTTACTTTGGACTTGACTTTATCATTTACTGAGGGATATTATTAGTGTGAAGATGATAGCCATTCCCTGACTTTTCAAACTGAAGACAGTGAAATGTATATGAACAAAAGATCCGTTATTGAGACTTCTACCCTGTTTACTCAGTAACTTCTATTCCTAATCATTCAACTTTACAAAGAGATAAAGCACGAACTAGGAGGAAAAAGCCCACCCAGTTCAAGGGGCCCCAGATAGAAAGGGTGAAAAAAGTCAGGTTAAAAATAGAAGCTCAGTAAACCCTGAGTGTGCCTGTTTCCCTTATTGCAAATTCTACTATGTAAAAATAGGTTTGTTCTATAAAGCCAGATGGCACACTGCATGTCTGAAGTTAAAACTGATATTGTAGGAATAGCTGTGATTGAAAAAAATAAACAACTTTAAGTCTTAGAGCAGAAGATGAGTGTAACAATAAAATACCTTGGGCACAGTGAGTCAGCAATATGGTAGCTTTTTGAAGGGAAAGATAAATGATCGAACTTGTCAAAAGTCAGTCTTAAAAATATATTTCCTTCCTTGATTTTTAGGCTATTTGGTTCTAAAAATCTCCTTCCTTGATTTTTAGGCTATTTGGTTCTAAAAATCTCTTTCATGTTTATCTAAAAAAATATCAGTGATGAATAAAAAACAAATGGACATCACTGTTTCATTATCTGAAACTGATTTGGAAAAAAAAAAGATTTGATTTTGTACATAGGAAAAAAAAATGAATGTTAAACGAATTGAATGAAAAGGTCTCTATAACTTATTTAATTTCCTGCTAAAATTTAGTTCTTCCTCTGTAGGATGATGAGTTGCATCTTTAGTTTCTCAAAATCCAAATTTATAAGGAGTTGGATATGAGTAAATGTGTTGTGAATAAACTACGTTGGCAAAATTGAATTGGGTAGCCATAAGCTGGAATTAATCATCACTTTCATCGTTGTTCATTTCCCCAAGTCTGATATATGTTGGATCAGAAGGAGGCATGGCCCAGTACTAAAACTGTTGCATATGTGTACATATATGCTGGATCAGAAGGAGGCATGGCCCAGTAATAAAACTGTTGCATATGTGTACACATTATTTCTCTTAAAAGAATATAAGCTTCTTGCGAGTAAGACTTATTTAATTTTTGTGTGTTCTGGGGCCATGATCAAATAAACTCCGTCTTAGCTCTTTAATGGGATTGCTGCTCTCTTATGGTCCCACTTACTATGCCTGTTACCTTGAAGATCAAGTTACTTTCCCTGGCCACTATTACTCAATGTGTGTTGTTTTTCCCCATTAGAATATAAGCTCCTTGAGGGCAGGAACACTCTTTGCTATTGTATTTATAGCCTAGCACTTAGTCCAATGCTTGACACATACCAAACATATGATAAATGCTTTTTTTTAAAAAAAATTCATTTATAGACATGACTTTGGTATCTCAAAAGTTATGACGAGAATGCAAGTTCTGACAACTCTTATCATGGTGGGAATGTCTTAGGTATGAACAGTGTAACTGGTTTGCTTCTCAGAGGGTTGTAGAAGTGTAATTTAAGCATCTTGGAGAGACCTTGGAGCATGAGTACACATTTTATTATGAGTTCAATTCTCTTAACACCGTGGTACATGGCAGTCTCTGTTGACTGGCTATGTAACTGGAATTATGGTTGCCTTCAAAAAGTTCTAGCCAATCAAGGGCTTGATTATTAATTTTTATTGACTCCTCTTTCTTGGTTTTACTCCTTTACTCAGATGAGAGACAACGGGAGAGATCACGGATTTTCTCTCTTCTGAGGCTGACATGTTAAAACAGGCCTAGGTCCTCTTGCTTTGCTGTTTACTCTTTTCCATTTTAGGTAAACAAGATTAATCTAGATTAGAGGCTCTGACCTAGTTTGTTTTAAAGGCTAGGAAAGTAAGCCTCAGAGAACCACTGAAGATCAGGGGTTCCATGAGTCTGAGACTGTGCTAGATTTTATAGCCAATCGAGCATCAACTGCCTCTATGGTAAGGAGTGATCTTCCAGAGCACCATTCAGACCCAGACTAGTGGTAGCTGAGAGTAGGAATCTTTTGGTAATAATGTGCATTTGGACATAAAATTGATGAAACCAATGCTATGTGGGAACCATACTTAGTCAAAGCCTTCTTTCTTCAGAAACAAGGTGGCATATGAAAGTGTGCTACTTAGGTATGGAGGGAAAATGCTTGTGCTTTTGTCCTTACTATATCTTTGAAGCAAATATTCTTTCTAAAAGCTAATTGATGTTGAGTGGTTAAATGAAACTACAACTCTGGTCACCAGTGGCTAACAGCAACAGGAATACCACCTGTTGGGACTTGATCTAATGAAATTGGAAGAGAGAGAACTCTGAACTCATCAGAGTACATCTATAATCCTAAAGGTAAGATGTGGCAATCGATCATGAGCCAGAGTATACTTGCTACATAAGTATATACAAAAGATACACAAAATTAATGTGAAGTAATTGTTGGCATGGAAGGCACTAGCAATTGAGGAATCAGAAACAGCTTCACATAAGAGAATTTGGTGGTACGGTGAATAGAGTGCCAGGAGTAGAATCAGGAAGAATCATCTTCAAGCTGAGTTCAGATCTGATCACAGACACAAGCTGGGTGACCTTGGGCAAATCAATTAACCCTGCCTCAGTTTCCTCATTTGTAAAATGATCTGAAGAGGGAAATGGCATACCACTCTCATATCTCTGCCAAGAAAATACCAAATGAGGTCATGAAGAGTTGAAGATGATTGAAAAATGACTGAACAAAAGAATTTTGGGTTAGGGTTAGGGTTAGGGTTTAGGGTTAGGGTTAGGGTTAGGGTTAGGGTTTAGGGTTAGGGTTAGGGTTAAGGAATTAGGGTTAGGGTTAGGGTTAGGGTGAATTAGGGTTAGGGTTAGGGTTAGGGCGAATTAGGGTCAGGGTTAGGGTTAGGGTTAGGGGTTAGGGTTAGGGTTAGGGTTAGGGTTAGTACCGGGAGGCAAAGTACCAGGAGGCAGAGAATTAGGGTTAGGGTTAGAGTTAGGGTTAGGGGACAAATGTGAGGAAAATATTCATTTTAGGCATAGGGAATAGCCAATGCAAAGGTGTAGAGATGGGAATGTTGTATATGAAGTTGGCTAAACTGAAGGCAATTGAAGGGACTAATATATCATTAAATTTCAAGTATTGACTGAGAGCATGTTGTGAAGGACTTTGAAAGGCAAACAAGGGTCTTATATCTTCTCACAGATAGAATAGGGAGCCATAAGTTTGTTGGTTAGGGTAAAACATTGTCTGATCTGCCCTTTGGAAAAAATCACATTGGCATCTTTACAGACAATGGGTTGGAATAAGGAAAGAGGCAAGGAGGTCTGTTGGGATTTTATTGTAATAGTCCAGGTGAGAGGTGATAAGGGCTTAAACTATATCTAAGTGAAGACGAGAGTACAAGAGGTATTGTGCTGGTAGACAAAGTTGTTTGTTAATTTAGGATAGCAACTAGTCAGGTATTTCTCAGCTGAAGCTCTACTTGTTCCTGTCCTTTACATACACTTGAAGTTTGCCCAGGTTCAGCTAGGAAACTTGACCTCTCCATAGTGGAGATAGGCTCCCCATTCTCATTGTTAGCTCATTAGATAGGGCTGTTAATTAGCCTTTTGCCATTTTCACCCTGAAGTCCAATGAACACCAAGTGAGGTCTTTCTTTCTAGTAGTCTCTCTTTCTGCAAATAACTTTCCCTTTCCACCCTTCTCAGTTTGTGCTGGGGCATGCAATGGCTTCAGCAGCGGGCTGTTTTGTTTTGTTTTTTAACTCCGGAAGAAGAAGAAGATGACAGCTGCCTTAAAACGCTGGAACCTGCTACACAGAGAGTTGCACTTCATAGCCAACCAGAAAGGGAATCTGAGTACTGCTCAGGGATCTGAGCAGGTCATTTTATTAGTATATCCGTGGAGTTCCATTTTGGCAGTCAGTTAAAATATATTCATCAACATGGTATGAATGCAGGGGTGTGCTTTAGCCATCTTGAACTGACTTGAGGACTGATTTTAAAAATTGGAGTTAGCAACAACACTTCGGAAATTAGCAAACGCTCTAATTCAGGGCTTGCTTTATTTTCTTGTTGATTGTTTATACTTTAAAAATGTGGAGAAAATGTTAATGATGCATTTTAAACTTAAAATGTACATTCTCCCTCTCCCCCCCATGGAGTTAGTTGTTAAATATTTACCAGCACCCCTCTATATGAATCTTTGAGACAGGATGACTGATAAGAATCAGTCAAAGGATATCTGTTCATGCTATGAAGTGAAGGTGGTAAAGTGACTCTCCATCATGCATGCCTGCAAGCAGGATTACCCTAAGCTACCATGCACGTACTTCTAAATAAGTACCATGAAGCTTCAGCTGAGCAATACCTGGGTAGCTGCTATGCTACATTAGTAAACAAATTTTCCTTACTTCTTACATTCTGTAACAAAGACCCTAAGAGGATATTACACCAAGGTATGGAAACAATGTGGTCATTGGTGATGGTGGGAGTACCCATGTTGTTGGGATGATGGATGTGTTGAAGTGTTTCAGAATTTCTGAATAATTTTAATATTAAAAACAGTATTCTGAATTGTTACAAAAACTAATTACAGGCTTGACATTTCTGTAATGTGTAGGAATGCCGGCAATTACCCTTAAAGCCAGATGAACCTTGTATCTGTTGTATCTCACACATAGGAAGACTTTAATAAATATATGTTGTAAAATAGGAATAATAACACCTACCTTTCATGATTGCTATGAGTATCAAATGACTTATTAGCTGTAAAGCACTTAACAAAATATTTGCCACAGAGTAAGTGCTATATAAATGTTAGATTATTATTATTAGTGAACTAGTATTATCAATTATTATTAGTAGGAGTAGTAATCACTTCTAGAAATATGAAAGAACAAAAATATGGGGTAGATATCTGATATTAGCCACTTATACATTGTAGTAGAGAAGTGGTTGAGCTTTTATGGTCTTTTTATATTCTGCCTTTAATTCTAGGATATGATTCTGACTAACTGTGTCCCTTGCATACTAGAACATTCCTTATCTATCCTCAGAATTCATCGTAATGTGGATGTGTGGTAGACCTAACTCAAAAGATGCTTAGTTACTAAAGTACTGAAAAGGATCTTGCTACAAGGTCATGGTTGGACTCCTGAATGTTGCATAACTGAGGTGGATGAATAAGAATATTGGTTAGTCTTCCAGTTTTGCAGTTAAATTTTCCTTATCTGATTTTTCCATAGTGACTTTTTTTCTCTCCCAAATCTCCTGACTGCACTTGTGAATGTCATATTCATAATGGATTATTTCATCCACTTCTTTGGTAACAAGATCAGGGCTTTCCAGAATGAGTTGCTTCTACTTGCCTCCTCCAAGCTTTGAAAATTTTCAAGTTTTATCTATTCTCTCTTTTTCCCCTCTTGTCGAAGAAGGTATACCTGTCCCATGTCATGATTCATTTTGTGACCTTGATCACATCCCTTCCTGTTTCCAGGACTTTGTCATATCAATCATCCAATCTCTCTGTTGACCCTCTTGGGGATACTGCCGGGAGCTCACATAATATATGTGTGCTCCCTGCATAATTGAAGTCAGATGACTGAAGTTTATAACATTATCACTAATAATAATTCATTTATATCCCACTTCAAAATGTCCAAAAGGTCTCTTCAGAACAATCTTGTGAAGCAGATAATACAAGTGTTATTATGTGTGTTTAACAGATCAGGAAAAAAGATCAGAGTGGTTAAAATATTAATTCTGTTGGGATTAAAGCTGTGGATACATTGATCTAAATTTAATGATGATGATGATGATGATGATGATGACGATGATGATGATAATGACGATGACGATGATGATGATGAAGATGATGATAATGATGATAGCCATTTCAAGAACTGGTAACTGGCAATTTAAAGATGGCCTAATGTGTAAACATTTTACAGTGAAAATAAATTTAATGCATTCTTATTATACTATTGGAAACAACATTACCTGAAACCTAAAGGAGGTCCTTAAATCAGAAGCCAAATTTGTCAGCCAATAATTAACCATAGGGTGCATTCTTTTTGCTTCTAAACAGAGAATGTCTGGAATTTTCTACCACTGAAAAGCAATTGAATATTTAAAGGTAATTTGACCTATACAGTGTGTACCATGAATTTTTTATGTAACCTATAGCAAATGTATTTATATAGTATTATTCTGAGAATATTTGTATTATTCATTTTCTGGGATATTATTTTTCCTGGTCTCCTCCACTATCCATTTACCCAGAGATACCAATCAGCAGTTTCTTGTGTGTATCCCTTTAAAGTACAGAGTCCTCTTTTACCTTATTCTTACTGAAGAGAGGGAGACAGACTGACAGATACACACATAGAGACAGACAGAAGCTGAGATAGAGAGACAGACAGAAAAGAAAAAAAAAGAACAAAAATTTTATTGAAAATCAGTGAAACATCATCACATTTTCCCAGAGACCATATTTTGGGATGGTCATAACAATAAAAAGGTAATTGGGATAACATTTTATATATGTTAGAAAATGTAAATGGAAGCACTCTTTTTATGTTGTATTAAATTTTTTGATAAGTTCCCTTTATAGTGTCTCATTGTGTTAGTGCCTACAATGATCAGGGAGTCCAACTTTCACTTCAGCTAATAGTCTAACAAAGTGTTTAATCTTAACTTTTTCCCCCTCAGCTACCTTGGATATAATTGGAAACAAAGTATCTGTATAGAAATGCTGATAACTTATTATTTAAGCTTGAATTATAAGATTAAGAAAAGGAAGTTTTTAAAGGGCAATGAACAGAACCCTGCATTATTACATAAGTCAATTTCTCTAACCCATTTTTCTTTTTTAGAAGTACACAAATTTTGGTTCATCTGATGATTTGTTTCTTTTGCTTTGTCCAATAAATGCTATATGTGAGAGCTTACAAGATTCTGGAAAGATTGATTAGAATTTTCAAGTCCTTACTATCTTTTCATTTTTATTTGTAATAATTGCCAGAGAAGAAATCTGCAAGCTTGTAATTTCAGCCTATCAATATATGGATACTATGCAATCAACCCTCTTACGCTTCATCTAAGAAGCATACTAGAAGATGATGTACAATATGAAATCCTTTTAAATTTGTTATTGTTTCTGTTGGTTAATTAACTGATCCTGTGATAATTTGCTTATGTGCTTTTGGTAAGAACAGGAATGCAAGTCGTAAAATTTGAATTTGGGTCAAATTTATGTTTGACATCAACTTATCTTTCTTCACACAAAAAATGTGACAATAGAAAAAGAACAAAGCAAAGCCAAAAAATTTCCAAAAAATCATTTTTCTGGATGATATGAAGGAAAAACCACTATAAACTTGGAATTTAAACTGCTTGACTATTTAAAATGTAGCAATTCTGAGTTTTAAAAATGAGCATACTGTTATTTATGAATTGGAACCCAGAGGGAGTGATAATGCATTTCCTGCTAGATTCAGACTGTTGGTTCACGTGTCATGTAATTATAATAGGCACCAAGCACTGTGCTGACTTTCCACCGACCTTCATACTCCAGTGGATCTTAATTCTAAGGTCCAGAGAGATAACACCTGTTGCCTATGGATTCTATTGAAACATTATATTCCTAAATAGTTACCATCTAATTGCTAAGAAACACCTTTTTTCTCTCCTTGTACCGTTGAGACAGGGGAGGGATGATTAGAGTGCTGTGTACCTGGATTTTTACCTGAGTATTTGTAACAAAATGGGAGATTCAACATAGAAGGAGAATTCCTATTAAAAGACCTTTTTCATTATTCTTTGTTTAGCTGTCTACTGTGGTCATTCTCCTAAGGGGCCTAACATCAGGCATGATGACATTTCAAATTAAAATTCTTTTCTGCCTGGAATTTTATGTCTACCATATTTCTGATTTTTAATACCTTTTGTTAGTATATGTTGCTAATTTCTCAATATAGGAAGAAAATCAATTTAATAAAACCAATATCATCTACATCTGCAAAAATAAGCAATGCTATACAACTATAGTATGCCACCTCAGCATTAAAAACAGTGAGGTATGTATTTTCTTAGCTCATTTCTAGGGTCAATCTTGGTCATTTACAATTACACAGTTTTCATTTTGAATCCATTATTTTTTTTAATTAACACAATTATAGCCATTGTATATATTGCTTTCCTGGTGCTTCTTCCTTTACTTTGTATCAATTCATATTACTCCTATGTTTCTCTGAATTATTCATACTAACTTCTTATTGTGCAATAATATCCCATTACATTTATATCACAGAATTTGTTTAGCTGTTCTCCATTTGATAGACATCTACATTATTTCCAGTTCTTTCCTATCACAAAAAGTATTGTTATGAATATTTTAGTGTGTTTGGCAACTTTTATTCTTTCTTTGACCCACTTGATATGTCTAGCAATGGATCTCTGAGTTCAAGACTGTGAACAATTTAGTCACTTTTAAAAATTATAATTCCAAATAACATTCCACAAGTTACACAAATTAAAAGATTCATCAACAGTATATTTATTTGCCTGTCTTCCCATTGCTTCTCCAATGTTGAACATTTCCATTTTTGTCATTTTTGCCTATTTGCTTATTGTAAAATAAAAATGGTTTTAATTAAGTATTCTCTTATTATTAGAGATTTGGAGCCTTCATTCATGAGGTTATTAATAATTTGTAATTCTTTTTATAGGAAGTATTTGTTCATATCCTTAGACCACATCAAGAAATAGATATTGATCTCGTATATTTTATGTTAGTTCCATATATATATGATATCTTGTAATTGGACTTTTTATTAGAGAGATTTGATGTTGACATTTTTTCCAAATGACAATTTCCCAGTGGCGTTAATTTTTTGAGAAGGCTTTTCAATTTCATGTAATTGGAATTATGCATTTTATCTTTTGAGGTCTTCTTTATTGCTTTATTGGTTAAGAATTCTTCTCCCAGTCACTTCAGTGAAAAAGTATCTGATACTCTTCACTTCTGATGTTATGTTGTGAACTTAAAAGTTCAGGATTTGTATCCATTTTGGCTTTATTGTGATTTATGATGTAAAATGTTGATTTAAAGCTCATTCATGGCAAACTATGTTCCGTGTTTCTTCTCTGTTCTTATCAAAGAGGGAGTTTTTTCAAAAAATAATATATGTTCTCAAGTTTAACAAAAAATGGATCATTGAGCTTGTCTTCTCATTCTTCCTTATCTATTCTCCTTTTCTATTTTCTAGTGCTCTGTTATTATTATTATTTTTTTTTTTCAAAGACTAGGTTGCCCTATCTCACTAAGACTGAAAGTACGGGAACAATTTACAGACCCAATCTCTCTGCTGATTTTCACAAAAACTTTGACCTGATTTTTTTTTTTTTTCATTTGAGCTAGCTTGTCTCTCTGTAGACAGGCTCTTGACCTTCTCCACCTCCACTGGGGGCTCACCATACTCTCTTTGGATTTAATGTGTCTATCCTAAATGCAAGCAATTCACCAACCTCAGCCTCTCCAACAATGTGTCACCATACTCTATGTTACCAAGTAGTTTTGGTGATTATTGCTCTATCATATGAAGTTATAGAAATGTTTTATTCTGACTTTTTCCATTATTTCCCCCATATTCTAAATATTTTGATCCTACAAATGAATATTGTTTTATGAATGTTGTTATTGTGTCCCTATGGCAGGTTGCTAAGGTAAAGAACCAAATATATAAATTCACTTGTTTGATAGTATAATTTTCATAATATTAAGATTGCCTAAAATGACTAATGGCTCTCTATATGATTGTCATTCTATTTTTATAAAGAACATTTTCTCATTTTATTTATATATCTTTAGTGTGTTTTGGTAAGTTTATCCCACATTATTTTTATGTGTTTTATAGTTATTACTGAAGGGATTTCCCTGTCCATTATTTTTTCCTGGATTTTGTTCAATTAGTTTCTTTGCTGTTTCTCTGCATTGTTCTAAGCATCTCATCATCTTCAAACAAGAATAATTTAGTCTCTTATTTTCCAATATTTATGACTTTATTTCCCTTGTTTCATTACAATCACCAGCCTTTCTAGAACCATGTCAAATAGTAATGGGGGAAGGCATCCTTGCTTTGCTATGAATTGATTGTTAAAACTTCTTGTGTTTCTCCATCTAACTTTTCTACCATCTGACTAGCTGCCATTTTACCTTGACGTCCTTTTCTCTAATTGGTGAATTTCTGGCTTTCACTGTCATTTCATGAGATGCCTGGGGCATGTATGCCCTCACTCCTGCTCTACTCTTCACTCTGCAGACTTTTATACCTCATTGCCAGCAGCCTTAACCCTTCTCAACTTAACTTCTTCTTCCATTCTATATATAGCATTTCCTTATTAGAATCTAAGTTTTTGAAGACAGAAATTATCTTTTTTGCTGTTATTAGAACTTAGTATACTGCCTAACATATAATAAGGAATTTTGAAATGTTCCATCTCTATCTATCTATCTATCTATCTATCTATCTATCTATCTATCTATCTATCTATCATCTACCCATCATTTGGTTTTGTGAGAGAACTGCCTGTTTCTTGGTCATAAGCTGATTGGGCTTTTTTGCAATTTCACTGTATGATTTATGCTGATTTGTTTCACTTTGACTCTTTGTTTTTTCTATTTTTTAAAATTTAATACATTTCTAAGGACTTCTCTACTAGGTTTTAAATGATAAGAGAGTGAGATGGGGTGAAGCTAAGCTTAAGCAGCACCTTAATCTGCTAATTTGAGTCATTGCCATCAGTCTAGTGTTAAAGAAAAGATAGAAATTGGAAGGTAACAGAATTTGCTCAGATGTGGTTTGAGATGGCTTTCTAGACCAAGAGCTAAAAAGATAAACAGAAGGGTAACAGAAAGCTTCAGAAAGTTATCCAGGCCATCCCTCCTGCTCTCAGGACATTCCTTGTGTAAGTCATCCTAGACTCATAAAAATCTTAAGTATTTTAAAAGACCTTCAGAATCATATTCACAGGCTACCTAGTTAACTTATTTCAATGTTTAACCACACTCACCAGTGGCATAGTCTTCCTCATATCTCAATCTCTTGGGTTATACTTTAAACCTTTTGTTTGGATCTAACATTGATTGTGAATAACTTGTCTCTACACCCTATTTAACAATCTCTCTTATCCTGGGGAGAAAATTCAACACCTCAAAAGTACCTCTTTTCCATGTTATGTAATGTTAGTTCCTTTAACCTTTGCTCTCAAGTGTGATTTTCCACTACTTCAATCATCTTCATAGCTCTCATCTTTAACATTTAACATTTTTTATGTCTCATATTACGGAGCGCTAAAAGAGGTCACAAAATTCATGTAAGTATGTGATCAACACTGAATGTAATGAAAGGGATAATCTTCTTTACTAAGTATTATACTAACATTATCACTTTTCAAGACAGCTATACATTGCTGGTTCACATGTAGTTAGTTGTTGAGTTTTGACATAGTCATGCTTGAGAATATAAGGAATGGTTCCAAAACTGTTATCAAGGACATTATTATCACTGGCCTTGTGACATGGTAATCATTGTCAAATTGTTCAACGTTTTTGTGTGCAATATAAATACATGCCAACACTAGGAAAACCAGTCAAGAATACCAGACCTCTGGAGCTATATTAGTCAACTATGAAGAGTTTACTCTCTTTCTTTTCTACCTTAAAAGACAACCAGCTTTGCAAATATCAGTGTTATTGGACAACTTTGAGCACCAGGAAAAAAAAAAAAGTTGTGCTTCTTGGAGGCACCCAAAGCATAGGTGAGAAGTGGTACCTTCATCAGGGTCAGTCTTTGACATTACATAGCTCTGACCTTTGGCAAATCTGGGCTTTACTTCTCACATCGATGAAATAAAAGTGTTGGACTATATGGTATCTAAGGGAGTTTCTTACTATAAAGTTCTATGGATATCTTCCAGTTAGTCTTTTCATTGACTTTCTGTAGAAACACTTGCCAAAATGATTTGAATATTAGAAATATCTAATATATTTTCAAATAATGTTCCTAGTTAAAATATGTATGGTTACAATGATCTATTTTTAAAATACCCTATATAGAGAAATAAAGCCAGGCCCATGCTTTTTCCTAGGAGTTTTCTTTTGGGGATCTTTTTTAAGGGGTGATTGGTGAATTCTTTCAAGTTCTACTTTGCCCTCTGGTTCTAAAATATCAGGGCAATGCTCCTTGAGAATTTCTTGAAGGATGCTTCCTAGGTTCTTTTTTTGATCATAGCTTTCAGGCAGTCCAATAATTTTTAAATTGTCTCTCCTGGATCTATTTTCCAGGTCAGTGGTTTTTCAAGGAGATATTTCACATTGCCTTCTATTTTTTTTTTTCATTTTTTTGGATCTGTTTAATAGTATCTTGATTTCTCATAAAGTCATTTGCTTCCATTTGCTCCACTCTAATTCTAAAGGAATTATTTTCTTCAGCAAGCTTTTGAGATTCTTTTTCCATCTGGCAAATTCGACTTTTTAAGGCATTCTTCTCCTCATTGGCTTTTTGGGCCTCTTTTGCCATTTGAGTTAGTCTGTTTTTTAAGGTGTTATTTTCTTCAGTCAGGTTGTTGACTCGCTTATCATGATT
>CM053589.1:104785766-104803840 GCA_028646515.1 Pseudochirops corinnae | reverse complement strand
CTTTTTCCATCTGGCAAAGTCGACTTTTTAAGGCATTCTTCTCCTTATTGGCTTTTTGGGCCTCTTTTGCCATTTGAGTTAATCTATTTTTTAAGGTGTTAATTTCTTCAGTCAGGTTGTTGACTCTCTTTTCATGATTTTCTTGCATCTTTCTTATTTCTCTTCCCAATTTTTCCTCCACTTCTCTTATTTGGTTTCAAAATCCTTCTTAAGCTGTTCTTTAGCTTTTAGGCAATCTTTATGTTTCTTGGAAGCTTTTGGTGTGAGAGTTCTGACTGTGTTGTCTTCCTCCCATTCCCTGCTCTGATCCTTCTTCTCCCCAAAGAAGTAATCTAGAGTTTGGTTGCTGTTCTTACTTTGCTTTTTTTGTCTGTTCATGGTTGGCCAGTCAATGACTTTTTAGCTCTGTGGAACTCTGCTTCCAGAGGGGAAAGCTCTGTCCCAAAATCGCTGGGGTTTTCCCAGCTGCTGGTGCTTTTAGGAGGCTGCTGAAGCCCCCACCAGCTTTGGCTCACTGAAAACACACCCCAGGACCACCACCCAAGACCAGTATCCAGATCCAGGCCACTCAATGTGAGAGCACTTGACCTCTGAACGATTGCTTTGTACCCCTGCAGTCTGCCAGGTGGGATCTCTGAAGCAGCAATGTGTAGGCAGCTGCAGGGCCTCCGCTTCACCTGCTTCCTTGCCATGGAGGCAGTTTGGCCAGACTGCTTTTCTCCCCCAATTTTAGCCAACTTTCACTGACCTTTCACTTAGTTCTTTTCTTCTTATGGCTTGATAATTCTGGAAACTGCCACAACTGCAATGGATCTGCTCTCCTGAAGCTCCAGCTGTGGCTCGGCTTGGCTAATCAGGCCGCCCCCAGGGCACCCCCAGGCCGCCCTCCAGGCCCCCACCTTTTCAGGCTGGGCTGGTTTCAGCTCCCAGTGCTGAGATGGTCCCTCCTAGCCAAGCTGCCTTCAGTGGAAAGTATATTTGTGTGCGTTTTAGAACTCTAGAATTTGTTTAGAGTCATATTTTATGGGTATTTTGAAGTGGCTGTCTGGGAGCTGCTGTACCTTGCTGCTCCTACGCCGTCATCTTGGCTCCGTCCCTCCAGGGTTAAGTTTTTTTGCCTAGAATTTCATATCCACTATCTGTCAAAGATAGGAGTCAAACCTATGTCTTTCCTAACACCAAGTCCAGTGGCCTATCTGTAGTACTACTATTTTACTACATCAATTGTATAATGCCTATGTTTTCCTGGCTCTGAAGTCAGAATTCTTGGCTCTGTCATGATATCTCAGGCTTGTAACCTTGTTAGATAGGCACTATAGGTATCTGACAGAGGAAACAAAGGCTCAAGGGTAATTTATCCTGGTCACATCACTAATAAGTCTCAGAAGCATGATTCAAACCCAAGTCTTCTTGACATCAATGTCAGTAGTCATGTATTACTGGATCCATTACATAATGTTATTGAATTGTCACTCATAAATAGTGCAGAATGACTACAAGAATAATTGTGAGATGGCTTTAGAGAAATCTATAAATATAATCTTTAAGGAATATTGGGAATACATCTTTGGCCTTTAAGAGTCTCCATTATAGAGAGTAGCTACCATAATTTTTTCCCGACCCCACTCCCATCCTGCCCACTAAAGTACCTTAATAACACTGTCAGAAAGAGAATACTGGCATATTGTAGCACTGTTCACTCTATTTCTTTTATAATCAGTATAAACATAACAGAAAGAATGAAAATGAGTGGATGACAACATCACAAAAAACATTTCTAGTCCTTCAGGAGTTGAATTAAGCTCATAATATTATATATTCTATTGTGCAAGTCACATATACTGAAATACTGATTTTCATCTAGGTGAAGGTCTTAAATAATGTAAATTGTTCTGAAATGTGTCAATGTCTAAGAAGTTTCAGAAAGAACAGCAAACGTTATTTTGACTATTTACATTTAAGAAGTTATCTAACTCAGGCAAAGTAGTACAGTCACTATGAAGACACAGTCACAGAATGAGGAACCTGTTTGAAAAGGTCTTAATAGTATCTTTTAAGAATCATGTGGTCCTATTTTTCTAAAATATTATAATAAAATTACAATGATAATTCAATTCCAGTTCTGGAACATGGGGCTAAAACTGAAGCTCCAGGTAAGGGGATAGGTGGAAGACTAATCAGGTATAATAAACCAGATTCATGTAAGTACTTTAAAAAAATTCACTGATGTGTCATGTTTTTGCACTACATTTACAGATTATCCATGTTCTATGAGAAGTCTCTTGTAACAAAGTCAAGCATTGAGCAAAACAAACAAAAATACAGAGACTTCATTTGAAACTGACAACATTGAACATCTGTATCATTCTGACAACCTCTCTATTAAAAAAATAGAAATTTATTTTCTTTCTCTCTTTTACCACCCCTTGGGAGGAAAAAAGGAAAAGTAAAAGATTCCCTGAAACACGTATGTATAGTCAAGCAGAACAAATTCTCCATTGGCTGTATATAGATATGTGAATATCTCATTCTGTACCCTAAATCTATCACCTCTCTGTTAGAAGGTAGACAGTAAGTTTTGTCATCATTCCTCTGGAATCATGGATTGTCACTGTATTGTTCCTAGTTCCTGCAGCTCTCAATAGTGTTGTTACTTTTGCTTTTACATATAAGATATTCTGCAACATGTAAAGCACTATATAAATGTTAGCTATTATTCTATCAATTGTTGTCCTGGTTCTGTTAATTTCATTCTTGATCAATTTATAAGAAATCTTAAAAAATTGTTCATTTTAATAGTATAACATGAACTCTTCTGGTTCTGCTTATTTTACTCTTTATCAGTTCATATAATTCTTTCCATGTTTCTTTGAAACCATCTGTCTTTTTTTCTGTAGCTCAATAATATTCAATTGCATTCATATATAACTTATTCAGCCATTTCTCAATTGATAGACAACCCTTTAGTTTCCAAAGGTCTTTTTGTTTTGTTTTGTTATTTTGCAACCATAAAAGAGGTGCTATAAACATTTTTGTATATAAAGGACCTTTTTCAACTTCTTTTATCTCTTTGGGTATAGATCTACTTGTGGTATAGCCAAGTCAAAGCACATGTATCATTGAGTAACATTTTGTGTATAATCCCAAATTGCTTTCTATCATGGTTATATCCATTTCCCACAATCCCTCCAATACTTATTTTTTCCCCCTTTTTAAAATTCTCTTCATCATTTTGATTGGTGTGAGGCAGAATCTCAGAATTGCTTCCACTTGTACTTCTATAATTAGAATTGATTTGGAATGTTTTTGACCATATGTAGCCTGGATTTCAAAATATCAGTTTATATCTTTCAAGTATTTGTCAATTGGGGAATGAGTCTAGTTCCTACAAACTCAAATAAGTTCCCTATATATCTTGAAAATGAGACTTTTATCAGGAAAAAAAAAAAACTTCTTACAAATATTTTCCCCAGTTGTTTTCCTTCTACTCTTAGCTTTATTGGATTTATGTGTAAAACAAAACAAAAAAAAAACTTTTAAAATTTTGTTTAATCAAAATTATTCATTTTATTTTCTATGATCCTCTCTGTTCCTTCTTTGATTATGAAATTTTCTTTTATCCCTAGAAATCAAAAGTAATTTTCCAATATTTTTATAATTCGTTTGTGATGTGACCTTTTACATCTAAGTCACATATCCATTAGGAGCATATCTTGATAGAAAGTGTAAAGTCTTTGTCTAAGTCCAATTTCTTCCATACTGCTGTCCAATTTTCCCAGAAGTTTTTGTCAAATAGTATGTCTTTGTCCCAACAGTTAGAGTCTTTGTGTTTATTGTATACCTGGACACTAGATAAAATTGCTGCTGTCTGGTGTGTAGCTAATCTGTTCCATCAATTGGTGTCTTTAATTTTTAACCAGTAAGAAAGGGAAGGAAGAAGGGAATAAATATTTTGTTGTTTTTAAGTTGTGCCCAACTCTTTGTGATCCCTTTTGGGATTTTCTTGGCAAAGATGCTGGAATGGTTTGCAATTCCTTTCTCCAGCTCATTTTACAGATGAAGAAGCTGA
Organism: Pseudochirops corinnae; assembly: GCA_028646515.1. Classification (NCBI taxonomy): domain Eukaryota; kingdom Metazoa; phylum Chordata; class Mammalia; order Diprotodontia; family Pseudocheiridae; genus Pseudochirops; species Pseudochirops corinnae. The sequence goes on along the minus strand of CM053589.1, from coordinate 104,799,771 downwards.
GGCAGAGTTAAATGACTTGCTCTGGGTCACACAGCTGATAAATGTCTGAGACCAGATTTGAACTCAAGAACATTAGTCTTCCTGATGCCTGGCTCAGCATTCTATCCATTGTGCCATGTCACTACCCTTAAAAATTAATATTTATATACCACTTATTTTATGCCTGGCATTGTGCTAAGTGGCTTATAAATATTATCTCATTTGGGACTCAGGAAAACCTTTCAACGTGGTGTTGTTATAATCCCCATTATATAGTTAAGGAAACTGAGGTTAAAGAGATTACACATCTAGTAAATGTCCGAGGTCAAATTTCAAGTCAAGTCTCCCAGGTCTTCCTGACCCTAGGCTTAGTTATCCACGCTGCCACCTACTGCCTCTAATCAAATTGTTTTGAGAATCACTGCCTTGTATTATAGCTTAAGATCTAACAATAGTAGGCCCCTTTTGTTCTGACTTTATCATTTCCCTCGAGAATTTTGACCTTTTTGTTTCCATGTGAATTTTGATATAATTTTTATAGTTTTATAAAGTAATTTTGGTAGTTGATTGGTATGACATTGAATAAGTAAATTAATTTAGGTAGCATTGGCATTTTTATTACAGTGACTCATTCTACAATTAGCAATTAACATTTTCCCCCAATTATTTAGGTCAGTCTTTAATCTTGTAAATAGTGGTTTCTGGTTGCATTTATATAGTTCTTATGTGTATCTTAGTAGGTAAACTCCCAAGAATTTTATATGTTATATAATTATTTTAAATGGAATTTATTTTTAATTTCTTCCTTTTAGGTTTTACTGGTAATATATAAAAATGCTGATTATTTATGTGGATTAATTTGACATCCACAAGTTTGTTGAAGTTATTAATTACTTCAGTTAAGTGTAGTTTACTCAGTATTTTAAGTACACCATCATATAATCAGTGGTAACTCATTTCTTCTTTACCTATACTTAACTCCCACAACTTCTTTTTTTTGTTGTATTGCTACAGCAAGCATTTCTAGAACTACTCAAGTGGTGACAATGGCCATCTTTGTTTGACCCCGATTGTATCGGAAGTATTCTAGTTTAATTCTGTTACATTGGTTTTAGACATATACAGTTATATACAGTTATCATTTTAAGGAAAGGAACATTTATTCCTTTAATTATTTTACTTGACATCTTTGATAAGTCAGCGATCTCATAAATGTAGACACCCTCTCCTCAAATTGTACAAAGTATATGCCTGCCCATCCTATTCACTTTTCTTTCCCCATTTTACCCCACGATGCCATCACAGTTGGTGGAGTTGTGCTCAGAACCTTTCTCAGCTTTTAATATTTAGGCTTTCATGGGATTTACACAGGATTTCCTTCATTTTTGATATAAAACGCCCATTTTTGTCATTTTTTTTGTATTATCCTTTATGCCTCATTCCTAATGCAATCCCTTCTTTTTGCTGTATTGCTGATTGACCATGTCTACTATTGTGTGCTTTTCAAAAAAGTTCATTCCTCCACCCTTTAGGTAGTGATCCAGCAGTGATAAACTCATGGTAAGCCGTCTTTAATGGGTTTATGCATTCGGCTGAACACGCAAAAGAAAGTACCTCCTCCCATCTTACAGGGAAAAAAAGTAAAGAAGCCACTCTTTACCTCTATTCTTTCCTATTTTTACCATGTAATAGTCAAAACAAGGCTTAGGTTTAAAAAATGGTTACTGCAATTCCTATCCACCCCCAGAATGGATCATCTCAGGAAGCCCTGTGGATGAGGATGTTAAACCAATAAAATACATTAAAATATAAAATTCAATATGAAACCTTGCTAAACTACCTGTTTTAAGACCCTTACTTTATAATTTGCAATTATTAATTAAGAAACAAAATCATTACAAAGAAGATTCATAAGTATGGTCTAACCTCAAATGCTTCCCAGTCAAATAAATATATACAAATCTTGCTAGCAGGAATGTGCTATCTATCATATGTGGTAATCATACATGAATTGTATCCAATTGCTGAATTCTCCAAATAAATCAGCCTAATTATCTTCAAACAGTATTTTGATGTATGAGGAAAAGAAATAGAAGAAAAATCACTGACAACAGCAATTAGCTAATAAAATAATAAAACTTATGCAGACTTATGATTGAGTTGGGTTCAAGTTCTGATGTGTCAATAGGTTGTTGTTCCTTAATTCTGGAATTCTGTTTTCCAATACTGACTTTTCTCCTGAATGCATAGAAGGGGCTGGGAAAATATGAGCTTCTGTATTTTCAGTTAATTTCTTTTAAAGTGACTTTTAATAGTGGTTGGTAGTCAGTATGTTGCCATTTCTGGGTCCAGAAAAGAGAGGCCTGCTTACAGAATGGTGCTGTTATCTGGGGAAAGGCTTGCAAATGAGACAGATCCCAAGAAAGCATTTTGCATTCAGACTGGGGTTGTCTCTAGTTAATTTAACTTGGCTATAACCCAACAAACACAAATAGATTTAGCTTTAGAAGATCTTCCACTTTTCTTTTACTAAGAGTGGAGAAAAAATTCTATTGGTATATTCTCTGTTATGTAAAAAGGATTGAAAGTGCTTTAAAATATTAGTTTTGAAAAGGTATTAATAAAGTTGTAAATTAGGAATCTATATCCTTTTATGATATTAAAAAGATAGTTTAAGGTGCATTTTTTTAACTTTTAAATTATATCATTCTACATTTTAATTTGCTTGGCATCATATGTCCTTTTGTTTCTTGTAACTACCATTTCCAATGTTCTTTGAAGAAGGAAATCAAGCACTGTGACCAAAGTAAACGCATGGAAATCATACCACTTTTTCACAGAGAAGAATAACAGATTCTTCAGTCCCTTGCCTCTCTTCCACCACCACCCTCCATAAACACATGCCACTGAAAGTCTCTCTCTCTGTGTCCCTCTCTGTCTCTCTCTCTCTTTCTCACACACACACACACACACACACACACACACACACACACACTCTTCCCAACCCTAACACACATATACCACTAAACATGTAACCTCTTCAATCTACCTTGATATCCTGAGCAGATTACACCCTTCCCCCATGGAGAAAGGAAAGGGGATTCTATCTACCAGTAAAATAATGTATGGCCTGGGAGGAAATGGTCTCTTTTGGGGAAAACCAAAATTGTGTGACTGCACTAAAGTCAACACTATTTATCTTCACCTCTTGTCCTAAGGACTGACAATGGGACACAACTGTTAGACCCAACCCCCGTGCGCAGCTGCAATAGAGGGAAGGCAGGGGCTGGTACTTTCAAGTGTCAGACCTTTTGTACCCAACTACTAGTTTATGAGGCTTATGTCAAGCATCTCACTCAATGAAGTCTTTGTCCGAGGTGTATAGGGCAGGACAGTGGAAAAACTGCCCTGTCTTATATCCCAGGCTCATCCATCTTCAGCTGGCCCTGTTTCTCAACTTTTTCCTCTCTTGCACAGAGGGAGAGAGGATCCCTCCCGGGTTAATGTACTGGAAAATTGCTCTGCATGTTTATGAGAAGGTCCTTTCCAAATGAAAGAGAAAAGGAAAGAAAAAAATGACTGGGAAGAAGAGTCATTTTCCCACTGAACTTCATTGGCCTCAGACTTGTGGGTTCTGACCCTGATTAAGAAAACTTCAATGACCTGCTAGGAGGTTTATTGTGATGTTTGGCAGAACGTACTTCCGAATGAAATTTTTTATTATTTATAATTACAAAGGTAGTTGTGAACAGTTCACATCATCCTCCCCACACACACAACTCTCTCAAACACATACACGTGCACACACACACACACACACACACAAGCCCCTACCGTTAATGAGACAGACTCTATCTCCTCATGTCATGTTTGCTTCAAAACAATCTGCTTTCCTCCCAATGCAAAGAGCCCTAGCAATTGACTTCCCCTGGACAACTCTCTACAAGTATCAAGCATGTCTTTTCATAGAGTTAAATCGAAGGATGGGCTGTGTGAACTTTGCTGTTGTTGATACAGAACATAAAGAGGGTTACATGATGTGATTGCACATGCTTCCTTATTTTTAGCTTGTTTCTGGTTAAAAATAACTAACACTACCCCTTAAAAGTTTCCACTGTGGGAGCTTTTATCCTGAAACAAAACTTAATGTGGCCTCTGAGGACAGGGTCAGGAACCAGGGCATCAACTATGCACACAAGTGAGACGCCTAACGTGTCATCGACTGCCTTTGTCAACATACTAAGAAGTGACAGTTTTCCTTTATCAGTTCTGCACATGACATCACAGCAAGAATCTTGGGAAATGGGGGAGGAGGAGCTGACTTCTTGTAATGGATGCAACATATGAACTATACCAGACAATAATCATATACTAAATGTCATTTCAGGAAGTAAATGGAAGACACTTTGCAGCTGAATTTGTATGCTGAACTTGCCACAATACCCAGAAACTGCTTAATATTTTCTTTGATGATTTTAGTTTGACTACAACCAGCTCAGGTTGCAGGTCCAAGTAAAGCTTGAGCTTTATAGTGTTTGGTAGAAAGGAGAACATGAGATTGGGTTGAAGTAATCTTGTAATTATGTGTTCTAAAAATGATTAAACCAGAAAGACCAAAGGAATGTTGAAATCAATACTATCTCTGACTTAAACTCTGAATGAAGTTCTTATTCTGACTTTCATTTTATCAAACTGGGAACTGAATATCAATTAATGTGATTATTTACCAATACTATCATCACTACGATAGAAGTTTCTGTGTGATCTTTTTATTCTATCATGTGACAAATCAGATGTAAATTTCTGCTTAAACTTTATATGTCTATGCTCTCTGTAGGGTTTACTCTATGCCAATCCTGTTCTAACTTCTGCTCTGTGGTTTCAAATGCTGACATGATGATAACTATGTGATTGAGCTAAATATTTAGTGGGATTACAAAAAAGAAATGGGGTGAAGCAGACAAATCAGGCCCCAGAGAGGGGAGCCCTTAAGTCAAACACAAATGTTAATGGGAACACCTAATCTCTTGGTTTGTCCCCCTTTTGTGGAGGGAGGTCAGAAAACGTTTGGTGCCTGTGTTTAGTCCCTAAAGACTCTTAACAAACAGATGTTACTGTAACACGCTCAGGGAATCAAGCATAAATATGGCCCCTGACCTGAGTTGTCAGCTGATCCACTGAGTCTCTCAGAAATGTACTCTTAACTTTTTATAAATTCCCACTTTTTCCCACCGTCCCCCTCCATTCTTTCAGGCGCCTTTCCCTTGTGTTTTCAAGTCCTGTAGCTGAGGCAGTCGTGCTTGCACAGTTGCTCTCCGTCTGACCTTTCTCTTCAAAAAGGTCAAAGGCCTGAGACCCAAGGCAGGCCTCTTTTCTTGCTAAAGGCCAGCTGATGAATCATTCCCAACTTGAAGGGAACAGAGGAGTGGGGAGGGCTCTGAAGGCTTTTTGAGAGACAAACAACTGTGGCCAATACATCAGCATTTACACTATTCTGACACTTTCAAAACTCACTTTCCTCTCTGGGAACAACAAAACCAAAGAGTTAGAGGAGGAGTTTGGAGGTCCTACTGACCAGGCCATGATAAATAAGCACCAGGCCCTGATACTAATTATCATCAGGATTATGTAATGTGTGAGTTTTCCTAAAAATCGGTGCAAAATCACACACACCTGCATGTACACATACATATTTCCTACAGTTCAGTCAGATGGGCTGAAATTATTTGCTCCAAATAACCAAGACAAAAAAAAAAGTAAAGAGATGGAGAGAGACAAATAATTTCTATTATTGCCATTTAAGCTGTAGAAAAGTTTGATCAAGTCAAATAAACAGACCAAATAAGAAAATTTCCTCTGTTTTTGACAAGACAAATTTATAAAAAAAAAATTTTATATTCTCTGGGTAGGGCTGTGGGAAGGAATAACCACTGTGTTAGCCTACTGAGCAATTTGGAAGTCATTTGAATTGATTTTTCCCCTTCCTTTTTTTTGTAGTTTTTGTAAAATATATAGAATATCTCTTAACTATACTATATATTCTACAGAAATAAATATATAAATGAATATTTATATGTACATACAAACATGTGTGCATTCATATTTATCTGCATATATCATATATATACATTTTATTTTTCAATGCCCTTTCTTCCAGTAGTTTCTGTATTGTATGTGTGTATATGTATGTTCTAAATGTATATGTATATATTTTATGTTTATATGTGTAAATATATTAAATGCATGTATATGTTTCTATAAACACACATACACATAGGTGCAATATATCTTTACATGCATGCATTGTGTGCTTATCTATCATGTTCATATATACAAGATACATCTTAAATCTATTCAGAGTAGACATTTTTATTTAGGAGGTTCAGAGTTTTGGGGATCCCAAAGGGCAAGTATATGGCAGCTAGATTTCTGCTCTAAGAACAGGTTTCCTGCTTCTTTCTTACATTTTCCAAGAGTAGTCACTCAAACAAAACAATCTCAGGAGAGACTAGAGATGAGCTTTCGTATCCTACACAGCGTTTATTTGTTTTTGGCTTCTTTGGCCTTTATCAAAGCTTACAAAGAATTGGCCTCAGATTTCAGTTTATGTTAACTTCAAACTTTTCAATTTGATTATTTTCATTACAGCCGGAAACATTAATCTTATTAGAGTCTTCCCTACAGAAAGAAGATTGCTCCTAATTCATTGTACTTGAAAATTATTTAGAAAATAATAGTTACTTTGGGGGCTATGTCTTAAATATCAAAGATCCTTCTCCCTGACTCAAATCTTAACATTTAAAAACTAAATCTAAAGGAATAGTAAGGGAGATGATTATTTTTGAAAATCACTTCCCTGAGATTTTTGCCATTCCAAAGACAGGGAATAAAGACAGGATCTGCCATTTATTTCTGATAGAGAATTTCATACTTGAGAAAAGTTTTTCTACCAACATAGGTTAGCACATTCTTTGCAACATATAGTCTTTAAAAGTTATCTGAATAAGATGGTGGACTAGGGGAAGCCCTCAGCTGAGGTATCCCAACATTTCCCTCCAAACAACGAAATTAAAGCCTTAAGTCAAATTCTGGAATGTCAGAACTAAGAAAAGGTCAGAGTAAGACATTCTTCCAGTCCAAGATAACTTAGGAGGTCAGAAACAAGATCTGTGACATCAGGGTGGAGGCTAACCTGAAGTCCATGTAAATGATACACCACTGGTAGGACTAGGTTCTGGCAACAGAAGCAGCAACAGTTTGGGGAGCTCTCAAGCGAGAAATAGTAAAGAAACAAAGCAACTATCCAGAAAGAGATTACAGGGGACCCCTGAGCTAGCACTGGATGCTAGACCAGATTCTGTTTGGCAAATCCATTGCCTATACTCACTTCTGAGTCATAGTTCAAGGGCAGAAAGGAGCACTTTTCATCAAGAGAGAGCAGGAGCTTTAAGGATCGGTATCACTTTAGGTAAAAAGGTTTTGGGGACCCTCAGGAACAGTATCATTTATGCCTCCAAGGGAACAAAGCTTCTGAAGAGTAGTATCAATTCTGGTCTAAAATGATCAGGGACCTTGAGGGACAGTATTATTTCTGGTCCCAAGGGAGTAGAGGCCAAAGAGACAGTCATAATATTTAACAAAATAAACAAATTTTTAAAAAAAATAGTTACCAAAAAAAGTTACACTGAAAAATTAAATGACTTGACAAAAGCCACACAGCCAACGTGTGTCACTTGAACCCAGTCATCTTGACTTCAGTTGAGTTCTTGAAGTCTTCATGCCACACTCTTTCCTCCAATTCGAAATCAGTAGTTCTCAGAACTATTTCCTGGTCTGTGTTTGAGAACTATTCTTCCAGTACTTTTCCCTTGCTACCACATAAAATGCCTATTCTAATGACCACACTCCTGAGAAAAGTCAATTTTATGTTTCGTCTCCGGACTCCCTCACTCAGCCATAAGCATACACACAGCCACACACACACAAACACACACACACAATTGATCCACAGTTTTTACTACAATATGTAAGAATCTCAAGGACAAAATTAAATATATATTAGGTAAATTAGGTGTTACTCAATTAACTTTAAAATCAAAGATTCAATGGCAGACATTATATAAAGGCCTAGGAGGTTAAGGGACTTCCCCAACATCAGATGGTTTATAAGTAATAAAATTGGAATTTGAACCCAGGTGTTTTGACTCCAAATCTACTTCTCTGTCCATGACACTGTGTAAGCATTGATCTACCTCATTTATCATTCCACTTTTAGTGATCAGGCCCTTCCTCTCCAGCTCTGTTTTTAGGATCATAGCTCTAGAGCTGGAAAGGACTTTTCAGAATCTATATAGTACACCTCACTCATTTTACAGATGAGGAAAATGAAGCCCAGGGAAGTTAAGTGACTTGCCCAGAGTGATATATATATAGTATCATATGTCACTGTCATAGGTGGGATTCAAACTGAGATCCTCTAACTTCAGAACCAAAGCTTCTGAACCTTCCCCAAGCTATCACAACTTAAACCCATCAACTCAGTTGAAACCCCATAAATTTTGTCCACAAAAATTATTTAGGCTATCTTTCATATAAGCAAGGCACACAGAACCAAAATCAATTCCAGTCAAATTTGTCTCTAATAACTAAGACATTCTAGGTCCCTCCCATTTTCACCTTTTTCTTCTCTCTATTCTCTTCTAAACCTATATAGACTCTCTAGATCACCTATTTTTTAAATAACTACCCCCAATACCATCTGTAAATATAGATTTCAGGGAACTCACTTGTGCTGAGAACAGCTTTTAAAGTTCTTTGCAAGTAGGGCTTGCCCTATTTAGTTCTACTTATATCCTTAGAACTTATCCATGCCATGTAGGAGGGGCTTAATAGATAGAATCCCTGACATTTAGTAAGTGTTTAATAGATACAGTCCCTGCTATTTAGTTGTGCTTAATAGATGCTCATTGATTTAATTGTTCAATGCATGCATGTATCACTGTTCTTATCCTCTTCCCTCCAATGGTGGAGAAAATAGCCCCATGCCTTCTCATGCTATGCAATTATTGTTCATTTCTTCCCACAGATTCTCCATAGAGGAAATAAGCATTTATATAGTACCTACTATGTGTAAGGGACAATTATTAACTTATCTGATCCTCACAAACACCCTATGAGTCTATTATTATTCTCATTTTACAAGTGAGGACAATGAAGCAAAGAGAGATTAAGTCACTTCCCTAGGATCATGCAACCAGTAATATCTGAGGCTGAACTTGAACTCACGTATTCCCTACTCTGCTGTTAGCAGTGTATCCACTGTGCCACTAGCTGCCTTAGTCACAGAAGATTTACCCAATGAACCTAAGATATTCCTCTGATTTTTTTTTTTCTATATTTCATGTGTGCCTGTGAGGCACTCTCCTTCATGTTATATAGCTATCATAATAATATCATTTTTTAAAAATCTCTTCAATTTACATGGCCTGCCTTAGGATTATCCGATTCTTTATAATATTGATAAGTTTAATTTTTCTCATTTGCATTTGATTATACTGTTCCTCTCACTCTAAGGGTCATACGCAGTTATTCAAAGGAATGAGCTTAATATGACAAGGCTTTACTATTTAGGCCATACATGATAATAATAATAATAGCTAACATTTATATACTACCTTAAATACTTCAGAGTTCTTTACACATTATCTTATTTGTTCTTCATAGCAATTTAGTGAAATGAATCATGAAGTGAATGATTAAGTGAATTGTGAAATTAACCCCATTTTACAGAGGAGGAAATTGAGGCTGAGCAAGTTTAAGTGATTTGCCCACTGTCACAGAGCTAGTAGGTCTGTGTATGAATCAGTAACTGGATTCAGGTCTGCATTACTCAAAAGTTTAACATCTTATCCCATCTAACAGCATCTGGTAATAGGGCTAAGTTCTCACCTTTTCACAATTTGAAGAAGTAGGAAGGTTGGGAAAGGGGGAGGATGATTTATTGACTTTAGAGCCAAACAGTCTGCATTTAAGCAAAGCAATGATCTGCTTTAGGAAGACATAGACTCTTCATTTAACCACAGATGTTGGTTTCTTCATTACACAACTGAAACCACAAAAATATTTCTCAGAGAACTACAGTGTTGGATTTTCTTTGATTATTTTCTTTTTTTAAATATGTTCCATTGATGATTTTTGTCTTTATATCACATCCATTTATGGAAAAAAAAAAAGATAAACCTCTTTGATATAAAACCCCTCTTTGTAATAAGGGTGAAAACCAGTAAGCAAAAATATGTACATCGTGACTGCATCTGGCTGTACATTAAATATTCTGTGTTCATAAGCTCCAGCATTTCTGTTGTGAGGAGGGAAATTAGAGACACAGGTCCAAAGGCGGAAGGAATATAGTCCAATATTTTCATTTTACATAGGAGCAAAGTGAGATCCATAGTGGTTCAACAACTTGCCCAAAGTTACACAGATAGTAAATGATTCAAATCCAGGTCCTCTGACCCTAAAGTAAGTATTCTTTCTACTATGTCATACTGTCTCTCTTGCTGCTTAATTATCTATTATATAAGATCATCCCCAGGTTTTCACATACTAAGTGATCCATTTCCTATGAGTGAATTTTCATTGATATCAAATGGATAGAGCGATGGTCTTGGAACCATTAAGAATTGGGTTCAAATAACACTTCTGACACATAATGTCTATGTGAGCCTGGCCAAGTCACTTCGTGTCTTAGGCAATTCTTTAAGACTGTAAGTTTCAAAGAAGGTTGGTGAAATTTCCTCACCCAGGGAGGTCCCCAAACTAATCAAATCACAGGTCCAATACTTCATTGGACTTCATTCTAATTATTGTAGTCAGTGCACATACTACTATTTTGTCCTATTTATTTCACTCTGAATCAGTCCATACAAATTACCCAATGTTTCTCTGAACTCCCCATGATCACCATTGCTTACTACATGATAATATGCTATTAGGCTCACATGCTATAGTTGGGTTTTTTCAGCCATTCCCAAAAAATTTGTTCTAGTTCTTTGCTAACACAAATATGACATTTGTTTCTGTGTTTGCTTTATTTGGGATATCTATCCCATGGTGAAACTGAATCAAAAGTAAGAAGAAAGAGGTAAGTCATTTTCATGAAAATTTCAAATTGATATCAAGGGTGCTTAGACCAAGTCATAGTTTTCTACCAATGGATTAGCACGTTTATCTTCTCAGTCATACAGGTATTGACTATTCCTATCTTCTGTCATCTTTGTCAATTTGTAGAGTGTGAAATGAAACCTCAAAGTTGTTAGAGTTGGTATTTCTCTCACTATTAGTGATTTGAAGCACATTTTCAAAAGTTCATTTGTAGTTTGCTATCTTTCGTTTGAAAACTGCTTATTCACAACCTTTGACCAATAGGAGAATGTTTCTTGGTGTTATATATTTGTGTCAATTCCCTTCATATCCTCTATATCAGATTTTTATCAGTGATATTTATGCAGATGTTATTCCTACTCTATATTTTCTCTTTTTATTCCATCTCTATTAATTTATATTCATGTAAAAATTTTTGAATCTGTCTGTTCACAGGCTAGTTTCTAACTGACTCATTTGATAATTTTCCTATAGATTGAGGCAAGGGGAGTGATGGTTGTACATTCTTATTTCTATCTGAGACTGCCCTGAGCACTAATTTATTTTCTCCAACAGGACAAAAAGGGGAAGGAAAAGGAGAAAACTGAAAAATTTCAATAGGACACAAATTAACCCTAAAAAAAAGCAAAGAACAAGAAAGGCAGAGGGAACCAGAGAAAGAATCACTTCCATGCATTATTTTTTTTTTCTAACTCCACAAACTCTTTTCTAGTTAAACCTTGATGTGACATTAAATACTGTCCTGTGGTGTCTGAATTTTTTTGGACAACTCATAGAATCTCACATCTGAAAGAAAGCTCACAGGAGATCTAGGTCCATCCATAGCTGATTAAAAATTCCCTCTATAACATATACAACAAACAAACAAATCATCTTATCTTTGTTTAAGATCTCTAATGCAGGAGAAGCTAGTGAGAGCTGTACCTTGTGTCATATAAGATCCCTTCCCTTCAAAGCTTGTTTTCATCAGGCTAACCATCCTCAGTTCCTTCAAACACTCCACATATGGTATCATCTTTGAATCTATCCTCTGATGGATTTCCTATAATAGTTCTTAACCTCACATCTGTAAACTTAAAAAAAAAAGAAATTATTTTGAGAACTTGTTTTCAATATAATTGATTTCCTTCATAATCCTAAGTATTTCATTTTATACACTTAAAGAAATCATTCTGAGAAGTGGCCTATAGGCTTCACTAGATTGACAAAGGGGTCCATGACACAAAAAGGGCTGAGTTCCTGCTCTAGAGCTTCCTGATATCTTTCCTAAAATGCAGTACCTAGAAGCAATCACAATATTCAGAATGTTGTCTAATGAAAGCAGAATACAAAGGTTTTTGTTCAGTTGTGTCCAACTCTTCATGACCCCATTTGAATTTTCTTGGCACAGATACTGGAGGGGTTTAGCATTTCCTTCTCTAGCCCATTTTACAGATGAGGAACTGAGGCAAATAAGGTTAGGTGGCTTGCCCAATCACATAGCTATGAAGTGTCTGAGGTTGCATTTGAACTCAGGTCTTCTTGACTCTAGGGCCAGTGCTCTATTCACTGTCCCACATAGCCACCCCAGTCTCTCGAATTTAATCTTACTCCACTGATTCAGTGTTCCTGATAGGATCTTTATGAATTCTGATTCTTGACCATTGATTTAGTTATCTTTCCCAGTTTTGCCTCATCTGCATATTTGATAAGAATGTTATTAATATTTTTAACCTAGACTTCTTTTTTCAGGACCAAGGGAAAATTTTGGGGGGAAGAGTTCATTAGAGATTTTAACAATCATAACAAATCTTTATGCCCAATCATTCAAATAATCTTGAATCCATATAACTACTTAATTTATGTCTAACATCAGAAAAATGACATGAGATTTTGTTGAATGATTTTTCTAAAATGTAGGAAATTATAGCACTCTCTATTCACCTAACCTTCTTGATGAAGCCATACATGTTCTTTCTAATCACTGCTTTCTTTGCAAGATGTCACAATTCCTTTAAATAATACTTCATAGAAGTCAAGAAATGAAATAAAACTAAATGTCCAATAGTTTGAAATCTCTATTCTTTCCTTCAAAAATTAAAAAAAAATTGTTCTTCTTAGACCTGTTTTGCATTTTTCATTCCTCATAACTAACCTTTAAAATATAGTAACATAGCAATCACATATGTCAATTCTTAGAACACCCAAGAATCCAGTTCATCTGGGCCTGACAACTTGAGTTCATCAAGGGCAGTTAGGTGTTTTCCTATCATCCCCCTTTTTGTTTTGGGTTTTCACTCCCCACTAGCCACTTTTATTCCATCCCTTCTGGAAAAAGATCATTCTCTTTGGCAGGAAAAGTAGAAGTAGAGTAAGCATTGAGAACTTATCCATTCACTCCATGTCAGTTATCATTGCTCCTTCCACCTGAAGGATTGCTTACCTTGTCTTTGATCCTCCTCTTTCAACAAATTTAGTTTCAAGAAAACCCTTTTTGTGTTATTTTTTAGATATTCTTGCTAGCCTCAACTAAGTATAAGATTTAGTGTTTCTGATACAACTCTTAGCAGATTATGTTACGCTTTTGTATTCATTCCCCATTACCTGACTTTGCTTCTATCATTTGTGAATGTCTTTTTAAACAGCTGTTTGCTGGTCAAGTCCTTCTGTATGTATGTGTATATGTTTGTGTATATATATGTTTGTGTAGGTACATATGCATATGTAAATACAAATAAACCTGTACATATACACATATGTACATATGCATATATTTGTATGTATGTTTGTGAATATATATGTATATATATGTACATACATATATGTCTACATACATATATAGATATATATATCTACATACATATATAGATATATATGTATATAT
>CM053589.1:104767312-104785666 GCA_028646515.1 Pseudochirops corinnae | reverse complement strand
GTAAATTATTTAACTTGAAAAGACTATAAGCCAAGACTAAAGTGGAAGAAGAGAAAGCACAACTTTTTGTTCATAGATGATTATACACTCAACATAGCTTCTGAGACTGAGATGCAACAGAGTATGGATTGATTCTCTGCCTCTTGTGCAATAATGTTGGCTTGACAACTAACACCAAGAAAATAGAGTTTCTCCATCAGCTAGTACTGCACCATCCATGTGTGGTTACAGAAAAAGGAGAGATTTTCAATGTTCTGGATAAGATCGTTTACCTTGGCAGTGTACTTTCCAGGGATGTCCACAGGGATGGTGAGGCTAATGCAGGCATTGCCAGATCTGGTTGTGTTTGGGAGATTATGAAAGAAAATATGGGAGAAAAGAGATATTTGGTTGCCTACCAAACAAAAGATCTATGGAGCCATTGTACTTACCTCATTATTGTGTGCCTGCAAAACCTGGACAGTATACCAGCATCATACCAGGAAACTGAATTGCTTCCATTTGAATTGTCTTAGAAAGATTCTGAAGATCACCTGGCAAGATAAGGTACTTTCTTGAGCTGAACTGATAAGCATTCAAACTCTGTTGCAGAGAGCACAACTCCAAGGGGCTGATCACATTGCTCAAATGCCAAATGTATGCTTGCCTAAAAAAAAACCAAACCATTTTTTGGAGAACTTAATATGAAACAAGTTCTTAGACGGAGGTCAGAAACAGTGACACAAGGCCACTCTCAAGGTTTCTCTGAAGAACTTTGGAATCAATTGTGAGACATGGAAGGCACTAGCCTAGGACTTTCCAGCATAGTATGCCTACATCAAAGAAGGTGCTGTGCTCCAGAGCAAATCAAAGTTGTAGCAGCTCAAAAGAAATGAGAGATGTGCAAATTTAGAGACATCGCCATTCCAAATGTCATATGGATTATTTGTGCCCAATTTGTGGTAGAGTTTTCTGAGCTTGTCTTGGTCTAATCAGCACAGCTGGACACTGTACCTTGACCACAACATAGTGATGTCATTTTGGTCCTCTCTGAGCATGAATGATAAAAAAGTGTGTGTGTATGTGTGTGTGTGTATGTATGTGACTTTCTTTAGATAGCGCCTCCTTTCCTGTTTATTAGGTTTAATTTTGTGACCAGATTTCCTACCCAATTAGAGTATCCAATCAAATTCAGTCTAATTTCTCCCATAAGATTTTAGTCCAACTCTTTCTCTAAATCATTTGAAATATCAGTAAATATCTAAGTTAGCTGCCACAGCATGCTAGTTTTCCTCTTCTCTACCACAAACTCTGGGATTAAGTGGTCACTTCTCCCAAAACTTCCCACCATTTCCATGTCAGCACCCAGATCCCAAATTGCTAGTGGGTAAGCAGGAATTAACGCGTTTCTGTCATCCCCATTGCTCACATACAAAAAACTTCTTGTACATATATACAACCTAGTATTTAAAGTAACTGACAGTCACTTGTGCTATAACAGTCTTGTCATTACCACTCTCAGACAAACATCCCTGGAGTAGTTTTGCTCCCTTACCAAAGGACCTTTGTGATTCTTTAGGCACTTTGGGGTCCATGCAATAGGGGCACATTTCTTATGCCATTGTCTATAGTCTGTTATTGATACTAGCTTTTTCTAAATAATTTTAAGGAGCGACTTGGGCAGTTGGGGAAAATGAAGTTCTGCTTATGTACGTGTATCACTAGAGACCAGGTAAATAATGAAATAGAATTAGGCCAGTTGATTTCATAAGGGCAAATGGGTCATCATGCTTCGATGTACTTCTGTCCAGTATGAATAGTAATCACACCTGCCCTACCTATTTGACAAAATGATATCACATCAGTGAAAGTTTTCAAAAAGCAACAAGAACAATGCAAATAAAAGGCAAGGGAGGGCTAGAGTATAGTGCCATGCAGTGGAATGTCTGCTAGATTTGGAGTCAAAGGGATTCACTTTTAACACCAGCTCTGCCACCTGTTGGGCCTCAGGCAAGTCACTTAGCCTTTTCAGGTCCCAGTTTCTTGATCTGTAAAATGAGGGCTTTGGACTGGCTGACTCTGGGGTCCCTGCCAAATCTAAATTATTAAGATTATACACTTGCCTCACCTCAGCATCTCCAATAATCTATTTTTCTGGGTGTTCTTAACTGAACTAGTCTTTTGTATCTTCGGATTAAATTGCCCATCTCATTATTATTGATTTCATAGGTTTTGCTACATCAACTGGAGTCTTTAAAAACAAAACATCAACATTTACATTTTGGGTTAGATATCTTTTGAAGCTCAACATGGACTCTAATGAATAGGATGGAGAAGAAAGAATTGAGAAAGAAAATGTTCTCTATCTGTCTATGTCAAAGTTCTCAACTTGCGGTCCATTAACTTTTAGAAAAAATATTTTAATAACTGAATTCAGTACAATTGGTTTCCTCTGTAAGCCTATGTATTTTATTTTATATATTAAGTATATTATTCTGAAATGAAATTCATTGTTTCCACCACACTAAAAAGCATGTACATACAGCCTTAGTTTCTGGTCTTTCCAACATAACTTTGTAAAATTAAACCTCATTTTCTCCACTTCTACTCATTGTTTATTTAGTCTCATGAACCCAGGAAGTTTTACTTCCCTTCTCTGATTCAAATTTCCAAGTAGGACTTGAGTTAAACTTCTGAGCAGAAGAATCACATGATTTGAACACTTTGAATGTAGAAGAATCTCTCAGAGTTCTGGAACTACTCACTCATGTCACACAGTCCTATTATTAATCATAAGATAAATATAAGGATGGGAGCAAGAGACCACTGCCTAACAAATAGGGTACACTTCATAAGTGTTTGTTGAATTGATTTGAAGAGACCATGCCAACAACATACACAGAACATGAATCAGGTGTTCTGATACACCCAGAATATATTCTATGAAACAAATTGTCTCAGACATCAGAAAAAAAAAAAACTGAAATTTTCTTCAGTCATGACTGAACTTAATGTCTCTTATAGTATGATGATAACAATAATAATAGCTTACATTTATATGGTGCTTACAATGTGCCAGGCACTAAGCTGTTTTACAATTTTTTATTTTTTTTATTAAATGATTTGTTTATTTACTTTTAGTTTACAAGATTCAGTTCCACAATCCCTTGAGTTTCAAATTTTGGTATGCAATCAAGTATAGGATCTGCAAATACTTTCACATTGGACATTAGTCTGGTTGTATAGAAGGGTTGTAGCTAATGGAGTGAATAATGGGAAAGAAGAAACAAAACCAAACATGGAAAAAAGCGATAGCAGGTAGTTTGCTTCAGTCTCCATTTAAACTCTGTCCTTTCTAGATCTTTCTGTGAATGTAAATATCTCCTTCCATCCTGAGACTTTTAGAGTTGTCTTTTAACTATGTGTTGCTGAGAAGAGTCCAGTTTATCAAAGTTGGTCATCACACATACGATGTGTCTGTGATTGTATACAAGTTTCTCCTGGTTCTGCCCTTCTCACTTAGCATCAGTTTGTATAAGCCTCACCAGGTAAATATGAAGTCCATCTGCTCCTCATTTCTTATAGCACAATAATATTCTATTACATTCATATACTACAATTTGTTTAGCCATTCCCCAATTGATGGGCATCCCCTTAATTTCCAGGTTTTTGTCACAACAAAGAGAATTGCAATAAATATTTTTGTACATATGGGTCTTCCTCCCACTTCTATGATCTCTTTGGGATACAACCCCAGAAGTGGTATTACTGGGTCAAAGAGTATGCAATTATTTATAGCCTAGTTTGGGCATAGTTCCAGATTGCTCTCCAGAATGGCTGAATCAGTTCACAGTTCCACCAACAATGCATTAGTGTTCCAATTTTTCCACATCCTCTCCAGCATTTATTGTTTTACAATTGTCATTCCATTTGATCCTTGCAACAAGCCTGGGAGGTAGGCATTGCTGTTGTTATTGTGATGATCATCCTGTTTTACAGAAAAGGCAAATAGAGGTGAAGTGATTTGCCCAGAATCACACAGCAAGTAACTCTCTGAGACTGGATTTAAACTCAGGTCTTCCTGATTCTAGGCTGGGCACTCTATGGATCACCCGATCTAATAATAAGCTGGTTGCTAAGACATGGCTCTGGTAACTTTTGGCAGTTTTTTGGTAAGAATTTGTTGCTTCCCATTTTATGGATATGTGCTCACATAGGTGATCTCACAGGCTTACTTGTGTTACAGCATTCTTGTTTGGACAGAGTAGGGTGGTGGTTGGAAAGGGAGATCTAATGAGAGATGGCCAACTTTAGTCTCTCTGACTGATAAACTCAGATGACTCAGGACTGAGAATCTACTCAGTAGCAAGTTACAAGTAATCAACCAAGGATCCAGAGTTAGGAGAGCTAAAGCAAAGCTCTGGAGAGTGGATGGGTACATTAGGTCAGGAAAAAAGTCCCGAAACCAAAATAGGGGCAAATGAATAGAATTAAGTCAGCATTCCAGGGCTGGCATATATTTACATACGAAATATCAATATATGACTTTAAGGCAAACTCTTAAGACGTAAATTGGAGATCAAGGATCAGGACAAGCATGAAGTAAAAAAAAAAAATGTATGTGACTAGAAATAGGAGTACATAAATACAAGATGACGAAATAAGGCTTTCTTCAGTTTACCTTTCAAGGGTAGCAGTAGGGAACCAGAAGATTTTCAGAAACTGAAAGAGAAGGGCCAAGCTATCAGGAAAACAAATGTAAAGCATCACCAACAAGAACAAGCCTTGATGACTAAAGCAACTCTGCTCTCTTTGGTCTTAGGGTTCTCTTTAAGAAGGAACAAATCCCAGAATAACTATTTCAATAATACTAGGTAACAGGCATCACCAGCTTAGGATGGAGTTAGTTTGGACAAAATTAAGTAATGGACACTGTCAGGAAGATCTAAAACTCAGCACTATTCCATGACCATAAGAATCTCTTGCTATTTTTAGCTAGTAAATATTTAAAAATCGTGACCTCTCTAATCTTGGCCACCAGTGGAAAAAAAAAGAGACCAGTGAACTCCCTTGATACATCATAGTTAAGTTCTCCCGTTGAGATGATTGAGGAATACTCAAAAGGCTAGAATTAATCATTAAAAGAAAATCCATTTGTGGTTAAGACTATATCTAGTCTCATGGGGAGATTAAGCAGGACAGGGACCCTGTGTACTCCGGTGCTGGCTAGGGCTTCATGGGAAATGACCAACAGCTGGGAAAAAGACACAGAGTAGCAAATCCTCAGGGATTCAAAATGGGATCAATGAAATTCCTCTGTGCTGGACTTTTTTTAAACTCTCATGAGAAAAATGGATGGGCAGATGGTAGTTTAAAGTTTAGACTGAAAAGGAAAAAAAAATCTAGGAAAGAAAAATTTTGTTCACTCTTAATTTATCCTAGTAAATTATTTAATAAAAAAAATTCTGCATGTATTCTATTAAAGTAAAACTATGGAAAAAACAGTGTTGAATATTCATTACTGGGGAACTATATTGAAATACCAAGGATATAAATCCCTTAGACACTAGTTATTTGACTAGAAATTTAAAGGTTCAAAAGAGTAAATGTAGAAAATTCATGATATGAAGGGTAAAAAAAACAAAAATTCTTTTCTAGACAATAATGCACAAAAAGCAAAACTTTGCAATTTATTATTCATCCTTTTTTATACTGACATGTATAGAGTAGCTACCTTTATAATACAGTATCACCTCAAAGATGGTATCACCATGGCTCTTAGTGGAAGTCAGAAAAGACTTCCATTTTCCATTGCTGTAGGCAGATCCACAAAACTCCATCTCAATGATGAGCTCATGGAAGGAATGAAAATTTTAAAAACATTTCTAAATTTTCTTCCTGCACATGACATTTTGCAGAATGACTAATCAACAAAAGTAAAAAATGCAAAGGCATTTTGTTTCTTTGATCTTATATCATTGAACTTAGCATTTACAAATGACCCTACTGATGCTGTTGGCTTCCATATCACTAATCCATTGTGTGTGCAAATGTGACTGAGAACCAATAGAAAACTAACATAACAGTTGAATAAAAAGTCTGCCAACGTTGGGTTAGCAGCCTTATAAGCACAATTTGGGGAGCTTGTAATGGGTAGTAGCTTTGCTTCTTCCCTTCATGGATCTTACAAAGCCTTTTTTCAAATAATCTCTTTCTTCCCAGCTGATGCATTTCAAATTGGTCTGTTGTTTCTTTAACTCAAGTTACATTTATGAGCACATATCAGTTTTATCCTCCTAATCTGACTAATCCTGGTCAGATTAGTCACAATGGTACAACTGGCTATGCATAAAGAGAAGGCCTTATGGCCAAATGTATGTTTAACGCTATGGGGGCAAAGCACTTTTTTTCGCTCCCTACTCCACATTCAGATATTTTGACCATGTAGACATTACAAATGCAATTTAGTTGGCAGATAATTATAAGGAAAAAAAATACAGAGAACAGAAATCTATCTTTGTCTCTACAACTAGTTTTGGTCATGTGTTTGTCTTTGCCAAAGCTTATTGTATCACCATTCACCAAGTATCCTCCAGTATTTACTATGGACAAGGTACTGGGCTGGGTACCAAGGAGATAAAGCTGCAAAAACAAAACAGTCCTTGCGCTCAAGATGTTTACAGTCTTATAAGGGGTTATCACATAAAAAGCAAGCAGACAAATCAATAAAATATAAAAGCAATAAAGGCAAATTACCTGGCAAAATCTAAAGTATGTTCTAAAGGCCATACTGCAGTTTGTTAATTCTACTAGCCTAAATATCACAGCCATCAGTTTCACTTTATATAACAAAATAAGCATGATATGGGATGGAGCCTATAATCCCTGCATCCCTCACCCCATGCCTAAAAGTTCTTAGGATTCTTTTCAAATATACACATGTGCCTTTGGATTCATTCATGCCAATCTCAAATCCTAAGGCTTTTCCACCTGTATATTGGATTAAATGAGAAAGTTTACTCCTTTTCAGCATAACATAGTGGAAAGAAAACGGGATTAGATGTCAGAAGACCAGGCTGAAATTTAGACAAATGACTTAATCCCTCTGGGCTCCAGTTTCCTCAGCCATAAAATGAAATGGTTGCAAAACATAATCTCTTAGGTCTCATCCAGCCCCACAATTCTAATGCTTTCCATTTTGTAAGTTAATAGTCGGGACTGTACATAGGGTCAATACAAGGCAAAATCTTGAAATCTTTCTTCAGTCACTTCCCATCTTACATACTGCACTCTCTTTTGGCCTCACTGGTTTCCCAGATGTCTGAAAACCTAGGCTACAGTCCACTCCCATCCCCTTGCTTAGAGCTTCTCAACACGGTACATGCACCGAGAACTTCCTCACCTTCTAGACCACTGTCATTCTATTCATTTATTCTGCATTCTTTTCCTTGAGCATATAACTAGCTAGCTTAGTAAACTAATTTCAGCTGCAATATATATGGTTGAGGTATAAATGATTGTCCTATCCCTCCCAACTAAGCATTTACAGTTTAATGAAAGCCTTTAGTACTTTTGCCCAAAGGAGTGAGTATTGTATATAAGTGAGTATAGCTTGAGAATTATGATTATGAATACTGTCTTAGACACTCTTCCAAAAGGAAGGACAAACAACAACAACAACAACAACAACAACAACAACGATGTGAGTCTGGGTAAATCCCTTAACAACTCAGTGCCTCAATTTTCTCACCTGCAAAATGGAGATAATAATTATACCAATCTCCTGGAATTGTTGTAGCAAGTGAGGTAGCATTCATGAAGGACTTTACAGACCTTAAAGCACTATGTAAATGCGGTTCTTATTATTATCTTTCCCCTCCCTTCTTTTCCAAACAAACCACAATTCTACTTTTCTGTCAAGGGCTTGGTTTATGAACTCTCACTGCTGGCTTCTTATTGCTACTACCTCTCGTAGGAATGTGAATTGCTAGCCAACTAACCTGGTATGAAGGAGAGAATAAAGGGTTTCACCCTTACCCCCTTGCTCTCTTTCTCTCTTCTCTAGTTCTCATCTTCCTGAAAATTTCAATTAGTCTAACTTGGAATATATTTCTCAGCCTTGACCTGTTCTTTCTGTTCCAGTTGTTTTTTGAACCACTTGCTGTAGCTAGTTCTGGCCTTCATGGTAAAGACGGCCTCACTCCCTTCTGTACTAGTCTAGCATATATGCTTAATGATACTGCTTTATCCATTCCTGAGCCCAACCCCATCGTGTTGTTACCTGCAAGAGTTGCTTCCCAATTAAATACCTTTTTCTGCCTCAAAACAAACTATTATATCTCCCATCAAATTCCATTTGTTTTCCAGGTTGTTGTAAGAATTCAGATCATAGATCCATCCATTTGCTGACTCATCCACAGACGCTCTAACTCTACTCTAGGGAATCAGTTTTCTCGAATACACTTTAATGGTAGGAAAAAAAAAAAAACAACAAGCCCACACATACCATAATTTGATGTATAATAGATGATAAGAACTGCCTTCCTTATCTAATAAGGCTGGAGTTATGGTAACTGCTAGGATGGTAGTAGGTAGATGGCACAGTGGATAGAGCACCGGGTTAGGAATCAGGAGGATTCATGAGTTCAAATCTGGCCTCAGACACTTACTAGCTCTGTGACCCTGGGCAGGTAAATCACTTAATCTTGTTTGCCTCAGTTTCCTCATCTATAAAATGAACTGGAGAGGGAAACGGTAAACCACTCCAGTATCTCTGCCAAGAAAGCCCCATATGCAGTTCCAAAGAGTTGGACATGACTGAAATGACTGAATGACATAGTAACACAGGCAGAGTTTCAGGTTCTTTGATATCATCAGTATCCACAGAGAGAAGAATCCACTTTGGCATCGAGAAGAGTTGGACCTAGTTCCTCACTGTGATACTATTTGTACATTAGTGGGTCAACTACCCTCTCAATGTCCCTGACAACTCACTAAGACTAAGTCACAGGTGAGTAACCTATAGTCTGTCTCAATTTAGGGAATTTCCTTGCCAGAAGTTTCCTAAACTAATAAGATCACAGGTCTGGTGGCTTCCTCTCCTCCCTTAATGGTGCTTCTTGAATCTTCTGCATAGATGACTTTCTTCTCCAGCTGATTAAACTGTAACGTCATAATATCTCCTCATCATTTACGCTTTGAATGATAACTAACACCAGGGCTCCTGAACCAGCTGAATTCTAATCATCCCTTATGGGATCCATAAGCTTACTGCCACATCTTTGGTCCTCTCTCTCTAAGTCACAATTATTCCAAGTGAGAAAGGGAGATATAGTTGACATTTATCACCTTCTTCCTCATCATCCACCTATCAGAAACTTAAACTCTCAGGCACGCCGCCGCAGCCCCATTAACCCTCACTAGCTTTTTCTCCTCTCAGTATTCCCTCTCTCTACACTTCAAAGGCAAACATTTTCATGGAAAACAAAAGGATCTACTCAAAATATGCGTCAACATTTTAAAAATTCAGTCAATTGGCTGGATTTTTTTTTTAACACCACAGATTTAGTGCAATGTATGTGGAATATGCTGATGAATGAAATTTTCATCCACAATCAGGGTATTTTGGTTGTCATGTTCTTACTCATGTGAAGTGAAAATTCCTCCAGTGATGTTATAATTTTCTATTCTACTTTAGAATATCTGAGGTAATGCCAAGGGATGATTCCAGCATGTCAGAGCAAAGAAAGAAAGCTTCTCAAGTGAAATTAGCAACTATTTGTTGCTGAAGGTGAGAGATGAAGGTATGAAACAGGGAGCTATCTGGCCTAACTCTGAGACTTTGATTTCTAACTTTCCAACTGTCATTGAATTTCTATAATTTTGAGCAAGTTTGCACACTCAGTTTGCCAGATTCACTAGGAGAATCTGTTTACCAAAAGTCAGCTCTTCTCCCAGGCACTTAATACCCTCTCTCTGCTGGTAATTTTCTAAATAAATCCAAAGAAGTTAGAAGCACATGAATGTATCATTTCTAGTTGTAGGATGTGCCACACTTAAACAATTTTTCATTTGGCTTAATTTTTTTTTGTAATAAGCTTTTAGAATAGCTGTTAATGGATATAATCTTTTGTATACAGATACTTTGTCAGCTGAATTTAATTCTTTTCTTTAAGAGAAAAAAAAATTCTATTGAAAACGTTTCCAAAGGCTCAGAATCCCAAGGCTACAGATAAATTCCTACAGGAAAATAAAGTTTAAAATCTTCCAAAATGGAATTTTCTTCAGCCCACTTCAGGAATCTCCCCTCCCCAACACCCTTGCATTTAACCTAATGATTTTCAGATTTCCAAACTCTGTTGTCACAATGCTAAACAAATAACTACAGGTCAAGGGTCAGGGGAAGAGGCCTATTCGGTGAAAGGTTGAATAACTTGAAAGAAAAGAGTCACAGTTTTAAGAAAAAGGTTTAACAGGTTTGGGACCCCTCAAGTGCTGGCAAACAGTCAGTTCTTTCTTAGTTTGGCATCACCATGGAGGTGTTAACTTTTTAACTGCTGGGGATTTGGGCTTTATTAGGTTTTTCCTTCTCTTTACTTATTTAGTTAGGGAAAACATTACCTCATTGCCAAAATTATATTTCAAATTTTATGAATTAGCCTGCCTGAGGGGAAGACTAAGCTAAACTTGTATCCTATGTGTGTGATCAGATCCATAACCAAATTAATTCTGCAAGCTTCATCCCTGAGAATACTTTTGAGTCATCTATACTAACACAGATGTTACTTGTCCACTGAAAAAAAAACTAGCATATGATTTCCCATGTGTCTCTCCATCCTCTTCATTCAGAAGCCAAGGGAAGCCCACTTACAATCAATCTCAAGGGATGCAGAAAAACGTAACCTATCATCTAGCTTCCACTCTGGAGAAGAGGATGAGGCGATATAAGAGACAGGAAACAGGGCCAGTTCCAAATGAATGAAAATAAAGAGAATAAGTACAATTGATGGTATATTTATCAGTTTTTAAAAGTGGTCTTTGAAGTGTTTTTATGTGGAAGGACAAATTGCATTTTTCCAATATAAATGAATATAAACAGGTAGTTACTATTTACTTATTTCTAAGAAACTATATGGTAGAGTAGATAGAGACTGAGCTTTGTAGTCATGAAGACTTGAGTTCATGCACTTCCTCTGACACGGGATACCTAAATGGTCGTGGGCAAGTCCTCCATGAACCAGGCGACTCTCTAAGACTATTAAGTTACAGGACATTTGTTGATTTATGTTGGTCATTGACAAAAGGATATTAACTACTCTGAGTTCACTCTACAAATGAAATCCTAGACCTAAATAGAAATGTATATATTTTATTTACATGGATAAGGTAAATACTATGAACATACACATAAATATTATGTGTATGTATATGTACATATGTATAAAGAGTCAGCTAGGTAGCACACTGGATAGAGTGATAGGAAATACTTCAGTTCAAACCTAGCTTAAATGGCTGTGTGACCCTGGGCAAGTTACTTAACCTCTGTATATCTCAGTTTCCTCCAATGTAAAATGTAGATAATAATAGCACCTACTTCACAGGTTGTGAAGTTGTGAAGATCAAATGATATAGTATTCACAAAATGCTTAACACATTGCCTGGCCCAGAGGCACCTTTACAGGTGGTCATTTCCCCTTTTTGTATAACTATATACAAAATAATTGAGCATTGTATGGAACGGAATAAATTGTGAATAGAATAATAGCAACAGTATTTCATCGGCAGAGAATTTTGACTTATGAAGCACCTTACAATAATTCTATGAAACAGATAATACAGGTATTATTGTCTCCAATTTACAATGAGGAAACTGAGGCTAAAGGAATTAAATTAGCTTGCCCAAGATCAAACAGTTTGAAGTGTCAGAGTCAAAACTTGAATTCAAATCTTCTGATTCCAAATCTCATTTGTCTCCTTTGGCTATGTTGACATTTTGCTATAGTCATACCAAAACCGTTCAGGAACTCACCTCTGTGGAAATCTGTGCTTAATTCTCAGGCATAAACATTTATCAGTGGTTTTCACTAATTCTGATTTGAAAAAAATTCACTTTAACTCGGTGAGTATTTAAGGGCAAGACAATATACTATGTACTATGAGGGAAACAAAAGAACATGACAATTTCTGCTCTGAAAAACTTTATTGTTTAGTAACCAAGTAGGAAGATTGATCTTGTTTCGTTTGTCCTTTGTTCTTGAAGGGGACCATGACACCAGGAAGGTGATGACAGGACTTGCAATTGAATTGAATTTTAGCGATGGAGGGCTGTGCAAAGTCACTAGTGTCAATTTCTCCTCCAGAGCCATCTGGGTCCATTGGTCAAATATTGATCAGGCCAACTGGAGATGGCCCAGGGTGCAGTGGGAGACCTTGGCCTTGTTAAGCTAAGGTCTTTCTGAGTTCTCACTTTGAGTTAGGCAACTCCTATTCAGCAATTAGGCCTATTTAAGATAAATCTAGTACAAAGAAGAATCATGGAATTTCAGACCTAAAAAGGGCCTTGTACCACTGGGTACAAGTCCTTTATTTTACCCATACTGAAAAAGAGAAATCAAGCACAGAGCAATCAAGTGACTTGCTCAAAATGACGCTTCTAATACCAGACCTGCACAAGAAATCTCCCTCACAAAATATCCCAGAAATAGCCTTCTGGCCTTTGCCTGAAGACCTTTAACGAGAGTAAACCTAAGATTTTTCTCTAGGCTGTATCCCTAACTCTGCAGGCTTTCTCCACCATACCTTACAAATTTCTTTACCAGGAAAGTTCATTCCACCCGTGGACTTTAAAAAATGGAAGTATCCTTCAGCCAAGAAGCTCACTCAGCTGCTGGACTTCACACTTCCACTCTGTGATTGGCTGGTTCCTCCCAGATGTTCCATATTAAGAATACCCAAGTCAACCATGTCTTCATTCCTCTCCAGTCTACACTTTTTACCCTCCAGACTTTCTGTACCATGCACTAGGCTTCCATCTCTTCTCCCCATCCCTATTCTTCACCTCCTCTTTATATACTATCTTTTTCCCAATCATAATGTAAGATCCATGTAAGGTCTTTGAGGTCAGGTATCTCTCCTTCTGCTTATATTTGAATTTCCACCATGTAGCACAGTCCCTGCCATATAGTAAGCATTTCATAATGCTTGTTGACTTGGCTAATTCCTGAGGCAGCCCATTTGACTTTTAGATAGCTCTTATTATTAGGAAATTGTTACTTATAACCAGCTTAAATCTGTTTCTTTGTAATTTCCACCCATTGCTGCCTAGTTCTGCTCCCTAGAGCCAAACAGAACAAGTCTAATCCCATTTCCACAAGATAGCTCTTCAAATACTTGAAGATAGGTATCATGTTGCTCCTAAGTGTCCTCATCTCAAGGACAAACATGCCCAATTCCATTAACTAATCCTCATGTGGTCTTTTATTATCTTAGTCACCAACCTTTGGCCACTCTCCACCCTGTCAATGTCCTTCCTAAAATATGGCCTCCATAATTGAGCCCCCTACTTTAGATATGGTCTGACTAAGGCAGTGTGCAGAAGTGCTAGGACCTAGTCCCAAACATCATGTCTCTCTTATCATAACCTAAGATTGCATCTGTTTTTTGGCCACCATATCATACTGTTTGCTCGGATCAAATCAGCTCACCATTCTCAAGAACCAAAACAATCATGTGGCTGAATACATATGAAAGTCATCAAAATTCCCAGAACTTTTATAGAAGTACTACTATCTAGCCCAAGTCTTGAGCTTATTTAGGTGATTTTGTTGAAGCCAAGTGCAAGAATGTATTTATGGCTGTAGTCTTATTTGTTTTTACCCAGTGTTCTAGTCCATCAATTTATTTCTGGATCCTGGTATTCCATGATACCATGTTGATATAAGTGTCCTACAGGAGATATAGAAAAATACCTAGAGGTTCAGAGGGCATTCCATATTTGTACTTTTGCAGCTAGGAACATAACTGGATAAGATACTATCCACACTAGAAGACCGATCAATTCCAGGGCATTTCCAAGGATGTATATCTAGACTTAGGTATCTCTAGGTATCTATTTCAGGAAGAGTATTAGTCTCTGTTCTGCCATGACCTCATCTTTTTATGAGAGGCAAATAAGTGTTACACTGGTTATAATGCTGGAAGTGGAGCTAGGAAAACTCCATTTGAAATAGGACTTCAGATACTTACTAGTATCTGCCTGCCTCAATTTCTTCATCTATAAAATAACATAACAATAGGACCTACCTCTCAGAGCTGTTGTAAGGATAAAGAAAGATAAGTATTTGTAAAGTAATTCGCAAACTTCAAAACACTACATAAATGCTATATATTTTTTTAAAAAAGCCAAAAATAATTCCAGAGTTTTCACTAAGTTTTGTTCCACTCTAAACTTCACTCAGGATGACCACTTAATTCTAGTACTTTCGCATATATTTCAGAAGAGACATGAATGTTGGTGTAGTCTCAGAATTTACTTGATTTGCCAAGGGTAATTTCAGAAATAACCTGATCTCTTAAGCTACGGTTTCCTGGGCCCAAGTAGAATGGGGGTATACAACTTCACCTGATTCTGAACCTGAGTCTTCAAACCTGCACAGTTGAGACTCACATATGTGAAGCTGTTCTAGAAATATTGCTGGAGAATGGGGTCTGGAACGTTCAGACTGGCACAGAACTTGATGACACACAGAAAGTATAAAATAATCCTCATGACTCAAAACAAACTGGTGTGAGGCTGAATGGGCACAAATGGATCAAATTTAAGATTAGTAAATTTACAATGGACAACATTTAAGAGAAAGTTATGGATAGGGTCAAGAATTAGATGAGAAACTTAAGAAAAAGATGAAATATGTGGCTGAGTCTCCTAAAAATGGGATGGGGGGGGGTTTGTATTTTTTCAGTTATAAATGGGGATCAAAAAGGAAATTTCCAAGGCTACCCTTCCTGGATCCAAATGACAATGTGTTGCTAGAGCAGAAATTGAGCACTTTGGTGATAGTGAACTATGTGGATGCTTTTGGCTGGCTATCAGTGACTCAGCACTCAGGTGCTTTGGGTTTGTGCATCAGCAAGCACCCTAGCATACCCAGGATGGCTGCTAGCACAGGTTCTTAGATCTGCTTTTCTAAAGGAAAGCAACTCAAAATGGGTTAACAATCTTACTTTAACCAATCAAACATATATCATTTACCTAGTTCAGGGGGAAAAGTCAGCACCCTGAACTTCAGAGAATACAAACAGAATTCAAACAAGTTACAAGCAGACAAAGAAACAGATCAGCAGATGGGCTTCCAATCATCTGACCATTACATCTATACCTATTCAATTACTAGGGAGGGAAGCACCAATATCTGAGTTTTTCAAAGCCAGGGGGCTCAACTGCTTCCCAGAGTCTCGTCTAGCCAAATCACACAACTCTTCTCAAGTGATCCCTAAAGCAAAACCTCACATCAGCAATATATATAGCCCTCTCCTGGATCAGAGGCTGTCACAGCCCTCTTGACCCACTGCCCAATCACAAACTAATAAGGCGTGAGCATTACTGAAGAACAAGCCTCTTGCCACAGGCTCCATGTGACCTCATTCAGCCTATGAGGGGGCAAAGTATACTTTCAAATCAAGGAAGGTTCTCAGAGCCACTTAAGCCTATCAAAGGGCCTAGGGGCAGGGAAGATATTCAGATTCCCATAACAGTTTGATATTGGTCACTGAACAAAAAGAGTTAATGTCCCAATGGACTTAAAAAACAAAGTAATAGGCTCCTGGCTTATTTACTTCTCTTCCTAGCTTCAGGTTACACTAATATCCTTAAAACTTTTTACTGGGGCAGGGGAAGGTAAGAAGGGATTGATGTCCTTCCCCCTATTCTAGTATCATGACAGCTGCTGCCTGGTGGTAAGAAGAACAGAGGGTCTCAAGCTGGCATTCTCAAGACCATAGTTGCCTTTTCTGCTTTGCATTTCCTGTCCTAAGCAGGTATAAATCTTGATGTTGACATGTCTAGGTTTAGAAGTAATTTTGTGAATTTGAAAATTTTGGAGGTCCTGGATCCATTGGAGATAGAACTCATTTATGGTCTGAATCCTTAGGCATCACACGTAAGTGTAATGACTATTATTTTGTAGCTCTGATCATGAGAAACAACCTCACTATTGCCTATATGTTCTCTTTCTTTTTTATAATTACAAAGCACTTATTTTTTCCTCTCACTTTCTCCATTCCTAGAAATCAAAGGAGAGATTAATAAAATTGAAAGTAAGAAAAACAATGAACTAATAAATAAAACTAGGAGCTGTTTTCATGGGGGGATAGCCATTGGTTAATTTCATTACTATAAAAAGATCAAATTAATAGTATCAAAAAAGAAAAGAGTGAATTAACTGTAAATAAAGATAAAATTAAAGCAATTGGTAGGCATGATCTTACCCAATTATATGTTGACAGATTTAACAATCTAAGTGGAATGGATGAATATTTACAAAAATATAAAATGCTCAGATAAACAAAAGAGGAAATACAATACTTAAATAACCCTACTTAGAAAAAGAAATTGAACTAACCATCAATGGACTCCATAAGAAAAAATTCCCAGGACCAGATGGATTCACAAGTAAATTCTACCAAACATTTAAAGAACAATTAATTCCAATACTATATAAACTATTAGGAACAATGGACAAAGGAGTCCTACCAAATCCTTTTTATGAGACAAATATGGTGCTGATACCTAAACCAGTAAGAACAAAAACAGCATAAGAAAACTAGAGACCAATTTCTATAATGAATGTTGACACAAAAATTTTAAATAAAATACTAGCAAAGAGATTACAGCAACATATCACAAAAGTCATATATTCTGATAAGGTATGCTTCATACCAGGATGTAAAACTAGTTCAATATAAGGGAAAATATCAGTATAAATGACCATATCAATAACAAAATCAACAAAAATCATGTCTCAACACATGCAGAAAAGACTTTTGACAAAATACAATACTGATTCCTATTAAAAACACTAAAAAGCATAGGAATGAATGGAACTTGCCCTAAAATGATAAGTAGTATCTATTGAAAATCATCAGCAGGTAATAGCAATAAGCCACAAGACTTCCCAATAAGATCACTGGTGAAACAAAGATGATCTTTATAACCACTATTCTTTAATATCGAACTAGAAATGCTAGCTACAGCAATGAGAAGAAAAATAAATTGAAGGAACAAAACTAGGCAATAAACAAAACTATCAGTATTTGCAGATGACATGGTGGTATAGTTAGAGAATCCTAGGGAATGAATTAAAAAACTAGTTGAAACAATTATCTACTTCAGTAAAGTTGCAGGTAATAAAATAAACCCACATAAATCATCACATTTTTATATATTACCAACAAAGTCCAGCAGGAAGTCATAGAAAGAAAAGTTCCACTTAAAATACAATATAAAATATTTGGGAATCTACTTGCCAAGATGAACACAGGAATTATATGAAACCCCAATTTGAAGAAATACTAACTGTTCATGAGTAGGCCAAGACAATATGATAAAAGTGATATTTCTACTTATTCAGTGACACACCAATCAAATTACTAAAAATTATAGGTAGAAAAAATAATAACAAAATTCATCTGGAAGAAAAAAAAAGCTGAGAATATCAAGGAAATAAATTTAAAAATATATGCAAAGGAAGGTGAAATAGATATAAAATGTCTCGAACTCTATTTCAAATGCTAATCATCAAAACAATCTGGTTCTGATTAAGAAGCAGATTGATGGACCAGTGGAATAGATTGGGTACACAATACACAGTAGTAAATGATCACAGAAATCTAGTGTTTGATAGAGCCAAAGATCCAAAACTTTTAGGATAAGAAGTCACTATTTGACAAAAATTTCTAGGAAAACTGAAATTCAGTTTGAAACTAGACATAGATTAACATCTTACACTGAATACCAAGAGAAGCTCAAAATAAGTTCATGATTTTAGACATAGAGGAAAATATCATAATCAAATAAGGTAAGCATGGAACATTTTACCTGTCAGAACTATGGATAAGTGAAGAATTTATAACCAAACAAGAAATAGAGATTATCACAGGAAGTAGAATGGACAATATTATTACATTAAATTAAAAAGGTTTCACACAAACAAAACAGATTCAAACAAGATTAGAAGGAAAACAAGAAGGAAACTGTGTGTGTGTATGTGTTTATATTACAGCAAGTTTCTCTCATAAAGGCCTTATTTCTCTCTCTCTCTCTCTCTCTCTCTCTCTCTCTCTCTGTCTCTGTCTCTCTCTGTCTCTGTCTCTGTCTCT
>CM053589.1:104747188-104766812 GCA_028646515.1 Pseudochirops corinnae | reverse complement strand
TTGGCGAAGGGAAGAAATAACATAAACTATAAACTGGGTATCTTGCCACACAGGAGAGTAGGGGGGATGGGGATGAGAGGTGGGATGATGGAGGGTAGGGCAGGGTGGGGGAGAGGGTTGCTGGAAGCACAATTCTTCTACCGGTAACTGAGAAATATTTATTGAAATAAATAAAAATGTATTGGTAAAAATAATTAATAAAAAGGAAAAAAACATTAATCATAAAAATGGTCTGAAACTTAGAGGAAAATATTGATGGAAATGGTGCTGAAAACCAAAATAATATAAGAGAAATTTGGGTGTCCTAAAGAATTAATATAATTACAGGTGATTGTATCCCTTAATCAGGGTTTTGTTTTTGTTCAGCCCACTGTATCCTCATTTGGGGCTTTCTTGGCAGATACTGGAATGGTTTGCTATTTCCTTCTCCAGACTTCCTTCCCTGAAACTGGTGGATTTCTAAATCCAAAGGACTCAAATTCCCCATCATAAGAAGTAAAAAAAATAACTGAATTGATTAACATGAGTACATGATCACCTTATATTTGCCAAGCTGTTACTGATCTGTTACAGTCATGTTCTGCTAGTTGGTATCCTAGTCTATGGTTTGACTTCTCATGTGGATCATTATCTAACTGAGACCTTAAGCAGTTCCTTCATTTCAAGGACCTAAAACAACTCCAAAAGACTCACGATGGGAAATGTCATCCACATCTAGAGAAAGAAATACGGAGCCTCAATCCAGGTCGAAGCATACTATTTGCTCTCTTTTTTTGTTTGTTTCTTCTGTTTTGCCATGTTTTTTTTTTCTTTCTTATAATTCCTCCCATTCATTCTAATTCTTCTATACAACATGACTAATTTGAAAATATACTTAATAAGAATGTATATGTAGAGCCTATATCAGATTGCATGCTGTCTTGGGGAGGGGAAAAGAGAGGGAGGCAGAGAAAATTTAAAACTTATGGAAATGAATTTTGAAAACTAAAACAAATAAAATCTTTCAAAAAGTGAAAAAAAGAAGCTCCTGCATTTTAACTGAAAAGTTGTCTGTTCTGAGGTACAATGAAGTAGGATACTAGATATGAAGTGAACAATGAGTATCTTGAAAGAATATCTTCTGAAAAGAGAATAGAGTTGTTTCATGGAAAGAACTTTAGCCAATCAATCTTCTCCTGTGTCATTTAACC
The DNA here is from genome assembly GCA_028646515.1 of Pseudochirops corinnae. Lineage (NCBI taxonomy): Eukaryota > Metazoa > Chordata > Mammalia > Diprotodontia > Pseudocheiridae > Pseudochirops > Pseudochirops corinnae. The sequence continues at coordinate 104,765,622 of CM053589.1, read as the reverse complement.
AATTAACAAGAATCTACTCACTATGTGATTGAGGAGACTTGTGAAAAGATTAATTGATTGATAGCTATTTCTCAATTCTGTAGGTTTTGGGTGGTTGGTCTTAATTGATGAAGTGGTTTAAATGATTATTTCCCATTTCAAATGGCATTCTGGCATGCTAACAAAAATTTGAACCCCAAGCATTCTAGAAGTTTAACTTGATTGCCCACTAGTCTCCAACACAAACTCTCCACTCAGCCAAGCTGGTCTCTTTACAAACCAACACCATTATAAATCATCCTGATTCCCATAATACGTCACTGTTCCTGTTGCACTGCCACCTCTACTCCCAAACCAAACTGCAACGTAGACAGTTCTTCCCCGAACTAAACATCCTTCTCTTAAGACCAAGTCCAATTTCAAACTCCATTAAGTTTTCCTCAATCACTACATCACCAGATATTTCTTCCTTCTTATTATTCTTATTATTCTCAGTCATCAGAATAAGAAGAATTTGATTGGTCAACATCTGATAATATTCTCTAATTGTTTCAATTATATTAGCTGAAGGAATGAAATCATAAATTCTTGAATTTGAAAGACTCTCAGAGATTACTGAGTCTTATCTCCCCAACATTGGTATGCATAGACTTTGGATTGGGTATCCTCTGTACAAAGATCAGATCAGAAACTCATCGCAGACATAGATTGGGTCCCATATTTTTCATATATCTCCCCCAAAAGCTCAGCACATATAGGACACCACAAAAACTGTCTTTATTGACTACTGCGGAGTATCTGTAAAAAATCAGCTTCATTTTAGTGACATCTGCCACCTAGCAAGCACTACCTGTCTTCTTAAATTATTTCACTTTCTGTAACTCTCCTCATCCCTATAACTATCATTTTTGACACATGGGACAAATAGTATGAAATGGTACTTGAGGAAAGTAGCATAAGATATACCATCAAATCAACCATGAATGAGGAATATACCAAAAACATCCTGTAAGGGAAACACCACATTCTCAAGCCACTTCTGAGCAGGAACATGGTAGTTCCAATATGATAAGGACTGCCCTTGGTGAGTAACTACAAATAGGATAAAGTTCTTCATCTGGTAGCTTCCCAATTTAGCTCATTCCTCTATAGTTTCTCCACTATCGATAGAGTAAAAAGTACTGCCAAAATATTAATATAACTTTAAAAGTATATAATTTCTCAAAATCATAATTTTTACATTTTTGTACTTTCTAAATTATGTAGTCCTGGGGCAAAGCCCAATCCATCCTTTTCTAGTCATGGTTCTGCCTTTCCTATCGTTGATGTATCCAATCCTGATGGAGCTGATGATGGTCTTAGCTTCAGTCCAATCATTCCTATCATCCCTGAATAAGGTGAGACTACCATTCAACATGGTATATAGTTAGCACAGCTCTAACAATTTAACCTGAGAAGCTGAGGACTTACATCTTCATCCATGAACTCAACAGATGATTTTTATGTCTCACTGAAAAAAAGATTTTCCCTTTCATTTACAACCCAAATAGCATCAAAGCATACTCTGCCTAGTATAAGCATTTATACTTCTCCAAATGCAAGTATGGTTTTCCAAGTGTCTACATATGTAGTATTCTTAGGTCATCAGGTTAAGGACAGGTCCACCTAAAGACAATGACTCAGACATTTCACAAAGGCAGATACGAAAGGGAAAAAAGGTGAACAAAAAACAAGAACTGCTTCTTCTGCCATCCCCTGGATTACTGAACCAAAAAAGGACATCCAGGGTGAACGGTTAATCCTCCACTTTATCCAGGGCAGAACTGGACTTGTTCAACCCCTTCATGAGTTTCACAGTAGCCTATAATTACCCAAGGGTAAGCATCATAATTGTTGTGATACCTTCACAATCAGTTCTCTTTTAAGTGGTTGAGAATGATCCCCCAAATTCTCAATAACAATAAAAATTTTTTTAAAAAATTATAAAAGAGGGTAGTATGACTCTGGCTTTGGGATTTCTGTACTGCAGAGAGACTTTTGAGCGTGAACAGAAATGGTATCATGATTTTTTTTTTAATTACAATGATTAGGGAAGGTGTATTTAAAAATAATCACACTAAGTGAGAGTAAATGCTGTAAAAGTCTCAAAAAGAATCACCAGACTGGACCTCCTGCTGCTGGGAATCCTCAGGGATATGGCAGCTCTCATTGAGATACGCCAGTACCATTCACAGCTGCAGAGAGATTGAAAAAGTCACAGGCTTTTTTAAACAATCTTGAAAATGTAGAATCTATCCTCAGTGATAACTGAAGGGAACTGGATGGATAACTCTAAAGCCCCCATTAGGTAAAAAACTGTTCAATATCTAATAATATAGTCATAAATTAGATACATGAGAAATAGGAAATGCTAATATGAAGTATGCATCTGAATGCTTAAAATGGAGAATTTGTATCATTTTGCTCTTTCTGCTTTGTATATTTAACTTGGCTTTGAAAAAAGAAATGAAATATTTACTATCCCACCCATTTCTCGACCTTTACTTACACTGATGGTATATAGGGTGCATCTCAGTCAAGTACAGAGTGGCCCAAAAGTCTTAGTACAGTTCTTAATATTACTTGACGGTTTAAAGCTGCACTGAGACTTTTGGGACACTATTTATTGAGCGACTGTTGTGTTCCTGAAAACTGCGCTGACAGGTCACATTCTGATTCTCAAGGTGCTTAGAATGAGACTGAGGATATAATAAAGAATTACATATACATGTAAATATGACTAATAGGACTTAGTATATGATGCAGTCCAAATGAATGTTGCAGGTGTTAGTTCAGTTCAGAAGAGTGACTACAGAGGGAGATAGTCAATATGTGCAGTCAATTGGCATATAATGATGCAGGGGGAAAAAAAAGTGTGCCCTGCCCTTACCTAAGAGAATTGAAATGGTTATGATAAACTGGTTAGAAGTTGAGAGGAGGGAGAGAAAGTTTGGTTAATTTGTAGGCATGATTTAATACATTAATCTGTATAAATTAAGTTGAGCAGCTAAGTGATGCAGTGGATGGAGTACTGACCCTTGCTTGAATCGGGAAAACTCATCTTCCCACGTTCTAACCTGTCCTCAGACACTCATTAGTTGTTTGACCCTGGGCAGGTCAAGTCTCTTTGTTTATCTCAGTTCCTTATCTGCAAAAGGAGCTGGAGAAAGAAATAGCAAACCATTTTAGTATCTTTGCCAACAAAACCCCAAATGGAATCATAAAAAGTCGGCAAAACTACTGACCAATAGCAACAACAAAATTGATTAAATCTAGATCATGATTTTTTTGTATACCATTCTCATAAAAATATTCTTTTAAAAGTATAATCCAATATAAATTTTAAGTAGTGCTGATTAATGACGTCTTTTGGTAAACTTGGTGGTGATAGTGGTTATAAAGGTAAAGGGGGAAATCTCTTGAATTGTCTATTTTCGCTGTTTAAAAGGATAAAATGACTCAGGTCACAGGGGTAGTATTCCAATTCACTTTGTGATGGGATAAAAAATCAAGGCAATTGTCTGAAAAATTCAAGCCAAAAGAAATTCACTTTTATTTGAAATAATCACATAACAAAATAATTGTTTTTATACTGGAATCACTCTTCTAGTTATGATTTTCCCCTTTCACTTTACATTTGTTGGTCTTTTAAAGAAAATAAAATAAAAATGATACTTACATATGCCTGTGTTTGAGTATACAAGTCAATATATTTTATCTGTATATATCATATGTAGCTAAACATTCAATTTGCCTCATAAAATGTGAAGATGTGACCAGAACTTTATAAGTAATTATTGTCATTTCCCTTTAAGAATAAAACACCACCAAGCAGTGCAAGCACCTCAGGGAATAAATATGCACCACACTTTCATGAAATTTGCACACAATACAGGTCAGATGGTTAATGAAGCCATAAACTATAATATGTCTGAACTACTAAACATCACCTTATTCACTTGGCCTTGGTGTTTTAGAGAGCTAGAGATGTTTACTGCCATGAGCCACCCTTCTCGCCTTTAGGATCTCCATTGGAGCCAGCTCTTTGTAAATAAACATATAACCTTTGCAATGGTAATTTAAGACTATGCAGTAAAGAAGATGCTATGAGTGCAGGGAGAGTGAGAGAGAAGATAAAAAATCTCATGAATAAAGTCGAAGGCTGCAGGCTAAGGTGTTTATTAAGTCCCAAGCTGTTTTTTCTTCACTTTTCTTCACCACTGAAATAAAAACAATTATTGCTATGATGCTCTAAAATTAGAACACATTTGTCGTTTTTAAAGGCAGCTTCAACTAAACTTCAGCTCAGCAATAAAATCCTAGGCAAAGAAAATAGTTCTGCCCTAGGCCTGCCCTCCTCTGTTGTGTCATCAACCAGTAAGGGGAAAAAAAAAAAAGATCAGCAAACTTCAATTTAGAGGTTTATGCAGAAGGAAAGGGATGCTGGAGTAATGGTATATTAGAAAAAGGAATTTAAGAAATCTGATTGGATGATTTCCTAGGGCACTGAATTTACAACAACAATAAGAACAATGACTCTGTGAGCTTTGCTAAAACACAAATCTGCTGCTGTTGGCGATGGCCCTGCCAGAAAGGCGGCTTGATCATTTCAATACTACAGATGATGAAATTGACTTAAATAGTTAAATGTCCGTTAGAAAAAAAAGGTTTAGATCTGGATAGCTTAAGTTTCTTACCAACCTCTCACACCTCTTCTCTCTCCTGCCTTCCTACCTGCCCCCCCCCCCAAAAAAAAAGGTTTACTGTTTGGGAAGAATGGGGGAGAAATTATGTGAATTTTCTCTCCTGCTATCATTATTTTACATTCTCTTGGTATAGACAATTATGGGGGTGGGGAGGGGAGGGAGGGAAAAGAAAAGAAGAAAAATGCGGATTTCACACTATAGACATAATCATAAGTCGTCATGGGATCCTAACAGATTCAGAACTGTTCAAAAGACTCATTCCTGAGGTATCTTGAGGGCACAGCAAATCAGTCTTGTAGTCACACTCAATTGGGCCTCAATTGTATAGACTCATGCTAGGTGTTGTATAGCCCCAATAGGCAAAATGAAATGTAGAGTTAACTTGTTCAGGGGTCTTAGTTGATGTAATCATCCAGATAAGAAACTAACCTAGCTTTTCCTCTGTAGAAGTTTTACAAAAATGATAACATATCAATTCCTGCAATTCTCTACCTTACTTTGCTTATAAAGGAACAATAGGAATTATTTAATTTCATCTGACCTTTATTTGTATAAACCCCACTTCCCAAACACACATAAATACAACAAAAAAATAGTTTTCTTCTTGAATTACTTAGCTATATGAAACCCAAAAGCTTGAGATCTCAACTGACTGATCGTCACTGCAACTTTCAATTCTTGACAATGTTAATGTGGATATGATCTTTGGTTGTATAGTTAGACCACTGAGTGATGATCATAAGAGAAAAAATAAGCAGATAACTTTCCCCTGGAGTCATGATCTATTGAATATTAGTATTTTTATTTCGTACCATGAAACCACCATTTCCCTCAGAATATCAATATTAACATAATTGTCCTTTTATAGACATTCATTTAAAATTGATTTCTAAGAGAGCTGGGCCTAACAAATTCTCTCAATTTTCAGGGGAAAAATTGACATATTACTAAAAATAACAAAATCATTCTTCTCTTTGAAGGGTCTGATAAGCTTGACAAGATACCACACCCACCCACATGTAATTTTTTTTATTTTTTATTTTTTTTAGTTAAAACTGCTTGGTTTGAGAATTGAACAGTAAAAATTCAGGCCTTGAATTTTAAGGATGGTTATGTTTTTCATTATATTTGTATTCTAGTAAGATTTGGTAGAATACAATTACTCCATTTCCTCTAGAAATTATAACACCACATTTCTCATCTATAAATGGAGAGTTTGTCTAGATGACCTCTGTGGTCTTTTCCTGGTTTTGCTCTATGATCTTGTACGACATTAGGGCCTAAACAGCTGCCAGGGTTATGAACAAACAGCAAGTGATGGTAGGGGTGTAACAGTGGGTCACATGTTGTTAGTCTAAGTTCCCAATTTGGTTTCAAGGAAACTGACTTTTAGTTTATATTCCTTGATGATGCTGACAGAAGGACTGGCTTTCATTTTTAATGCTATTGTAAAATATCTAAAGCTGCTTTGCTATAAGGCATTATAAAAGTTTAAGCTGGTTTTGCTGAAAGGACAAAGTGATACTATTCATTTAGGAGGAGAGATGCAGGCATGAAGCACAAGAACTGAACCAAGGGGATGAGATTACTTTTGCACACCCATCTATCAACCATCTTTAAGGTCCTGGTCTTGAGGAGGCCCACCAGGTGGGAACCTCAGTTTGGCTTTTCTTCACACAGGAATAGTTTTATTTTGACTGAAATTAAAAGCCTGTGTTGAATTTGAAAGAGTCAATGAATCCAAGATAAAAACAAAACCAAGATTCACCATTTGCCAAAAGGGAAAATTTTTGCTTGTAATTCTGGCTCATCTTTAAAAAAAAATCTTTCCTTTGGACCTTTCATAAACTCCTTGTTTCTTCTTTGTGTTCAATTTATTTCCATAATTTAAAGATCTATAAACTTATAAGCATGGACACTCCCTACACTTTTGCATATATTAATATTTCTTCAACTTAATAGATGGTATACGAATGCTGTAATTGCAAATAAATAAATAAAATTATTTACCCTATAGCCAGCATAGTGATGAGCCTGAGTTTAGCTAGGTCCTTAGATAACAGAAACATGGTTCATTCCTAAACCAATACTTGGATAATCTAGCTTGGTAGGATATGCCAGAGCCTTCAGTCCTCTGGTAGATTATTCAAGAACCACAGTCAGTCCTACCTTGCAACAGCAAAGCATCAGAATAAAAGTTAATGCCATAATTATCTGTTTCCTATGGGCATAGAGTCTGGAATGTGATTTTATTAATATAGGGAAACTCCAAGTAGGGAAGCTTTATCTATCAATGCAGTTTGTTACCTTCTTTGTTGTTCATATCCTTAGAGAGTTGCCCTAAGGCATTGATTCGATAAGTGACTTTCCAAGGTTATACAGGCAGTATATGCCAGAAGGAGGATTTAAATCCAAGTTCTCCTCATTGTGAAACTACCTCTCTATTCAATATATTACCTGGCCTCTCTACTTAGAAAAATAATTTTGTACTATTCTTAATTATAAGCATGATGTGTCAAAAAATGAACTTCAAATCTGAAACAATCATCCAAGTAATTCAGTCCAAAAATTCTCTGGGGCTGTAGATGGTGATAAATGTCTGCTTGAATTATCCAGATTGTTTATTTCTGGTTTGTACTAAATTGAAATAATTTGAAAGGTAATTCAAGACATAAAATGAATCCAAAAGATAGCTAAGTTCATTTATCCTTTAATTAGAAAATGCTAGATTCTATGCAATAATCGTTCAGGAAATGGGAGGGTTTTTCCATTGGTTTTGATCAAAGGTATTAACTAAAGTATATCCACTGGATAATTTGTTGATCATCCCTTTGGTCTGTGGAGACAGTTGAAATGTGTGTCTCAGTCAAGGAATAGAATGAAGCTATCTTAATTCACCATAGTCTAAATGAGGTAACTCCAGAGCTGAGAACCTGAATGACTAATCTCTCTGCTCTTATGGTGAAGACAACCCCTGATGAATTGAGCTGACCAAAACATACAGTTTTCATTGAGTCACTGTGATCATATAACCATGGTCAGAGAGTATTTATCCTCTCTGATCTAGTCTGAGTTTTTCCTGATCCTCTCACTCTCCCTTCATGTGACTGACCTTGAGACCCATCTCATCTTGTAGCAATCTGTCCTTTCCTGAATGTTCTTATTCCTTCTCTCTTCAAGTCAATTTGCTGTCTGGATGGTGAAGAGATTAAAGGGACCCAAAATGGGTCACAGCTTTCTGTGAAAACTTGTACAACCTTGGAACTCGAACATATCATCCATAGGGTATTTGAATAAATATGACACTTTATATTGGTTTGTTAATACACATTACTCTGATTGGTTCTTGACAACAAGGGGAAATTGTCCATTAATAAAAGCATAACTAGAGGTGGAATAGCATGTTTTCCGACCCCACATGAACCTTATGGGTTCAATCTCAAACCAAAATTGAGCCTTTTGAGTTCAGATTCCAATTACTTTCAACCCAATTTGACTTCCTGGTTCAAATAAAATAAGGTTAAAGATGGCTTTTTAAAATGTTCACTAGTCTTTTTGGATACCAATAGCTTAAAACGCACACACACACATACACACACACACACACACAAAACATTGTAATGAGTTAAGTGTAAATGAATCAGAAACATACGGATCAAATTTTCCTTAAAATACACTTGGGCTTAAAAATTAAGGGAAAATGCACTTGGCAAAACCTTTTTTTTTTTTTTTCTGGTTTGTGCTGAACCAAAAGCATTTGAAAAGTAATTCAAGACATTTGATAGACCTAAAACACAGCCAAGTTCACCTATCCCTTAATTACAAAATGCTGGGCTCTATGCAGTAATTGCTCAGGAAATGGGAGGGTTCCTTGATTGGGTTTGTAAATTTTGGGTGTAAATTTTTCCTTAATCACTTAAAAACTTGTAGACACACAGCTATTTCACTGTGATCAAAAAAGGCAGTCTAAAAGTTTTCCAGAGCAACTTTTCAGAGTCTATTAAAGGCATACTGTAGGCAAATTGAGACCCAATCTGAGGGCTTAACCCTAGGGAGAAAAAATAATGTGTCCCTCCATTTATCCATGAACTCTGCAGCTGGCAGAGACCGTACTCTGTTAGTAATTACAGTGAGCAGATGAGGGTTTTTTTTTTAATTTTTTTTAAATTTTGACCTGCAGTTAAACAAAATTTGCTTGTTTTATTTTTGGTTTAAAAATGATGAGGCAGCACCAACCCCTGTTTCACCCCAGAGCTGTTGATTTTTTTCCCCTCCTTCCTAATTTGTTTCAGACTATGAGTGCACAGATTCCCAATTTAGTGGGAAACATTTGCTGCCAAGACCTTCAGGGGCTTTTTCTGCAGTTTATTTTGTTAACTACAAGTTTAAGGTTGTTGTGCCTTTTTTCCCCTTTCAAATTCTGAATACATAAAAAAATTCACCTTTTGCATTTATGAAATAGACAAAGTAAAATAATGGGTATAAGGACAATCCAACATTTTTTTAAAATGTTACCAAACCAATGACAGTCATAGTAAAAAAAAAAAAAAGAAAAGAAAAAACTACTAAAATATTACAAATTAATTCCCTGCATTCTTAGTTCATAGTCTCTCTTTTCTTTTTTAAAATATAAACTTAACATTAAAAGAAGCAGGAAACTGAAGATAATTGGTTTTTATCAAGCATCACTTATCAGTTATTTTACAAGGGAACCCAATTCAACAAAGGCTGTTCAGTTCATTTTAAGTTGTGATTTCAGAACAAGAAAGAATAGTTCACGAGATGGAAAGAATGTGGTCCATTACCTTAACTGCCCTGGCTGGTATTTATAGATTTTTGGCAAAATTTCATAACAAATTCTAAAATCATGTAAAAATAGTCATTTTTCAGTTTCTGTCATAAATCTGCATTGTAGTGAGAATGGTAAAGTTGGGGAAGTTGACTATATGTTTCCTGGCAATACGTTGAGAACAGCTGGAAGCAAGACTGAAATGTAGAGCATTTGTTCCCTCTCCCCTAGTAATCTTATCCATTCTCATAACAACACTTCCCCTTCAAGCTCAATACCATTCTTCTCTTCATTTGCCATCCCTAGAATATGTCCTGGGCTTCCTGAATCACACGGTTTCCTCTACCAAGAATGCCTTCCTTCCCTCTCCTGGTCTTGTGAATTTACTGAACATCCTGTGAGTATCAACTCAGATGTAACTATCTCCCTGTACTTCCAAAGAACCTTCCTCTCAACTTCTCTCTCAACAAGGCTTCACGTAGCACTTGTCAGCACATCTCTGTCACACTTCTGTTTATTATTATTGCTATTATTATTTACATACATGACATCTCTCCCTACTATACATGTAAAATCTGTGAGGGTGAGGACCATATCTTACCTAAATTGTGTACCCCCTCCAAATAATCAACAAGAATTTAATAAAAGCTTAGTATGTGCCCAGTACTATGCTAGCTTCCAGGGACACAAAAACAAAAATAAAACAGTCCTTGTTCTCAAGAGCTACTAATAAATGGGAATACCAGAGAAGCCATTGTGAAGGATTTGGGAGGTGGGTTGAAACTTGAATGAAACATATTTAATCCTACTTTGGCATGTGCCAAAAATCATGGATAAGCCTTATCTAATTGCCTGGTGAGCAATACGTCAAATCAGAGAATATGGAATGAACAGATACTGATTTCAATCAGAATTTTTTCTCTCTCTTATATTTACTTCATAGAAATAAGTAGAAAATATAGGCAACAAATCTCTGTGGGGAACTCCCTTCACAGATACAGCCAACTCTTTCACCACCATGTATCTTCTTACAGAATTGTATCTGGGCCACTCAGAGATTAAATGACTTGCCTGTGGTCATATCATGAATACACATCAGAGACCAGACTTAAATCATGGTCTTTCTGATTCCCTCTATTTTCTACACCCGTTTAAAAAGATACAAATTTATCAGCATCACTAGGTAAAAATATTGTTACAGTCACTATAATTCATTGATTCTTGTGAAACCTTTTCTTTTGAGGAGATTAGCCAGACATAATATTATCTTATTGCTGTTTATACACACCATCTGGGTGATCAATATGGATTGTTGTGGCCCAATAAATCATCTGTTAATTTGCGTCACTTGCTAAGATGGCTAAAGGTGAGAGTCTGGACTAAATTTTGGTCTGCTTGTCTTACTCATATAGATCCATCCTATCCCTCCACAGGTTAATGAGCATTTATTAAGCAATCCAAGACCCTAAGTGAATAGCAGTACCCCATAGAATAATGGCTCAACATCTAGTCGGGCCCTGACAGCTCCCTGACAGATTCCCATTCAGGGAATCAACCCTGGTGGAGATGTAACCTGGCAACTGGTCTACAGATACTATAGCCCCAGAATCCTCAATAAATATATCTGCTGAATGCCCAGAAAAGAAAGTTCTCACCACTAACATCCTTGGCACAATCAAATAGTTCAACATTAAAAATAGTTATGATTTTTTTCAGTGGATAATGGTAGCTAATAAGTCAGATAAGATAATAAAAGAATGCCACATAGACATAAGGGTCCACATAATTAATCCATTCTCCATTTTACTTTGAGCTTAGAAGACCCAGCCATAGTACAATTAATCTGATCAATTTTATTGATAAACATATATATAAGAAAATTTGGTTCCTCTGAAACTTATTTCAGGTGTATACTTTATCCTAGATTGGCTTTGAAAGTATCATAAATGCAAGAATTCTCCTTCCCTTTGTTCACTGTAGACCCAACTTCATGCCAAGTTCATGTTATAAGAATAAAAGACCAGACATGAAAATATAAAAATATATTCTATTAGTTCATCTCTTCTTGGTGCTTAAAATGTTGGAAATTGGGGGCTACTAGCTTCTAGCAGCATAGACTTCTTATGATAAAATGGACCTTCATAACCAGACAGATTATACTTTGAATAGTAATGACAAAATGTATTTTTCTCTTTTTAAAAATTTTTTTGGGGGGGAGGGGAAATGTAGGGCAATTGGTGTTAAGCAACTTGCCCAAGGTCACATGGCTTGTAAGTGTTAAATGTCTGAGGTTGCATTTGAACTCAGATCCTCTTGATTCCAGGATCATGCTCTATTCAATGTGCCACCTAGCTGCACCAAAATATATTTTTCTAAAATCTGGTCTAAGAAACACTTCAGGAGCACTGCAACCTAGAATAAAATTTGCATAAGGCTTTTTAGAAAGTAGTTGAAAATGAAAGTAATGCTCTTGAGAAAATGTAGAATTTGAACTGGAAATTTAATCCTATACAATGCAGCAGACACCTATTAGGTGCCTTCTTTGTGCAAGGCAATGTGCTCAGTCCTAGGAATTTCACAAAGTGAAAAAAGATCCTAGCTTTCAAGAAGCAGAAAGGTTTTTAGAATGTGGGAGTTCATTCAAATATAAACATATAAACAAACTCTATAATTCTATAAAGAACTTGAAATTTATAGGACAAACTCTGAAGACTCCATTTATTATGCTAATAGTCCTTTATGTCACATATTAATTTTCAAAAAGAATAACATATTCTAGGTTCTTTTTTATATTCAGTTTTTACCACTGGATGTATATTGGACTTTGGATCATCCTGTTATAAAGTCAGTTGTTAATATATCAGTAATAGATTGAAATGTATATCAAGGTACCTCCAGAAAGATGGTTGAGAGGTTATGACTAAGTCAACCTCCTCCTCATCTTCTCAAAACATCAGTGGACATAGCAAACAAAGAGAAAAACAACCAAAAGAGAGGAAAGAAGTCCTCAGGAAATCCAAACCAAAATACCAGCAAAGAGACTAAAAAGTTAAATGAACCTAAAGAGGAAGATCTCAACACAAAGAAGAAATATTACAATGCAAATGACTGGCAAGAGAAATAATCAGAAGAATAAAATCCAAGTACTTATTAATCAATTACTAAAGTGGCCAGATACAAAGGCAAAACAGAAAAAAAAAAAGTTCTTGCCCAGAAAGAGCTAGTATTTGATAGGGGGAGCAATACCAATACACCAATAATTCTATATGAAATAAATATCAAGTAATCTTAGGGATGGAAGAGCACCAACTTCTGGGAGAATAAAGAAGGGCTTAAATTATGAGGTGACAACTGGAGGGGGTTTTGGAGGACATTCAGGACTCTAAGAAGTGAGGAGAGTAAAGAGGGAGTTCATTCCAGACATGCAGAACCACCTAGGCAAAGGTATGGAAATTGTACATACAATGTCCTGTATGGGCAACAGCGAGCAGAACACCTAAGTAGAATGGAAAGTACTTGATAGTGATATGAAACAATGTATGTGGAAATTATATTGCAAAGAATGTTAAAAGTTAGGTTTAAGAATTTCTATTTTATCCCAGAGGTATTTGAGAAACAATTAAAACTCTTGAGTAGAAAAGTGATATGTTCAGAACTATGTTGCAGGAATATCAATATGGCAATATCATAGAAGATGTATCAAAGAGGGAAATATCTAGAAGCAAGAAAACCAGGTTATTGTAACATTCCCATATAAAGGTGATGAGAGCCCAAACCAAGGTGATGGCAGTGAGCAATGAAAAGGAAGAAGCAGTAAACTCTGGTAACTTACAGGATAAGGAGGATGAAGCATAGAGAATAGCCAAAAAAGTGAAATTGGGTGCAAACATGGATAATTGGAAAGAAGGGAGAGTCCTAGAAAAACAAAGAAAAGTTGAAAGAAGAAATGGGTACAGGGGGCTTCAGGTTCCATTAACATTACAGGGGAGGGAATAAAGAATTAGATAAATACAACAGAAAAATAAGAAGACGGTAATTAAGGATCAGTGCAGGATCACAGAAAACCTAGAAATGAATAGACTTTTGGTGACAAATAAGTGGAATTTCTTTTTTAAAGCATGTTTTAATTTATTTCATTAAATATTTCCCAGTTATATGCACACATTTTAACATTAATTTTTTTTATTTTGAGTTCCACATTCTCTCCTTCACTCCTGCTCCTCCCCTATTCTCTCAAAAGGCAAGTAATAAGATATCAATTACTCATGTGAAGTCATATGAAACAAATTTCTATATTATCCATGTCACTACTCCACCAAGAATGCATAAGTGTTCCAATTTTCCACATCCTCTTCAGCATTTATCATTTTTTTTTTGGTCATGTTAGCTGATTTAACAGGTTTAATATGATTTCTCAGAGTTGTTTTAATTTGCACTTCTCTAATCAAGAATGACAACATATTTTATTCATGTGACTATTGTTTCTTCTGAGCACTGTCTCTGCATAGCCTTTGACTATCAATTGGGAAATGGCTCATTTTTTTGGTTTTTTTTAAACGTTTTTTATTGATTTGTTTGTTTACTTTTAGTTTACAAGATTCAGTTCCACAATCCCTTGAGTTTCAAATTTTCTCCCCTCTCCTGCCATGGTGGCATGCAATCAAGAATAGGATCTGCAAATACTTTCACATTAGACATTAGTCTTGTTGTAAAGAAGGGTTGTAACAGATAAAATGAACAATGGGAATGAGGAAACAAACCAAACACGAAAAAGAAAGAGAGCAGGCAGTTTGCTTCCGTCTGCATTTAAATTCTATTCTTTCTAGATCTTTCTCTGAATGTAGATATCTCTTTCCATCTTGAATCTTTTGGAGTTGTCTTATAATCTTGCATTGTTGTGAAGAGAAAATGATTCATTTAAAAAAAATAAATTTGGCTTAGTTCCCTATGTAGGGAATGAAGGAATGAAGGAAATGAGGCCTTTATCAAAGAAATTTTCTGTGAATTTTTCCCAGTTATCTGTTTTCCTTCTAATTTTGGTTGCATTAGTTTTGTCTATGCAAAACCTTTTGATTTCATGTACTCAAAATTAACCAAATGGGACTTCTGAGAATTTATTTGTTTTCAGAAACAGCTTCTTTACAAAAGCTCACATTTTAAAGCATAAAAATTCATAATTAATTACAGAAAAGCAATATTACTAAACATCTCTTACAGAATATAAAGCAGAAAAAAAGTTTTCAAAAAATTGAAAAAGTAAACAAACTACCCAGAATTTATATGAAAACTAAAAAAGTTGTCAAAAAATGATGAGGTTTTTTTTTTCCCCAAATGGTATAGCCAACAAGTTATCTCAAATAAGATAATGTATATAAAGTGCTTTGTAGATTTTAAAGTACCAATCATTATTTCATCTCATCATGGCATGAAGGTGACTTTGGACTCTTGAAGTCTATTCCAGAGGAACACAAGCTCTGAATGAATCCACCTTACTGGAAAATATTTGCCTATGATTCTGATATAGATTGTGTCTACCTTCTGAGGAATAGCATAGTTCCACAGTATGGACATTCCCATCAACAGCAGATTAGCCAAGTGGTAATGACTTATTTTGCTGTGGCAGCCTATGAAACAAAGAAAAGACTAACATGCCCCTTGGTCCTTTAAGTCCCCTTACTCTTGCTTCAAGAAAGATGCAGTATGGCTAGAAAAGGGGCAGAAAGTCCTAAGAACCAATTTTGAAGACATCTTTAAATATCAACATCTTTTGGCACTCTAAATGTGAGAATCTTATTCAATAGCCAATGAATGGACATACTACTGGAGGAAATGAATCATAACAATCATGATATCCTTGTTATAATTAAAACCAGAAGACAAAACTTAGTTGCCACTAAATGGAAGGATGGTTTATAGCTTGGCTTTAAAGAGGCAGATAAAGTAGTTGGTGGAGTTAATTTTATTGTGCATCCAAAATCAACAAGAAAAATCATATCATGGGACATTTGGTCATTTTATATAACAGTGCTCATACAAAAAGACCACCATGAAAATAATTGCAGTTTATGTGCCAACATCTGTTGCAGAGATTGAAGGAGAAAAATAAATTCTATGAAGAGGTCAACAAGGCATTCCATATTAAATCAACATACACTTTTATGTTCTCTGACTTCAAGGCAAAGGTAGACATTAAGCAAGGAAGTGGAAAAGAGACAGGAAAATTTCGATTAGGAGTAAAGAAGGAGAGAGGCACAAAAGTTATAGACTACTCATAAGCCCCAGATCTATATATCATAGACATTTTTCTTCAAGAAAAAGATGATGAAGAGCTAGATAGGAAGAATATCAAATAACAAAACAAAACATGAAACAGATTATATTTTAATGAACAGGAAATAGTATATTACTGATGTGGGAGTTATTCCTAAATCAGCTGCCAATATACAGACCACCAACTTGTTAGAGATAATCTAAAAGACATAACAAAAACAAGGGGAAAAAAAGATGTCACACATTTTAAACATCTTCATGATGATCTGTTTAAAGAAGTGATTGGTGTCAATAATTAGAAATGGATTGAGGAAAAAAAACTCCTTTCTAACAATTTTGTATAGAAGTTTAGTTGAAATAAATTAATTTCCATCAATTTCCATCTAATAGTTGTCTTGGTCAACAAAGACTTCATTTCCTTATCTAGTGGAGATATATGACAATCAGGGGCAAAAATGGTTTACAATATAAATTCATTTGAAAAATATTAAGAAAGAATGTAGAAGATAATGTACACCATGACTCTAAACAATGAGAAACAGTGTAGGGAAAAAAAGGAATTTAGCCACCAAGCAAATTTATTACAAGGATATTTTAAATATGAAACTGGAAGAACAACAAACATACAAAAGATTTAAAGAGATCTGCATCATACTCTTTTCTATCACAAAGATGGTGAAGTTTCTATACTTGGGTTCTAGTATCAAAGTCTTGCATATACTTCATCGTGAATGGATATGTCACTGAAGCAAACAAAGATGGGAAAAATAGCTGGACTAAACCAAGTATAAACAGAGGAAGTGTATTCTGGAACATTATTTTTAGACTATCAAAGGATTTATCCTCAAGGTCCTTGAAGGAGAATATACCAAAAGCATAGGAAAAATTGAACCTTATTATTACCAAATATATATATATATATATATATATATATATATATATATATATATATATATATCTGAGAAATTAATGTAAATAATTATGTGCATTTTCACATCTACATAAATTTTTGATGATAATCTTTCCATGCATATAGATCATTAGAAAAGAACAGGAATATTTTGCAAGTCATATTCTATAGTAAAGTGGATATTTACCATATTCACGTGACTGGAGAACACAGAATCAAAGACCCACTGTGTTAACTCTTAATTATTTTTTAAAGAAAAAAATTGATTTAATAGAGCAAAACAACTCTAAAGGCTTTCCCTCCAACTAAACATCTCACTGTCATGTTTCAGAATTCTACAAGATTTCTTGAAAACTCTAACAATAGAGACAACCTTATTTGATGACCTTATGATTATTAAGCAAAGCATAAAACAGAGAGACTTATGCTTGCCAAAGATTTTCACCACTGTTGTGGAGGAGATTCAGCACAGGGTCTGTTTCAAGGAGGGATTCCCTATGGATGATGAGGTCCTCCAGATGCTCCCTGTTTGTGGATGACATTTTGTTTATTGCATCAAGCTCTGGGACATTGCCAAGTTTCCTAAATAATCACACAAAAGAATTTAGCCTAACCATCCAGACCAGAAAAAAAAAAGTTAAAGTAGAAATGCTTCTAGCCCTAGCTTTAACATCCAATCTTGGATATATGCTGCTGTTGGATGATAACTTGCGACTCTGATGGAACTATAGGGAAGAAGAAAAATGACTTACCTTGGGATAAAATCAGAGTTCTTTTAATGACCCCAAACTCCTCCCTGGAACAAAGGCTCAACGTTTTAATGCCAATATTTTTCCAATGCTATTGTAAGTTTGTGAGTCACAGAACACTACATGCTCCAAAGAAGTGAAGTTGAATGTCACTCAGAGGGCACTGGAGAAGTATATGGTGGGCATGAGCAGTCTGAAACACATTTTGAACACAATATTACAAAGAATAAGCTGACCTCATTTTTGAGGGATTCAACTGGGATACTTATGTCCCCTCAAATATCCTCGTTTCCCAGTTCATCAAATTCAACTCCTTTATTCCATCTCAGTTACATACCCAGGAATGGTCAGAACTTTGATCCCTTTATCACCCACAAATATTCCACTTTCATAGTCCATAACCCTGAAATTCCTCTAAACTTAATCTATTCTTCCAGATGCCTATGTTTCAAGTCTCTAAATACTATTCTCTCTCATCATTCCAACCTCTAGTCATTTTACCCCCCACTTCCTTCCCAGGACATCATTCTTGCTCTGGCCTCACTTTTCTTCCTTCTAACTCTTGACCTTGTAGTTAACTGGTTCAACACTGTATTATTCTTGATCCTTGAATTTCCTGCCTCAATATCCTAAAACCATTCATCTTTACAATCCCTTACCCTGGATTATTTCTATATTCCTTTCCACCCCTAAGGCTGAACATTGTTGGAGAAAGTCAACTCTTTGTAAAGTCCATTACAAGTGTCATCCAATCTTAATTGGGCCCTCATTACTATACAACATCTTTTTATTTTTCCAAAAGACTGATTAAACTACACCCTGACAGTAGCTGCTATAACCTACTCTTCTGCCATCTGCACCTCTTTCTTCTCTTCCATCTCTGTAACAGCAATCAATTTAGCAGATACTTAGCCCTTAGTAACTTAGGGCTAAGTATGGAAGGTATGAGCTCTGGCCCCTGGTGAGAGAGTGTGAACTCCCCTCTCAATAAC
>CM053589.1:104718853-104747088 GCA_028646515.1 Pseudochirops corinnae | reverse complement strand
ATCTTCCTCCTGGTGGCTCCCATTGGAGGAAGCAGGATTGTCCCAGCATCTGGGAACTGGGCTGCTGGACTGAAGAACTGAGTTGGAGTTTTCTTGAGAGAGACAGAGACAGAGACAGAGACAGAGACAGAGACAGAGTTTCTCTCCCAGCATCTGGAAGCTGACTGAGAACTGAGTTGGAGTTTTCCCGAGACCAGAATCTGGTGAAGGCCACCTGGAAGGCTGAGAGGGCTTGTTTGGAAGGCCTCCTGGAAGGCCATTTCTCCTGGGTCCTAGTGCCAGCTGAATTGCTGGAGGACTAAAGAAGCATGACTGGGATAAGATTTTGTTGGTTTGTGGCTTGGCTGATCTTTGAGTTCCCGGCAACAGAAGTGGTGAAGGGTTTGAGATGTGCAGACCCTGTGAACTTTGGTGTATACCAGGGACTTCCTGGAAGACTGAATGAGAACCTGGGAGCCGTCTGCCCCTGAATCCAGATTACTATTTGGTGGATTCAGGTAGGAGCTAGGACCATGGAAGGGGATCCAGGGAATCAGAGAGAACACCCAGAATCAAGATGAAGAAAAGGCCTCCCCTTGGATGAAACTGAGGTTTGCTGGACACCAAGGAGTTGAGGGTTTGTGTGGTTTTTTAATGATTGGATTTAATGACTGATTGAGTTGATGTATGATTGCCCCCTGAGTGGAAGATTGATTTTTGTATTATGAATTGATTGAATGATTAAGTATTGAATTGCCCCATGAGTGGAAGACTGATTATTGTATTGTGAATTGATTGAATGCTTTTTTCTAAATATTGTGTCCACTGTAGTGAAAACTGTGTTGCCACTCTAATGTTAAGCTGTTGTGAACACTATATTATGATTTTCTGGGATAAGATGTAATGTTGTGAATATTGTACTGTACCTTGATTTGTTGTGAATGTTTGCCTTGATTTGTAATGGAATAAACAGAGTATTCACTATATTGTGTAATCCAAAACTTAAAAGCTGTTCACAGGAGCATTCTTTTGGGAATCTGCTGGAGTATGGTGTTACACTCTCATAGAAATTTACCTCATACTTCACTGGAAAACAATTTAGGAATTTACACCATCTTTCCTATGCTCCCTCTCCTGTCCAATTTCAGACTTCAAATTACCTCAACAACTCCCCCTATCACCTTTCCTCTTTTCTCAGAGGATGAGTTGTCAATTCTCTTTGCTGACACAAGCATTTGTACTTGTGACTTTGATTCTTCCCATCCCTTACCTCCTCTTGAAGCCTATCCCTTCAACCAATCCCTCTCTCTCTAATTTTCACCCTTTCCTTATCCACTGGTTGCCTTCCTAAGACCTTCTAATACATCTACATCTCTCCAATCCTTTAAAAACCTTCACTTCAATCTAACCCTATCATAACCTCATACTATCTTTTCTTTCTCTTTCTTTTCACAGCCAAATTCCTAGAAAAGTTGTCAATGCATGATGTTGATCTCCTACTCTCATTTTCACCCCTACACAGTCCAGCTTCCATTACCACCACTCAACTTAAATTGATCTCTCCTAGGTCATGAATAATGTTTTTATTGCTAAATCCAGTGGCTTCATATACCTTGACTACTTAGAAGTCTTTGACACTACTGAACACCCATTCATTTGCAACATTCTTTCCTCTGAGGATTTATGAGATAACATTGTAACAGTTCTTTTCCTACAAATGCTCTTTGGTCTTCTTTGCAGGATGATCATAATCTTTCCATTTATTTACTCTGAGATCTGATACCTTTCTAATGGCACTGCATTTCCAGCTAGCCTCTCTAGATCTTTCTATGCCTTCTCTCAAACCAACTTATTAATACCCTGGACCTGAAAGGGAATTAGGAATACTCTTTTCTCCCTACTGTCACTTCCAGACTCTTCCCTTTACTTCTTTCCCTTGGCAACTTTTTTTTTCTTTGAAGTTCAGTCAATCAAATTTCTCACTCAATACAAAGTATGGTAGCTACAGTATATTGAAAAAGGAAATGGCAAATCACTCCAGTACTTTTGCCAAGAAAACTCCATGGACAGCACTAAAATGTTAAAAGATATGATAAAGGTATATGAATCCTCTTGATCAGAATTTATAAGCTTAAATACTTTGGCTACATAATGAGAGAACAGAACTCATTGGAAAAGACCTTGGTGTTGGGAAAGTTTGAAGGGCATGGCAGAGAATTAAATGGATAGATATTGTCATGGAAACAACAAACATAAACTTGGACAGACTTTGAGAAACAATGGAGAGAAAGGCCTGGTGTGCTATGGTCCATGGGGTCACAAAGAGTCAAACATGACTAAAAGACTGAACAAAACAGTATACTGACCACAAAGTCAGGCTCCCTTCTTTCTCTAGGAGTTCAGTACCTATCTCACTATCTTCCTCTCCTCCCCAGCTTCTGAACTGATACTAGGAGACTTTAATAGTCTTAGAGATACTTTCTCAAACTTCTTAACCTCTCAATTCCATAGCCTCCTTAAATCCCATGACCTACTCCTGCGTTCCACCTCATTCACACATCAACACATAGCTACTCACATGCTAGATCTTACCGTTACTCACAAGTATTCTGCTTCCCAAATTAGAAACCCAGACAGTCTATTATCTGACAATAACATATCATTCTTCTGCCTTTACATATATGCCTTATCCCTCCTAAACCCTGTTGTTCACTTTCTTTGATACCTCCAATCCCTCCACCCTCAATTATTTCTTAGGCCCTTACTCCTCTGCTCTGACTTTTCTTCTCTCTCCAACCTCACCCCCAAAGTCAGTCCCACATTTTCCTCAGCTCTTAAAGCCCTTGCCCCCCATGTCCTATCACTATTTTCCCCAAAAACACTTTAGCCCTACATTATTCCTACCATGTGACCATTTTTCTTCTATGCTCTTACTCATGAGCTACTCAATGCACCTGGAGGAAGTTTCACAGTCATGCTGAGTGAATACATTTAAAATTCATTTTATCCAACTTTAATTAGGCCTTCACTGTGGTGAGGCAGTTCTTTAATTCCTCCCTAATTAATCCCCCTATCCCACTTCTCAGAAGCTATTCCAAATCTTAGCTTGCCCTTTCAAATTGACCATTCCTTCCCTCCCCCAAATGGGAACTTTGCCTTTTGCTTTGTTGAGAAAATTTAGGCCCTTCAACTTGACTTCCCTCTTCTCTCATTCTCTTCATCTCAAACCCCTTAACATTGCTTTGTACTCTTCTTTCCACCAGGCTCTGAAAAAGTCATCAGTCTGACAAAGAGATGGCCCTTCTTGTCAAGGATAACTAACTCTGTACCTTCATTTAATCTCATGTTCTCCTTTCTTCTCCAACAAATAAAATCCTCAATCATTCCCTTTCTGCTTCTAATCTTCAACCTTTCCCCATAGAGTGGTTCTTTTTCTACTGCTTTCAAACATACACCATTCTCCCTCATATCTGTAGATCCTACCACCCCCTCAATCTATTATTCTATATAATTCCTTCCTTTCTCAGGTAAACTTTATGAATAAAGCAAAAAATAAAAATTATTTATACTAATAGCTTCCACTTCTTTCATTCCTCATCCTTTTGCAATCTGTCTTACAACGTTATCATTCAAATAAAATTACTCTCTCCAAAGTTAGTAATGATCTACAAATCCAATGGTTTTTCCTTATCCTTAAAGTTTCTCAACCTATCTACTACCTTGGATCTGTTAACCATACTCTTTCTCCTGTATAATCTCTCCTCCATGAGTTAACTCTTGGCCTACTTCCTACCTACCTGACTACTTCTCATTGTCTTTTGCTGGTTCTTCCTCCATATCATGCATCCTAATGGTGGATATTTTTCAAGGTTTGGAACTAGATCCTTTTCTCTTCTCCCTCCATGCTTTCACTCATTCTCTTTCTCCATAAACCCCACTCTCTTCTAAATTTCTCTTTTTCTATTGAACACACTACCACCTCTCCATTCTCCATGGCTTCTATCCTCAGCATTATCCTCAACTCTATCCTCTCACTCACTCCACATGTGCAATCCTTCATTTGCTAAGTCTTGCCAACATCTCCCACTATCTGATTCCTTCCTGCCTTTCACAGAGATTATTGCAAGAGCCCCTATATTGTTCTCCCTGCCTCTATGCTCTTCCACTCCAGTGCCAAAATAAGTTTCTTTGATCTCCCTACTCGGTCAATTAAAATGAGTTCTTAATGCTTCTAAGATAAAAATAACACCTTCTCTTCAGTTTTAACACCCTTCACAATCTGGCCCCTACTTCTGTTTTCAGCCTTATTGGACAGTCCTCCTCTCCTACTTTCTGCCATCTAGCCAAAATGGCCTTTTATCCATTCCTTGTACACATATTCCATCTCTGCCTTTGCCCTGGTCTTCCCACATGAGAGAAACTCCCTCCTTACCTCCATCTCAGAGAGTTTTTCCCTCTCTCTTTAAGATACCAATCAAGCATGATGTTTTGCATGAAGTCTTTCACGATCTCTGCAAGTGTTAATGCCCTCACTACTAAACTACTGTGTATTTAATTATTTTTACATGTTTGCATGTATTCATTTTATGTCTTTTGTTATTATTTTATATGTACTCATTGTATCCCTCAATATAATGTAAGTTCCTTTGAGTAGGAATTGATTCATTCTGTGTACTTATATCCCCAATGCCTAGCATATAGTAGGTACTTAATCAATCAATAATTATTCATTGATTATTCACGCATTTTTCATACACACACACACACACACACACACACACACACTCACACCAATACTCTCCTGAATTTTCTTTTCTCTCCACATACCTTTGGATGATCTCATCAGCTACCACTGAACAATTATTTCAATGTAAATATCCAACCCTTGTGTCTCTAATGAGCCCCAGACCTGTACACCCAATTTCCTGCTGGATAACTCCACTTGAATATCCTGTAGGGATCTCAATACCATACTCAACATGCTCAAAATATAGATTCTCTCTCCCCCCACAAAAACAAACGAAAACCAACTTCTCCGAATTTCCCTATTTCTGATAGAGCACCAACATTCTTCCAATCAATTAATCACTTAAAAGGCATTTGTAAAGTACTCTACAGATAATGTTCTATATTCTGAAGATTCAAACACAAAAAGTGACATAATCACTACTCTTAAGGAATTTATATTCTATTATTTACATGGGTTCAAAACCTAGGAATCTTTCTCCCTTACCCTCCTCATATACAATCAAGGTGTCAAAGCTCACAGTTATGCATAGGGGAAGATTTTGTAAGGAAATGGAAGGATATAAGGCATCATAAAAGTCAAAATAGACAATCTCAATTGCATAAAACTGAAAAATTTTTGCACAAATAAAATCACTACCAGTAGAATACAAAAATAAAAGAGTAGAAAAATGTTTACAGGAAAAATTCTGGCATTCAAAAATAAGTTAAATTGACATAAATTTCTCATCTTAAGATCAATTTCCCAATATGCAAGTGACCACAAGATATGGATAATTTTCAGAAGAAGAAATACAATCAATCACTAACAAAAAAGGTGGCGCAGTGGATAGAGTGGTGGGTCTGGAGTCAGGAAGATTCATTTTCCTGAATTCAAATCTAGCCTCAGACATCTACTAGCTGTGTGACCCTGGTTAAGTCACTTAACTCTGTTTGCCTCAGTTTCCTCATCTTTAAATGAGCTGGAGAAGGAAATGAAAAACCACTCCAGTATCTTTGCCAAGAAAACCCCAAATAGGGTCATGAAGATTAAAACATGACTGAAACAACTGACCAGCAACAATAATCTTCAGAGAAATGTAAATTAAAGTAACTCAAGGTTAATACTGTATGTCCATCAAGTTTGCCATTATAAAAGAGAAGGAAACTCTGTTGGAGGAATTATTAGAAAACAGGCATTAAATTTTACTATAGGCACAGATGTAAATTAATTCACTAATTTTTGAAAATAATTTGGAATTAACAAAGAAAAGTTACTAAATTGTTCATAAGCTTTAAATTTCTACCAGGGGGGTTTTGAAAGAAAGATAAAATCTGTATGTATATGGAGGTTCTTAGCACCATTATTTGTGAAAACAAAAAGCTGGTAAGGAATATATGTTGAAGACAAGTTGAATGAATTATGTTATATGAATGTAAAGAATATTAAGGTGCCATAAGAAATGACATATGAAGGATTCAGAGAAACACAGAAAGATATATACAAAGTGATACATATTGAAGAAAATAGAACCAAAAAACCCTCAGTAACTGCAACAACATAAATGAAGGTATCATTCATTGCAAGACAAGGAAACAAAACCATGGCCCAATACACATTTAATGTTAATACAACATTTAAAAGTAAAAAGATGTTGTACTCTTTTCTGTTAAAAAAACAAACTATTTTTTCAGTAACTATTTGTAGGCAGTGCATTGTTTTATAAAAATACATATATACATAAATTAGAATATGTTTGTTGTCAAAACAAAAAATGTCAAAAAATTCAAAACAATAAATACATATCTACTTATGGATATTCATTTTTACGATCTTGTGATATTAAAATTCTAGGTGGAAGAATTTGATTTTCCAAGAACACAGGCTATTAAAACCTTTAAAGTTCTGAGTTTTGTGGTTAGGCTTCCCTTACCTAGAACCTCATCCCATATCACCCCATAACACACACACACACACACACACACACACACACACACACACACACATTTCAAATTCTTTCCATCAATCTTTACTTTTTTTGGTCAAAGTCAAAGTTCTGGTCCAGCATTTGATACAGGTGTAACTTTCCCACTGGAACTAAAAATATGAGGGGTAGAGGGGGGTTAAGATCAATACTGATTTTTGGAATGAATATTGTTTTGTCTCTGTAGAAATATCATGAATATATTAGGTTCTCTCAGAACTCGCCAAATACATAAGATATAGCAATACAACACTGGGGATGGGTTAGAGAGGAAAAGAGGGGAAAGAGACCAAGAGGAAGATAGATAAAGACAGGGTGGGAGAAAGGGAGAGAGGGAGAAAAAGAGGAGGGGGAACAGAGAGACAGAGAGAGAGACATAGAAAGAGACAGAAAGGGAGAGAGACTGAAAGAGACGGAGACAGAGACAGAGACACAGAAAGGGAGAGAGAGAGGGAGGGAGCGAGAGGGAGAGAGACAGAGAGAGAGAGAAAAAATGCTTTCTGTTTTCTGCTTTAGGTTCTTTGCACAGAATTAACAGAGTGGGGCTGAGGGAATTCTAGCAACATAAAATGACCTTCCATTTGCTGCACTATTAAAAAAAAAAGCCAAACTCCACCAACATTTTTTTCTCACATATTTCTCACAGACCCGCTGTCTACGGTACAATCCGAACTAGTTTCAGTTCACTGATCTAATTTGTAGTCAAGTATGGCTTCTTTTATGTCTTCAGATGTACAAAATGAAAAAGTCCTTTTACAAATGAAAATATTTTTCTACTTACACGATGTCTGTATTTTTAGGAAAAGTAAAAACTGCTTTACGCACACTTGGCAGCAATGTTCCAGTTGTTCAGGCAATGAACTCGTTCGTTTGCTCTTTGGTACTTCCTTCAGTTCCATAATTAATTATAGTCCTTATTCAAAGAACTTACACCCTGATTGTGTCTAAATAAACAAACAAACAAAATCCCAAAACAAAACAAGCAAAAATGGAGAGCTGAAACAATTATCAAAATAATTCAGGCACACATACCCACTTTCACTTCAAATAACCAGACAGGGAAAATGGGAGTATTTTTAATTATCCAATAATTTCCTTAGCTACTCATTTAGTTTGTATTTCTGCAACCAATGTTTAAATGAAGGTTGGGATCTCCTTAATCATTGGGTGTCTTGATTTTTCCTCTTTTCTAATGAGAATTTTTAGGTGGCCGTGGAATCTTATTCTACAAGTGAAGCAAATTACCAAAAAAATTTAATGTTTATTTTCTAAATTTTATCCTAGCTCCATACTTGATTTCTTAGTCCTTTTTTTCTGAACCTTATCCTGGTCATCAAAATTATTTCACCCAGGCTGTCATCTTCTCCAATCTTGGCAAGTGCAGGAAATCTGAACAACCTTCACCTCCTCCTAATATCACCATTTTCACTGATGGCAGCACTGTCCTAGAGCTTCAGTGATAATTGGCTCTTTTCCTCAGTTCTTATCTCCAATTACTTGTTAAGTCTTTTTCATTTTTATATTCCTGGATCCTAATAGAGTGCATGGTACCCAGTAGGTGATTAATAAATGCTTGTTAATTGATCAGCTGTTTCTAATGTCATATGTCACACAGTTATCCCCTCCCTTCAAGTTCCAGTGCCACCACACTAATGGAGACCCTCATTCCCTCTTACCGAGACTACTGCAATAGTGTCCTAATGGGTCTGATTCCCTAGTCTCTCCTGTCTTCTGACCATACCAAAAGAACCATTTCACTTCCATGACATCTTCAACCTTACTCAGTTGCTCCTGATGGTCTACTAAATGAAATCTGAACTGCTTGGACTAGCATTCAGGGCTGCCTATGATATAGTTATGGTCCTCTGTGCAGGCTTACTTTACAATTCCATTTTTCACATACTTGATTGTCTAGTTGATAGTTTACTTTCTATTTACCAACTTTGCCCTGAACATAGATACCCTCATTCCTTTACCTGGATTGTCCTTACAGGCAGAATGGACAATCCACCCCCTTAGCAACATGTTTTGTTTTTTTTTTCCCCTTTTCAAGGTCCAGATTGTGTCACCTGCTCCATGATATCCTGATGCCCTAGCTGAATGTCTTTTTGTCCCTTCTTAAATCTCTCAGAACACATCATCCTATCATACATGTGCACTTAACCATTTTCTAACTTGTTTCACCATTATTATCACGTGTTTTTCACATCGTTCCAATTAGGTTATAAGCTTCTTTAGAACAGGAACTATGTCATTTTTCATCTTTACATTATCAATGCCTTATATAGTGCCCTACCTTAACACAAGTTTATGCACTTAAATGCATGATGAAGAAAGTTTCCATAATTTCACCCAAAACCTTTTCAACCTATGATGTGTCTATGAATCACAAAACAGTTGTGAGAAGTCTTCTTGCTTTTTTATAAACCCTTCTACAGTGGCAGGAAGGTTCTTTATACCATGGAATATCAATCAGGCAACAGAACAGAGGTATGGGTATGGTAAAGCCAGGGACAGAACACAAATGCAATGGAAAAAGAAGGTATTGAACATCAACAGCGACAAGTTCTAGCCTGGTTCATCTACCAACTGAGTGTGGGACCATGGAAAATAAGGATGTGTAGTTTAAATAATGCTTTAAAGACTGCAAAACGGTTTCCTCAAAACAAGCTTAGGTAGCTCAATGGATAGAGAACAGGATTTGGAGTAAGCAAGACCTGAGTTTGAATCCTGCCTCAGACCCTTACTAGCTTTGTAACCCCACAAAAGTCCCTTAAACTCTATGGCTCAGTTTCCTCATCTTACATATGGGGATAATAATAGAACCTCTCTCAGAGGGTTGTTAGGATTAAATGAATTAACATGTAAAGCCTCTTGTAAACCTTAAAACACTACATAAATACTATTATTATTGTCATATAAATAGTGAAAGTATTATTTGTACTTTAAAGATGAAGAAATTAAGGCCTAAAGAATTAAGGGGATTTTTCCATAGGAACAGAGGTAGTGAACGTCAAAGCAAGGCAGCAAGCCTACTCAGGACCAGGCACCCCCAGCTTCAAGGCCAATTTCCATCCTGCTGGGTCACCTAGTGACTTAAATCTCCATGGTCATTAGTTTCCTTATCTATAAAACAAAGGAATTGAACTAAATCCAGAGTTCTTAACCTAGGGTCTGTTAGGTTTTTCATCTTACAATTTTGATAACTGTATTTCCATAAAATCGGTTCCCTTTGTATTTCTATGGGTTTTTTTTTTATTTGAAAACATCAGTCTGAGAAAGGGTCCAGATTCTTCATCAGACTGTGAAAAGGGTCAGTCGCACCAAAAAGATTAAGCACCCTTGAACTAGATGCTTTCTCAGGTCTTTTTTGTTTTTAATTTTCTTTCCCATTCTATAACCTCTAAAAGCCAGGTTCCGCAGTTGTGTTAATGTTTGCTACCTTTTTGCTCCATGCATGAGTGTTCTTTCCTCTGAGGATCGGATATTGTAATTATTGTTGTTACTTGTCCTGTGTTCTTGAAGAGTCTCAACGACAGTGCTGTGGTGACAATGACTTAAGTAAATTGGATTTATGTGAGGCAGAACTTTGAAAAGTCATCACCTAGCTCTGCTTCAAACTGAATTCTTTGTTAAAGAAGTTATGTGGTACAATGCATAGAGCTCTAGACCTAGCATCAGAAAGATCTGAACTCAAAACTAGACTCAGGTACTTAATGGTTGTGTCACCTTGGGCAAGTCACTAAAGAAATCATTTTTGCCTCTGTTACCTTATTTGTAAAATAGGGATAATAATAGTGCCTATCTCTCAGGGTTGGTGTAAGGAGTTAATGAAAAAAGATATGTATAATGTGTGAGAAATAATTCATTTGGACCTCTATTCCAATCAGTATTAATCAATTTGATATGATTCCATAGCGGTAGTGATTACAAGTTCTGTACGTTAGGCCCCAGAGGTGTGAGTAGCAGATTATAAATTCACTTGCTTAATCATAGCTAAATAGAGCTCCTCCACTCTTGCTTTTCCCTGTCACGTTGACCAAACCCAGTATGGCAAAGGTGACTCAGTTACATGGAAAGTCCTCCAATTTATCTTTGTGCCTCTGGACCATTTTGTTGTCCAACACAAGCAGGTAACCATCTTATGACTGCTTAGTCAGTGGAGATGCTCCATGCTTTACCCAATCTGTGACCCCCTCCTCCACTGCTAGTATGTAATTTTTGGCTCTTAAGAGCAAGATCTGTCAACCAATGAAATTCTATATTTTCCCATGCCTCTTTTGCATATTAGGATATCAAAACTTACAAAAACAAGATCCTAGAAGAAAAGGGCGTCTCAGATCACAAGGAAGATCTGAGACCCACTTCATTAGAGGGGTCCATGGACCCTGTAATAAAGTGCCATTGGTTTAGAGCTCTGCCACAGTCTCTTTTATTGTAGGATGGACAATATTAATCCCCACAAATGAACTTTGCAAACCTTAAAGCATTACATGAACGCTATTATTATTCATAAAAAATGGCCCCAAACCATTACCTCTTAAAAATTTTCACCATACTGATAGAGGGAGGGAGAAAGGAAGCCTATTCATAAATGAACATTTAACACAAATCCCTTTACAACTGGTGTTAATTGGCCCTTGTAGGCAGTCATAGCAGAGAGACCTACAACTGAGTTGGAAAAGAAACTGATTTCCCACCCACTATTCCCCTAGTAGACGATATCACTTGGACACTTTTACTTCAGCAGGGACAAATACCTGCACTGCTGATTCCTTGATGTCCCTGCTCCAATAAAGCAGGGAAGAGATCTCTGACTGTCAGAGTGATATCTTTCACCAGCACCAAATTTAGTGGAAAGGAAATGAAGAGAACTACGTCAGGCCCCATCTCAAAGCATCTTTTCTGATTCATGGCCAATTCACAATGTTCTATGAAGGGTTTCAAATAAAAAGTAATATGTTAGGGAAATTAAATCATGAATAGGAGCTGTTAATTACACACACATTGGTTTAAGGCTGATCCAAATAATTCCTCTATTCCCTTTGTTGCACATTTTACATGCCTGCCTGTTTCACTACTGCTCCTGCTCGGTCTGTTTCTCTCTAATCTACCACCCCAAACACTTCCACTACTGAATTCCAAGAGCTTTCACAAATGGAAAATGTAAATTGTGGCCTAGATTGCTGCTACTGGAGTGTGGCAAGAGATACCAGATTGTGTGCTAGCCCAGAATCTTTGAGGATAAAATTCCAACTCTGAATGTTGACAAACTCTTGTCTTGTGTGTCACTGAAGCCTTCATTTTCCAATCCAATTTTGTGTTTTGGAAACTCCCAGACATTCCCTAAGCAAATGTCCATGTGTTTGTCTTGGAAAGAGGGAGAACTTATCAACTGAGGCCTCCAAGCCAACTTAGTTGCATCTGAAGCATCTCTTTTCCTTCCTACAGTAAAATAATTGTGCCAACCCCCCTTATCAGTTACACTAATCATAATTCTGAGCCTCCTGAAAAAGCATTAGGAAATCCTAATTAGTCTTGGTCTCTGGGCACTCAAATTGCTAGTCTTGCCCTCAGGGAGCTTGTATCAAAGAAACACTTCAGTTGATTTGAACTCCAAACCCGGGTACAACCAATAAAATAGAAATATGTGAAAATCAAGTAAAATGTACCATAAGCATCAGAAATTTCACTAGCATAGGGAATTCCTGATGGCAAACTCCCTCCATCTGAACACACAACAAAATCTGTGACTTAGAACGTAAGTCCCAGTAAGTTTCTGGAGATAACATATATGAAATGAATTGGTCAACTGTCAGAACTCAATTTTTCCTGACTCTAATCCAGGTCTGCGCAACATACGTCCAGTGAGCTGCTTGCAGCCCACCAAAGCAGCCCACAGGTGGCATATTGTGCAGGCCTACTTTATGCAAATCCCTCAGCAAAACTGACTCTTTGAAGTTCCCACAGGGCAGGTCTGCACAACATACTGCTTACAGGCTGCTTGCGGCCAGCCAAAGGATTTCTGGCCACCCTTGAAAACTGTACAGGATGTAAAACAGGGTTGCGCAACATACCACCCTTGGGCCACTTTGGCAGGCCACAAACACCGCATGTTGTGTAGGCCTGCTCTAAGCCCAAGATCTCAGTATACTGGTATGTGTCTTAAATAAATATATCTTTTGGGGGGAGACCAGACATATAATTTTATTGCTGTAGAGAACTCCTGGTGAGGAAATCCCTTTTATCAATGAAGATCAGTATTCATTCTACAATTGATTATTTTAGAGAATACTCTAGAGCACTGAGAGGTTATACTAGGTTGTCTAGGATCGCACAACAAGCATATGTCACAATCAGGACTTGAACTCATCTTCCTTATTCCAAGATGGCTTTGCTCACTATCATGTAATACTACCTCACATCCAAGTGTAAAAATAAAAGACTCATTTTCCTGATGGAAGTTGAATACTTGGGGGAAAGTTGACCAAAAAAGATATCAAAGGGGGCTATGTAATCAAATTATATATAGACAACTAATCATATACTATTAATATATTATTTTATGGCATATATTCATTACTATAGTTGAAGGGTAAAACCATGAGTCCTCTTAGAAAGTGATAGAATGGTCATCTAAAAACTTCTGGGTTTTCAATTATCTTATGATTAGAATTACCTGGTACTTGTAATGATAATGGAATTTAAAGATCCCCCTGTATTGGTTTGGTTTTCTGGTTGAGTGTTGAAATCTAGAGCTTGTGAATCCCACTTGTGGGATGGACTTGTTGACATGAAGAGAGAGGGCTGAACTGGGAGGAGTTAGTGTCATGGATTCAGAGAGAAGGCCCAAGCAGAGAGAGGCAGAAGAACTTTTGGTAAGCGGCATCATGGAGGCAGGGACAGAGAAGAATTGCTGGGAGTCAGAGTTGCTAGAAGAAAGTGAGAACTGCCAGCCAAAGCTGCCTGGACTGCTGAGGGCCAGTTGGAGCTGCCCAGGACTGTTGAGAGCTGCCACCCAGAGCTGCCAAGAACTGAGGAGACATAACTGTGATGCCAGTATTTTTTGTCTGTCTATTTTGATATTCTTTTGCTAGATTCGTCTGTAAAGGACAGTGCTATTGTTGAAGAGGAACCTTGCTGTTGGTTCAGGGGTCCTGAGACTGTTCTTCAGACAGAGAGTGAATTGATGAGGACATTGGCAATGTATATCGTGGCTTTGTTAAGCTTTGTCTCTCCAGGAACAGAGAATGCTGAGAACTTGCCTTGAGTCAAGATGAAGAAAAGACCTCTCTTTGGTTATTAAATGCTGTGATGATATCTTAGTCTTGTTGTAGCTTAGGGGTAGATGGCCTTTGTGCTTTCCACTGCCCCTTTTGAGAAGGTGCTTGGCATTAACTGATGATAATTGTAATTCAGTTGTGATCCAGGGGTGGGAAACTTTTGACTTTTTGTGCTCTGTGACTGACCAAATGAATGTACTTTATGATTGGAAACTAATCTCCATTTGAGAAGAAAGACTATGACTGACTAAATGAATGTACTGTCCAGGGGTGGCATACTTTGACTCTATAGTTTGTGATTGAGAACTTCCTAAATGACTGAGTTACATTATATTTTGATTTTCTTTGTTCTGTGAATGTTTTGCCTTAATTTGTCACTAAATAAATGGAGAGTTACCATGCTAGTATTCCAAACTGTGGAAGTTGCCTTTGCTTGGCATTGCAATCCTACATAGGACTGGGAAAAAAACTAGCAAGCACATTCAAGTTTAGGAGAATACTAGGGAAAAACATTTTCAATCTCTTCCATAGGCATGGATAAGCTATGCTATCTTTTTAGGGCCAGTCAACTAAAATTAAGAGTGTAAATGTAAGAAAAAAAATACAACTTTTCTGTTAAGAGCCAAAATAAGAATCAAGTTGTTGATTACTTCTCATCCCTTATTATCCCCCTCATTGGCCCTTACCCATGCCATTCCTTGCAATCTTTACCCCAGGGCTCAATGTTGTTAGACTGAGAGAGCTTGGAGCATTTCCTACTAGAATTTATTATTATGCCATCATTCCTCTCTTCGTGTTCAATGCAGTTCAGAATAGAAATGGTCCTGGGACATTGCTGTCCTATTATTCTTTTATATTTAATGTTTTGTGGACTATTGCACAAGAGAATAAAATAATTGCTTTATATAGTTGGATAAAAGTCTTAGGCCATCAGCTCCTCTTCTGTAGTCTCACTGAATATGTCCTTGATGGTAAAACTCCAGTATATTATTATTATTATTATCATCATTATTAATTCACATTTCAGATCAACAGTCATATATTGAACTCCTACAATGTGTCTTTGAAGATTTAAAAACAAAAACAAGACTGTTCATACCTCCAAGGTACTCATTTACAATCTACTCTTATTTCTCTGATTGTTTTGATTTATTTTTTGAGAGAATTATAAATATTTAAAATGCATAAAGTACTTTTCTACTAATAGTCCTGTGAAGTAGGCACTATAAATATTATTCTCTTCATTTCATTGATAGGGAAACCAAGGCTCAGAAGAGTTGTGTGACTTGTTCCTGGTCATATAATTGTTGTTGTTCAGTCTTTTCCAACTCTTTGACCCTGTAGACCAACCATCCATGGGATTTTCTTGGCAAAGATACTGGAATAGTTGGCCATTTTCGTCTCTGGTTTTATGCAGGCAGGGGTTAAATGATTTGCCCAGGGTGACATAGTAAGTATCTGAGATCGGATTTGAACTCTAGTGTCTAGGCCCAGTGCTCTATCCACTGTGCCACCTAGCTGCCCCTGGTCATAGAATTAGTAAACATCAAAACCAGAACTTGAACCTAGGTCCAGTATCTGGTCTACTTTAATTAGCACAGTGCCTATAGTTGATGAGGTGCAGGCTCTGGGAGCCTCCTTGCGCTCTCCTTGAATCTTTGAGGTACAGGCTCTGGGAGCTCCTTGAGCTCTCCTTGACTCTTCCCATGGAAGGCATTTGCCTGAGGCCATGGGCCTTGAGTTGTGGCTCTGTCCAAGTCTTTAGCTAGCCCTCTTGTCCAGCAATCTTCCACCCTTGATCCTCCTTTCCCACCCTTGAACTGGCCTAGCCCACCATTGTCTGTGGTCTCCAGGTAGCCCCCAGCAACTTCCTACCCTTAATCACTCATTATTGGAGTCTGACCTCATCTGACTCCTGAAGACCCTTCCCAAACTCCTCCTCTAGACCCCCCTAGATTCCCACAACCTTTCTGTACATAAGACCCCATCTTCCCTCCATGTGGGGTGAGAGCACCATAGAATGACCTAGCACAGACTTGCTCTGTGAGAGCGTCATAGAATGACCTAGCATAGACTTACTCTGTCCTGCTTGCCCAATGCAAGCATCACAGATACCTGGGCTCCTTAAGAGTCTGCCCATATGGCAAACTTTCAATGAACTCTACTTTGCTTTGGCTGAGAGAAGACTTGAGTCAAATTCATTCGGCAGGACCCGGCATGTTGGCATTTTGGGGTCTCGAGCTCCTTAAGCCTAATCACATCATAGTGAGTGATTATTGAATGCTTATTGATTTATTAAGCCAATTCTCTAAAGTTATGTTATGGGATAATCAGGTCTATATAAAGACAATAAAATAGATAACACCCAGATAATTAGAACTCTAAAAATTATATACTCTAGAATATCCAGAGAATAAAACAAACTGTCTTTGGCTTGATTTGTTCTTAATATGATCTTTGTGTTGACCCAGATGAAGATATTTTCACAAGGAACTGAGTTTGGCATTTAGTATAGGTTTCTATCAGTTTACTACCTTCCTAATTGTAGTGCCTGTGTCATGGTCAATGAGAATACAGAACTGCAAAGTGCTATCTGTGCTTCTGTTGTTGATAATTGCTAGACTGTGCTCCTGCTGACTTTCTACTTTCAATCTAATAGCTTATTTATTTAGCTGTTCTTATTAAGAGCTTTTAGTAGATGAAAAGGGTGTTAAACACACAAGCACAAATTAGCCTTGGGAACAAAAGACTAAACATAAAAACAATTCATTCTTTTAACAGGCTCATAAAATAGGGTATGCATGTGCCAATAGCCCATGATAAGGGCAACAGCCTTCAGTTAAATAAATAAATCATTAGCTATAAAAAGAATATCAACAAATATTTGTACTAAAGACCTACTCAGGTATGACTCTCCACTTGGCATGGAGGTGACTTTGAGTTTTCGTAAGATCACAGCTTTAGTCATAAGAGATCTTAGAAGTCATCTAGCCTCATTTTCCTCATTTTCCTAAGGGTTATACTGATGAATATGCATTATATATATCAGTGAAATGCATATCCTTGAAAATTTCCTTAATTTGGAAGAGCTTCAAGTAAAGGCCCAGAAATTGACTATAATCCAGGATCCAGCTTAGTTAAGATCAGAGCTCATTAACAAAAGATTGGACAGCAGTTAGTCACTGAATTTTTTGACCAAAGAAACTCATGAAGCTATCTTATGGGTAGCATGGAGGAGTAGATGAGGTCCATATCTATGGAGTAAGTGTCCATACCTATGGAATCTTCAGTATTTTCAAGCATTGAAGTATCAAAAAATTTATCATTTCCTAATCAGTTGATCTCTAATGGGTTATTCACCATTAATTATGACATAAATAATTCTTCTATTCCTTAACCTTGGACTTTAGAGTTTTCAAAGCATATAATTTGACTAAATTCATCAACAGTATGAACCCATTTCACACATTTAGAAATGTTTTATATAGGATTTGACACCCTATATTTTAGATATTTTAGGGTGCTAATTTAAATTCCACTCGGTCATTTATCAGCATGATGGGTGGTCTTTGGGGAGCACTCCCACTCCCTTCTTTTCCAATTATTTTTGTCCTTTTGTAGGTAGAAAGCAACTGCCATTCTGTGTCTCTTTTATGATGGAAGCACTGGACTTTAGGTTATGTCCTTGTTTCCTCATTGCTAGGAAGAATACCCAAAGTCTTACCTACATACTTCTCAGCAGACATGGAATGCAAGGTATTTGTCTTTCTTCCTTGCTCGGTATTTCAGGAGGGACATTACTTAGGGAAGTGGAAGGGGAAGAAGGTTTTCTCTGGGTCCCTGATAACCCAAGCACCTCTGGTTCTCTGAAAGTGAGAGCATCAATCAGTGCCTTGATAACTGTATAATCTAAGGTAGAGTTAGCAAAGTGATAACCAGAGCACTCAGTGATCTACTCAGTCAGCAGAACTGACAGGCAAATCAGTAAATGTAGACGACTTTCCCCAGTTATCAGTGACATTTAAGCACACCCAAATATTACTGATATGTAGATCACCCAGGAGATCCATCTCATTCACTTGTTCTCCTGCCCTTGTAGTTTATCATATGGATTTCTCTTTCCCTACTCCTCCTCCCATAGATTACTGCAACAAACCCTAAAAGAGTGAAACATGTGCTCTTGTTTGCACATCTGGCCTGGGTAAGCCATGCTCCAATTTAAAAATCTACATGTTGGTCCAATTCCATTATTGGACAAGGAAATTCTGTTAACTGGTGGGCTTATTTGCATGTCATTACCCAGAATGCTTTTCCATATCACAGATGTTTCCCAGACTTGGGGGGGGGTGGGGAAATCCTGGAAACAAATAAAGAGATTTGTATAGGTTATATAAAAAGTTTCCTTTCTGTCTGCATCCCCAAAAAAGTTATATAAAAATATGTTTTTACCTATTACTTGGTAGAAAAATTTCTCTTTAGTCTAAGGAAGCTTGGGCAGATAGAAACCAGAGAAGTGAAATTCCAGCTAGAGTTTTATTACCCTATCAGGATAAAAAAGCAAAACGAACTTGCAGCATTTCATACTTGATTTTCAACATTGTTCATGTAACTTTTTTTCTTTCCCTGAGGGTACAAAACACTTTTTTTTGGATAATGTTAAATTGTTAAAGGTGTGGAGGGTCTCAGTGGGACTAAATTGTGATAAAAGCCATAGTCTATTTGGAAAGCTTCAAATTGGATAAGTGGTAGTCATACTATCATCTTCCTCAACCTTAACTTCGTGACAACGTAAAAGGTTCTGAGAAGTTCTGTGGTATTGTTTTCTGAAAAAAACCGTCTAAGTGGTTCTGATGGTATCTGCGAAATTGTGCTGTGTTCTAAAAACACTGTTAGTTAGAAAAGTCTGCAATCCTAGATTCTGATGTTGGTTCATATTTGCTTAAATTTAGAAAAGAAAGGGATGCAACAGTTGAAAACAGAGAGGAAAAATAAAAAATAAATAAAAAGTGTAATTGCTTTGGGGACTCAAGTTAAAACGCAGGTGTTTTGAGGGGAACATAAACATTTTTTCCTAAATGAGGCGTTGAGGGCTGGGAGAAGGGCAGTAAAATTAGTGGAATTACTGCCTGATTTTAACCAGATGATTGCTCCAGTTGGACACCAGCGAGTTTTCATTAGGGACTCTAATTTACAAGCCATTCACTACATTCCACTGGAATACAACAACTCCCCCAGGTCCTAAAGAATTCCATCTCTCCAGCTTTATGGCAGAGATGACTGACTACCAAGTTTTGAAAGGCCAGTATCACTACAGATTTTCAAAATGGAGAGATGTTCCTATCCCTTAACCAATCAAGATGAGCCCAGGAATCCAAATTTACCTATAAACTTCACCTGAAGTTTGGGACTACATTCTCCCTTCAACTTTGGGTACACTGTTGTTTGGAAATCTTTAAATCTTTAAAAGATTTAAAATTTAAAATCTTTTTTAAAATTAAAAAAAATTTAAAGATCTTTAAATGGAGAAATGTCTGTATCACACATATAATTTTAAAGTATTGGTATATTACAAACGCTAGAATAAAGGCCTTCTGAGGAGCTACTTTTTAAAACCTCTCCAACTGTTACTATAGATAAAAAAGGAAAGAACATCTCCAATATACCTTATATTTGTATCTGACAACGTATCTCAACAAACCACCTCATCCTAACTTTGTTTGGGACCAATATTCTGAAGAGAAGAACAGAGGAGAGAAGAGGAAGGGAGGGAAGAGGAGGAGAGGGGAGGGGAGGGAAGGGGAGAGGAGGGCTAGGGAAGAGAGAGAGGGGAGGGGAAGAGAAAATAGATCACTTCCACTCAGTTTCACCAATTTAGAGCTTTGAGGAAAAAGTGTATTTAATAAGAAATAACAAACACATGTAGGGGATTTTTTTATATCGGTGGTGACTAATATAAAGAGGCAGCATGAAAGAGTGACAATAGAATTGGCCTCTAGATCTCAGTTCCCCACTCTGATATTCAGACATATATTGATAGACCCTGAATATGTCACTTAACCACAAAGTACCTTAGATAATGCTCTAAGAATTTTAAAATCATTTTTGATTTGCATTGCTAGAAGGGGTCTCCTGATTCACATAGCTTCTTAACATATATGACAGATAACTTCAATGATAGGTAACATGATAAATTCAAAAGGATAGTGTGATTTTAAATGTCAGGAGAGATAATGCTCAATAGAAATACATTTATTCATTTGATAAATGTTGAGGACAATAAAAGTAATTATTTACCTATACTGGGGACAAGAAATAAGGCATAGCAAAGCTTGAGTTATATGGAAAGATGATAGGGATGACTAGAAGAAAGCAGAATTATTTCACCTCTGCTTTCTTAACCAAGAAGGATGTTCTTCAGGATTGGAAAGAGAAAACAAAGAGTTGACAGAGAAAGTAAACCTACGGAAGAAGATCATTCATAACAGAGTACCTGCCTTCAATGAGTTTAAATCACCTATTTATGAAGTCATATATCCTAGAGAACAAAAAATAAAAATAAAGTAAGTAAAACTTTTAAAAATCAAATTAAAAGAGAAAACATGGACAAAGGAGATAGGACAGTTGGATTGAAAGTAAACAAAATTAGGCCAATCTCCAAAATGAAAAAAGTGACGTTTCAAACTAGATGCTAGAGATTTATGTCAATGACTAGGAAAACTCTAGGTTAGAATTAAAAAGGATGGTTTTCTATTGCTTAGAAAGGGAAGCAGAGATCACAATGAATTTGTATTTTTTCATTAAGGGTAAATTCTACCAGAATAACCTCATTTCCTTTTTCAATAGTTTGATTAGCAAATCAAAGAAAAAAATATGACATATATAATATGTAATGTAGATTAGCAAATCAAATAAAAATACAAAATATTTTTTCCTTGATTTGTTAATCTAATCATACTATTAACATATCATATATAATATATTCATAATATATAATCTCTATATGTAACATATGTTTTCAAAAGACTTTTGACAAAATCTCTCATGGTTTCCTTTTGAAGAAATTAGAGAGATATTAACTGGCTAATAGTACAGCTAAATAATTTATAATTAATTAAATAACCTTACCAAAGAGTATATTCCTGTACCTTAACCAATCAAGATGAGCCCAGGCTGCTAGCACAGGTTCTTAGATCTGCTTTTCTAAAGGAAAGCAACTCAAAATGGGTTAACAATCTTACTTTAATCAATCATATATCATTTACCTAGTTCAGGGGGAAAAGGTCAGCACCCCAAACTTCAGAGAATAGAAACAGAATGTACAAGCAGACAAAAAATACAGAGAAACAGATCAGCAGCTGGGCTTCCAGCTGTTTGACCATTACATCCATACCTATTCAGTTACCAGAGAGGGAAACACCAATATCCGGGTTTTCAAAGCTGGGGGAGTCAACAGCTGCCCAGAGTGTCATCTGGCCAAATCATACAACTCTTCCCCAAGTGAGCCCCAAAGCAAAACCTCACTTCAGGGTATATATAGCCTTCTCCTGGGTCAGGGAATATCACAACCCTCTTGACCCACTTCCCAATCACAAAGTAACAAGGTGTGGGCATTCCTGAAAAACAAGCCTCCTGCCATAGGCTCCATGTGGCTACAATCAGCCTATTAGGGGCAGAATATATTTTCAAATCAGGGAAGGTTCTCAGATTCACTTAAGCCTATCAAAGGCACCAAGGGGCAGAAAAGATCTTCAGATTCCCATTACACACATACATTTTCAGTATCTCTCAATATCATCTCTAAGACTATAAACTGTAGAAAAATTGTTAACTGCACTGGTAGAAGTGGTTTTCTACAATGATGAAATCACAGATCTGAATCAAAATATATACATGCATACACACATATATGTGTTTATGCATATACATATGTGTGTATCTCTAATGGATCTGTGACTTCATTGGTGTAGATGTTCAAAATGATATGATTGTGAAGACTGCAAACTTTCTACATCTTCTTATCCTGCATAATTCTTCTCCTCTGCCTCATCCTTCTCTTCTTCCTCCTTCTCCTTTTCCTCTTCCTTCTTTTTTCTATGTATGCGTGTATA
The DNA here is from genome assembly GCA_028646515.1 of Pseudochirops corinnae. Taxonomy (NCBI): domain Eukaryota; kingdom Metazoa; phylum Chordata; class Mammalia; order Diprotodontia; family Pseudocheiridae; genus Pseudochirops; species Pseudochirops corinnae. The sequence continues at coordinate 104,725,008 of CM053589.1, read as the reverse complement.
TGTGTGGATAGGTGGATAGATAGATAGATAGATAGATAGATAGATAGATAAATAGATAGATAAATATACACACATACATATATGGGTATACCTACAAAGTAAATCCTATATAAAATAAGTACCTATTATGATTTTTTAAAATATTTCATGGATAATAGGGTACTAACTCTTGACATGTATATATGCTATCCATCACTTTCATTATATTATTAGTCTATCTCTTTTTCTTTTTTCTTTTTTTCTTTTAGTTTACATCATTCATTTCCATGAAATTTTGAGTTACAAATTTTCTCCCCATCTTTCCCCTACCCACCACCCCAAAACAGCCATCTCATCGTATCCCCCTTCCCCCAATCTATTCTCTATGTCTTCCCCCCTCACCCCTCTGACTTTCTGGTAGGGCAGGATGGATCTCCCTACCACAGTGCCTGTGTATCTCAAGTTCCAGTTGGTCTATCTCTTTTTCTAATGATACAGTCCTTGGTGGTAGCTTTTACTCTACTTCTCACCTGGAAGCCATCCTTAGTAAAGTATCCCAGGAAACTTACACTCACCTAATTTTTCATTGCCCCTTGGGTCCCTTGTGCTGCTCCATGATTCACAATCATATTGTATCATTGGGAAAATACTGGTGTTAACATAATGGACTTTTGCTCCATTGAACCTCCTGTAATCATTAAAACTACTGAACAATTGTTTAAGTACGATTACAGTATCTCCCTGATATTCTATTCTGGATCCAGAAAATTGTCCATTGACAGTTTTTGTCGAAGATATGTGTACAATCTTATCAATAACTGCTATTCCTCCATCTTGTTTTCCAAGTTTACCTTAAGAGATCTATCTCTTTATAAGCTAAATCTCACTGAGGAAGAATGGGTAGTAATTGAGAGTTTGATACAGTCAACATAATATCATATTCTAATAAGAGTATCTAGAGAAGCTAGTAATTAATAGGGAATCCATCTTTTGTTTATACTTCATGTAGGACATGTGCATGACCTTGGTGAATACCCCTAAAGAGGAGATGTCTCCTTATTTTACCAATCATTAAAAAATATATCTCTAATGATTGCATATGTCATGGATCCTCATATAATCTTGGCAATGTACATGGAAGACAATTTGTTAAAAGAAAATCTAAGGCTGAATTTTGTTCTAAGTCAAATGTCGCTTTGTAATTAACTTCAAAATAGACACAGCTGGATCTTATAGTCTACACTTTCAAGTTAATTGTGAGACTATGGAATGTTTGACACATATATGTTTCATTCTCATATTTTCATCAAAGTAAAGACCATTGCATGAAGATGTTCTAATCACGAGAAAGTAGGCTCATGGGTCAGTAGTTGGTGATATTTTTCTTCTCAGGACAGTGGAGGCTAAATCGATTCATAGGGGTAAACCCATACAGTGTATTCAGAATTTCCCTTCCTAGACCCAGTGGTTCACAAGGTACTTTGGTCCCTTTTTCTATGTTGGTGACCCAGCACTGAAAGGTCTTTGACATTTGGTAGGATATAGTAAACCCTGAATGGTTCTTTGGGGTTGTCTTCCCCCACTCACATGAAAGGAATAGTGTGTCTGGGAGGGAGGGTTATGTAAACTCTCTACAAGTTTCCTTCCTTCCTTCCTTCCTTACTTCCACAGAGACAGCTTCTTGCTCAGCCTCTCCTACTTTAACACTTCAGGTGGCATCATGTAACATTCTGACATCAAAACAAAATGCAAAATCCTTTCAATGCTAGGTCACTACATGAGTGGAAGTTTAGACTACTCTGCTTGACCAAGGAATGAAAGTTAAAGCATAATCGGTTTTGGCTCAATGTAAGGAAATAAATCATAATATTATAGCTATCCAAAAAGCAATGATCACCCATTATTAGATGCCTATTATGTTCTAGGCACTGAGTGTACAAAGACAAAAATTAAAAATAAAAATCTGTCCTCAAAGAGCTTATGTTCTCTCAGGAACTCTGATTATAAAGCATTACCCCATTATTGCTTGACTCCATGTAAAGTCAAATTAAGTACTTCACAGGGATACTATATAGACAACCCATGTTTCATGTAATGATTAGGCTAGGTTAAGAGACGACATTTGATGTCCCTTCTAATACTAAGATTCTATAATTTTTGATTATGTGGAATAATTTCAAGCCTCTTTATCTTTTATATTAGAATTCAATTTACATATCCAAATTTAGTACATGATATAATAGTTTTTGATAAAGTACCCCATAATATTCTTGTGAATAAAATGGAGAGATATAAATCGAATAATAAAGGATTCAAAACTGGCCAGCTGGAAAGATTCAAAGAGTGGGTATTACAGTTCAGTGTGAGCATGGTAGGAAGTCTACAGTGGAACACCATAGGTATCTGTGCTTGTGCCTATGCTGTTAATCAATTTTTTTTTTAAATCTATAATTTTAATGTCTTAAATGATATGCTCATTTTCAGATGGCACAAATCTGGGAAGGTTAATTAATACAATGGATGATGGATCAGGAGTCAAAGGGATCTTGATTTGTTACAGCATTGAGTTAAATACATATATATGAAATTCAATAGGTGTAAATGTGGTCTTACACTTGGGTACAAAAAAATAATGACTTCAGTAGTACAACATGGGGAAGGCATGAATGGAAGGCAACTATTCTGAAAAAAAAAAAGAAACTGGTGTTTTAGCAGTCAACTAGTCAAATTTGAGTTCTACTCCACGACCTAGCCATTTTTTACCTGTTGTATAATGCTCAGTTCCAGGTACCAAAGTGAAAGAAGACTGATACGTTAGAAAGTGTCCAAAGAAAGGCAACCTGGAAGCTGAAGGTTCTAGAATACAAGTCACATGGAGAACTGTCCATGTTTAGACAGCAAAAGATAAGAAACAGGCAAGATATGATAGTTCTATTCAATATTTGTTAACTTGTCATGTGGAAGTAAAATTTATTCTGTTTGGTCCCAGAGGACTGAACCAGGAGCACTGGTGGAAGTTGTAAAGAGCTCAATTTAGGTTTTATGCTAGGAGAAACTTTACAACAAACAGAATTGCCCAAAACTGATTGGACTGACTCAAGAGGTGTCAGGTTCTTTCACCTTGTAAGTCTTCAAGCAGGGGCTGGATGGTCACTTAACTAGTTATATTCGGGATTCTTTTTGTGTAAAGTTTAGACTAGATGGAAGCTAAAGTCTCTTCAAACTTATAAATTCCGTATTTTAGCAATGATTTTCTGCATTTTATTGAGAATCCCTTTTTAGTTTTGGCATTAGGGGCTATATCCCTTATAAGCTATCTAGTCCATCTGTAGTAGGTTGACAGTTTAAGGAGAGAATCATAAAGCCTTGAGTTCAACCCCAAAAGCATAACATATTTTGCTATATTTCGTAGCCATGGGGTAGCTATAAATGAAGTCCCCTAATGATTTTTCTTTGTTCAAATCATGCTACCTTCTTACTTTCCTCATTATAAATTCAAAATGAAGAGTTTCTCTACTAATATTAATTATCTTTCCAAATATAAACCAAGAAAGTATAATCCTTCAAAGACAAATAATGGTTCAGCTTTCTTGCATGGTCAAAGAATCTGGTTAACTATTTTCATTACTAAAAGTTATCAGATTGAAATCTATAAAATTCCTGAAAACTTCCATTTAAGTTTCAAAATCTCAGAAAGTAAATGGGGAATGGTCATATTTAAGATAAAAGAACTATAGATATGGAACTAGAAGGAACTTTGAGGTCATCTGGGGCAACCCTTCCCCTCATCACTTACCCATTTGGGAAGTGATTTATCCAAGGTCACATAAGTAGTAAATGGCAGAAACAGGTCTTTTTTATTCCAAATCCAGTTGTCTTCCCTTATACAATTTGATCCAATGAATAAATAAATCAATACTTATCAAATTTTCCCTTATGCTTGTCAGAGCTAAGCTTCTCTTAATTCTGGCTGAATTGTTTGGCAACTCACAAAAGAGACAGACCAGTTAGAGAATAATCATTGTGGTCCATCACAGATTCTAGAAATGTATAGAAAATATGTGCTATTTGTTGGTGAGAACTCAAAGTCAAGTCAATGTCTCATGATAATTTTTCATGACTGAAACATAAAACCAAGGTGTTCCCTTTGGAAACCATTAAGAATTGTTTCCCATCTTTTACCTAGTGCATTCTGTGTTATATAACTAAACTGTGGCCAAATCTGCATGTCACCTTTTGACATAGTCAACTCAAACAGTGCTCAGATGATAACTTAAACAATAGAAAACCTTTGACAGGTAAGCTTTTAAAGCCTCAAGAAGATGTACCAAAATTTTAGAGTATCAATATTCATGTGCTGCTCTTACCTTGTGCTGGATTTATGCTTGTTACCTGCATGCATCTTGAGACCAAGGAAGGCCAAGGTCATTCTAAATGGCCCACAGCATTGTATGGAGATGTGTCTCTACGCCTAAGTGTTGAAAAGTTAATCCACCTCATTTCTGGCTTGTTGGTTTAGCACCTATTTTTGCCTTTTCAAATTCTGATTCATTGAGAGCAAGAGATACACATGTGCTCTGTTCCTCTTTAGAGAGGCCTACTGAGCACATATTAACACAAGATAAATAAACGTACTAAAGAGACTTCTGCCAACAAAATTTCCCCAACTAGTGAAAGAAAAATATACCACTAGAGGCAAAGGAATGTTGAGCCCTAACTTAAAAGATGGAACTTTCTTTTGCTTCTAATGTTTTCAATGTCTCTCATTTGCTGTGGCTGTAGTCCTCTCTAGGGATTGATATTTCAAGTTTACCCAAGCCAGATGGAATATGAGATTATTAGGATTTAATTTTCAGATAAACCACAAACCTGGATGAGCTAATGTTATTCCAGATGCATTATCTCCTAATCTTCAGGAAGAGAATATTTCAGAGGAAAGGAACATGGAAGGATCTTCCCTGAAAGAACACTAATGGCAGTTCTTAATCCCCTATTCTACATGGGAAGAAAAATGCTTGCCTACAAACTCAGAGGAACATTACCCACCCAAGTCAGGGCAAGAATCAAAATTCCTCTGGAATTCTTAAAACATTGCAAAGTGAGGACAGATCATAATGTTAGATATGATTTATCTTTAGGTTATTAAAAATGGAATTCTTTGAACTAGAAAAAGAAACAATAAACAGGTTTAATTCTTATAAATAATATAAGCATAGTTAGTTTGAGGAATACATACCACAGTGATTATATGATTAATCAAGTATTTAAGAAAATGAAACAGGTAATCAAAAATGAAATGTATTTGCCTTTTAAACCAGTTCCCAGGACTATATGCCAGATCTTTTTGTGCTCATCAAATTATCCAAAGATTCAGTGTTCAGCTATATAAACTTCATTATTCTCATGTGTAAAAACAAGAGCTTTAAAATTTTGAACTTCTCTAAGAAGTTCAGTAGAAATCAGTGAATTTTTTAAAATGTAAAGATATTTACATAGGTGATCATGAGAAGCTACAAAATGATAAACATTTCAATTCATGGGGGAATAGGGTATACTAAAACGAGAACTGGACTGGAAGTTAAGAGATATGGATTCTAATCCCAGCTCTGTCACTGACTAGCTATATGACTACATTCAAAGCACTTAACCATTTTGATCCTCAAATTATTCATCTGTAAAATGAGGGAGTTGAATTAACTGATCACTCATTTGAACTGCATTTGATTTTAAGTCTTTTATTATGAAACTGTATACAAAGCTCTGAGAAGCATTACCCCCTTTTCATAGAAGTAACTTTACTCAGTGATGGGTACAGAATATCCATCAGAACTCAAATCTACTTTTCTTAGCTTTCCCTTCTCTGCTTTCCAGATTTAGGTCTTCCTTAATGGCCATTCCTTGCAAAGTTTAATCAACATATTCAGAATCTGAGTTTACAGAATTGGTTTGTCTTGCCTTTACCTTAAATCCAATATGGCCCAAGCCACACTCATTATTACCTACCTCCAAATCGCTGTAACAATACTGAGATTTGAAGATCTTCCATGTCCCTTGAGCTTGCTGACATAGCAGGAAGGGGTGGAGCAAGAGAACGCCAGAACCAAGCTAGTCTCCCTCCTGTGCGGACTGGAAGCGGTGTCAGAGGCAGTGGCTGCGGCTGCGAACTCTTTTTGCTT
>CM053589.1:104697664-104718353 GCA_028646515.1 Pseudochirops corinnae | reverse complement strand
ACTTTTCCCCCTGAACTAGGTAAATGATATGTTTGATTAAAGTAAGATTGTTAACCCATTTTGAGTTGCTTTCCTTTACAAAAGCAGATCTAAGAACCTGTGCTAGTAGCTGCCCTAGGCATGCTAGGGTGCTTGCTGTTACAGACCTTAATTTTCACATCTAGAAAATGGGGATAATATCACCTGCCTTACTTAGTTCACACAGTGGTTGTGAGATTCAAGTGACATAACACATGCAAAGTACTATACAAACTTTAACATGCCATAAAAACTGTAGGCCATTATAAACAAAGAGAAATTTAGCCATATCTTCACTTTGATCAAAGGCAGCCTTAGAAACTGAACTTCAATGCATACATCCGAGGAAGTAAATGGACAATATGTGTGAAATTGTTACACAGTTTGCAAATAATCAACTATCTCTCCCAACCTGAATGAGAACTGACCTTTAGCTTCAATGATGAGTGGCTCTGAAGCAAATTGCCCACATGGAGCTCATATTTGGACCTGTCTGCTCACTTATGTGTTGTCTCATAGAAAATATAATAGAAGAATGGTAACGATATTTTCTACAGTCAAGATAAACTGACCAAGTATGAGGTATGCTGTTTCAGCATCCAGAGAGAAAAATATTTTCAAAATATATTCAGTGATTTAGCTTTACTGAGAAAGAAAAAAAAAACAGGTGCTTACCATCTAGCTAGACCAAGGAAACACAGATTTAAACTGAAGCAAGACTGACTCAGGTTAGAGAAAAGAAAATGTTTTTCAACCTTGTTTTCAAAAACTAGAAGAGGCTATAAAGGATATTTAAGGATTTTTTTTTCCCCTAGGAAGATTTTAATACTAGGATAGTCACCCATCTGTGGTATGATTTAAGAGCAATCCTGCCTGGGGACAAGGAAATGGATGAGGTGACCTCTCCCTGTCCCCTCTAAGCCTAGGATTTATGATCTTATGGCCTTCTCTTTGCTGCTGTCCACCCTCATGGAGATACTCCAAGTGCAAGACCACCTATTTAAATCATGGAAATGCAAACTCATCATAGTGTATGTGTTTAGGGGGAGGGAAGAAAGTACAACAGAATAAAAAAAGAGGAGCTAGATGTGAATTGCACCATAAGTGCATTATTGGGGGTTTATATCTTCTTTTGAAGTATACAACATTAGCCATTGTCAGAGAGAAGATACCAAGCCAGACAGTAATTGCAATAATGGAACCGACAAATGGTCTATGTTCCCATTAAAGTCATCAACACCTCTAATTTTTGAAAGGGGCTTTTTTGAAATACAGTAATTGTGATTATGTTGTCCATAAAGGCTATGGAAGATCAGCAATTGTCGGCATGCCGCTTGCTAAAAAGTTGCATTGCTTTTCCAATCTGCTCCTGGCTTAACAAAAGCAAATCTAAATGTTAACACTTAATTTATTTCCAAATACTCTTATAGATGAAATGTTTTATAGCATTAACAAACTATCCATAGGATCTTCTTAATATCTTTCCAATTCTTTCTGACTTTTTAGCTGTGGTTTTTAATCCTGTGTTTTATGGTATGTGACTCTTGTTCCAAAACAAAACCATTTTGGTCCTCTTTCTGGTTTTCTCTAACCTTAAAAAAATCTGTCCCAGTTCTTCCTTGATAACCCCTCCCCCATTTTTTCTTTTCCTCTAGTAAGTCTCCCTTTCTCTTGGATTTCTCTCTTCATTCCAAGTGATTGGTGGGCATCTCTCTATGTTCTTACTTGAAAAACAAAAACAGCACATCAAGCATGGTGCTTTTCAATGGAGATATTCAATAGAGTAATACCAATGGCAGAGTGAGGATCTTTTTTAGGGGCAAACCCTTCAGCTCCTGATCACCACCCTAGGGCCTAAATCTATCCACAAACATGCATAGCTCCTATTAAAGACAACAAAGCCACAGAAGTTAATCTCATTGTGGAAGTCTGAGGCAGTTGGGCATCAATAGGTGAGAGTAGAATGTGGGCCATCAACATTATTAGTTAATGCCAGTTCCATCCTTTTATTCTACTTCAATTGCAAAGGAACAAAATAATTTTATATATTGTAGGATTCAAAATCAAAAGGTAGATTGGTTATTTTCCCTCTGTTTTGAAGAAAAAAAAGTGTAGTATCACTTTATTATCCATGCTTCCTCTTTCACAAGTGTTTAGAACTTTATAAGCCAACCACTCCAGCACTTCATTAACAAGATTCCTTCATTCTGGCTCTCTCAGCCAATCAAAAGACAAGACTCAACTCTGCCTAATTTAATCTTTAACAAGGTTCTATTCCATTGAAAACAGTATGAAGTGAAATTTATGGACTAACATTCAACTGTTAAATTATTCTCCACATCTTTTCAGGTCTACTCTCCACTCGGCTGAAGAATCTTTTATTGGAAAGAGTAAATATATAAAAACCCACTGTTAAAACACTTAACAAATCTCTCCTGTCAAGGCTGTGAACTGCAGTGTGTCCATTCAGGTCTGAGGCCTCTGCTTCTCTTTTTCTTTCTTTGTTTAAAATATGCTGACCACACAGTGACCTCTTCTAACCCATCGGTCGAAAATTACAACCAGCCATACAAACAAGCAGCTTGAGGTCAGAAAGAGCAGGGTCTGCTAAAAGTTAGTAATCATACATTAATTCCCTGACATAATTAATCAAAATGAACCACCGTTATCTAGCAAGAAACCTTTAACCTATTACAAAGGGGTCAATTTGCAAACCACTTGAGCCTGGGAGTTTGGTACAAATAGCATACGCCCTTCATCCAGGATGCCCTAAGTAGGGAAAAATGCCTTTGAAGTCCAACATCTACTAGATCTAGATATAATTTCATCAGTCAAGTTAAAAGGCTGACTCCCTCCAAAAGGATTACATGTAGGTCTGTCATATTCCCTAGGTGACTGAACAATCCATTTTATAGTCTTTTTTAGTTAGAATTTGTTGTAGAATTGAGTAATCGTCAAATGATCCTACCTACATAAATGACAAAGCTCATAACATTAAGGTCTAAAAGGAATGATTTGTCCAAGAACCTGTTTTGGTCTACTGAGACCTATTAGAAGTTACTTATGCTGATGATCTTATAATATTTCTATTTTCAAGATTAAGAATACAGGATTTATATGATACATATAATTGTTTTAAAAAAAAAACCTGAGGTTAATTTTATTTACTCATTTTGAAGAAGAGTTAGTGAACTCTTAGAGCTAGACTTTATCTATTCCAATCACTTCATTCTACAGGTGAGGAAATTGATGCCTAGGGAGGTGACGGACCCTATTCAAATCATCCCTTAAGCATTATACATTAGTCAAAAAAGGATCAGTATCTATTCTATAAAATAATTTCACTGATAGGACATATGTGATCGTTGACAATATAGGAGATACAATCAACAATACTTTGACCTGCAGTCATCCTACCAACTGCTTCTTCTATATCCAGAGCTTTATAATTCTGCCAGGATGCCAGATGTATTTAACTGGAAGAAATTCATGACATCATATCTTTTATTTGGAAATATCCACATCATAGCACTGTTTACTAATTTGGGAATATTAAACACAAGTCTTAAACACATTAACACAGCACCAAAGTTCTGGTAAAGATCCAATTTATTAGTGTCAATTAGCAAACTTGGAAAAGGAAAACCATAGTACCCTCAGAGTCAATGTTTTTATAGCAGCATGACACTGCTGAACTCTGATAAAAAAAATGTTCATCCAAATAATATATATGGAATGTAAAAAAAAAGTGCCAGGAATTCTCAATAAACTGAATAAATGTCATTTTCTTGATAATCACATGATTGGATTCTGGGCCTTAGTCTGTAATGATATGTAACCAGTGAATCAACCTTAAAAGAGAGCACTTTGTTCCTATTTTTCAGCCTCTGGCTAACTGATTTCTATGCAATTGGTTTGTTTGCATAGTCAGCCAGATATAATCATTCAGGATTTTAAGGTTTTATAATTTAATCAGTGTAGGTAATCTTGCCACTGATACAGAACAAGTCCCCTTTATGTCTTTTCAAAGGTTCTTCAAAAATTTCTGTGGTTCAAAACTCCAGCACCGCACAGTCACGGAGTATGAATTTTTTAAACATTGATCAGCTGGTTTTCAAACAAGAGATAAGGTTCTGTCATTGTGCCATTACTAGAAGATTTTCTAGATTTCATTTTTGGCTTTGCTCGACCCAGACTTGACTTCATCTTATATGCCTCCAAGAGAGAAATTAGGTATCTCAGGAAGCGTACTAGGTAATTCTTTCAAACCAACCGCTACACTTTTACTTTATTAAAAGGAAGCTGAGAAAGTTAAGGCTACGTTTTTAGTGCCAAGGAGTGAACCAGGTACAAGAAAAGTATCCAAATATGATGACATGTCATCTGAAATGAATGTCATTTACATAACCCTGCCTGAACATATCAGTTAACAAACATTTATTGAGTACTTAGTATGTACCAGGCACTGGGCCAAGAAGAACAGAAGATACAAAGAAAGGCAAACAAACAAACAAACAAACAGTCCCTGCTCTCAGGGAGTTCAATCTGATGGCAGAGACATGAAAAAAGCTTTGTACAAACAAGCTGCATACAAGATAAATTAGAAATAATCAAAAGTGGGACCAAGAAAAGCATCCTGTGGAAGGTGGGGTTTTAGTTGGGACTTGAAAGAAGCCAGAGAAGCCAGAAGGTAGAGATGAGGAGGGGCAACATTCTCAGTTTGGGGGACAGTCAGTGAAAATATCAACAGCCAAGAGACACAGTATTTCATTAAAGAAACAAGTGTCACTCAATAGCAGGGTATGAGGACATGAGTAAGATAGAAGACTGGAAAGGTAGAATGAGGCCAGGTTCTGAAGGTTATGTCTGTCTCATCTCATTTTGTCTTGTTTGGACTAGCCTGTGAATTCAATGGTCTAGGGAACTCCTAGTGAAGAAACTGTCTACCAGTGTAGATCACCAACTATTCAGGAAATTATAGTCTTAGAGAGGTGCCCAGATCACGGAGATGTTACATAACTTGCCCAGGGTCACACAGCCAGAATGTGTCAGAGATAGAGCTTAAACCAAAATGTTCCTACCTTCAAAGCTAGTTCACTATCTACTATGCCCCTACTATCTTTTAAATATAAAGGTATATGTTTGTGTACATACAATTTAGTTTAAAATACAAATATCACATATATTTCACCTAAAAATCACTTAATGTCACTTTGCTAACAGGTTGTCAAAATAAGCTTCATGTAGGTTGACTACATTGAATTTCATTACAAAAAATAAACTACATGGATGTATGTGTATATGCACAGCCCAAAAGGACCTCATAGAAGAGCACAAAAAGTCACCTCTCAAAACCAGAAAGAAGAATAATTTTTCTATTACGTGACTTTTGGGTTCTTTGCTCAAATGGAGCCAAAAACCTACATAGCTGCTGTGTTTAAGTATTTTAGGACTGGGCAGTCAGGAGTGGTCACCATTCTCCTGGAATAATATCAGTCAGCATTGCTAACCCTTTTATACTACACCTCCTATGGTGGCTTTATTTTAGTGAGTAATGCCACTGTAGAGAGGCACTTCACCCAGGGAGGAAGGAAGGGTCATTCTCTCCCCTTGCACAGAGCTAAAGATGACTTCAGTTTGTAGGTTTAATAAGCTCCCTATCCTACATGCTACTTGAGGAATCACACTCTTCTCGAGATACTTCCAGAAGACAAGGTACAATGGCTATAGTAGTTACCTAGAAGTTAGACTCAGCTAGCATGATTCTGCATAAATCCAAATCATCTCTATGAAGCTCAGTTTCCTCACTCATAAAATATAGAAAGTAAGAGATACAACCTACTTACACAGTGTTGTTCCTGGGAAATGGCCTCATAAACCCTAAAAAGATAGGCAAATATCATTATTCTAAAGTGTTATTATTATTAATAATATATATTCATAATCAGAATGGTGATTAAGAAATTATACCTTTAATCACACTGTTATAGAACAGTTAAATTACATCAAATGAAATATAAATCCTAGATATAAAATATTTTGTGAAATAGCATCACCTTGAACAAAAACAGAAATTATTATTGTGCTATGTTCAGTAAAGAAAGACTAGCAATGCAAAATCAGAGCCAGTCTTAGAATTAGGAAGACCTGATTTCAAGTATTGCCTCTGACCCATATCATCTGAGTGATCGTGGGTAAAATACAACCTCTCAATGCACTAGACATCTCTCTAAGACTATAAGCTATGGAGCTGAATGGTGAAAGGATTCTTCCCATTGGAAGGATCCTTTATAACTGATGAAAAATAGGTTTAGACCCTTCTCCTCTTAAAAATAAAATAAATAGTAAAAGAATACTGTGGATCCCAATAATGCATCTATTAGGGGATAACAAAATGGATCTTACATTTTAAAACTATAATATTCTCAGCAGTTACACATAGAGTTCTAACATACCTATCCCTATGCACATAGCACTTTCCTTACAGCATTCTGCATTCCCATCCTAATTCTGTCTCTGACATGGTAAGAACTTTAAAGTGCTCTGAAGTTATTTATCATGGTAAAGAGCTTGAATGAATTAATACCTTAAACAGACAGTGTTTCTAAAAAAGGAATAGGGGTCAGTCACTGGTAGCTTGCTCTCTAAAACTGCCCTGAACTCCAAATGAATTATTTTAGAAACAATGTGGGGGAGGGGGGGGAATCCTCCTATTTTCCAGGCCAGTCACAAGTACTGCTTAAAGTAGGAAAATCACACATGTTGCATCTGTTCCCTCCCCCAGACTGCCTCCTTAAGTTCCCACAGGATGGTGAGTTTATTAGCTAATGCTTTGGTTAAAGTCCTCATCAGGCAATGTGATGAGCAACCAAACCCCCCTTTTCCCTTGTCCAGTGAAGCCCAGTTTGAACACAGCAACCACACAGACACAGACACAGACACACACACACACACACACACACACACACACACACACTTCACTCCAGCCTTCCTGGGAGAGATGAATCCCTGCTGGGGAAATCTGAAACCTGGGCCACCCTGTTTGTCCTTCAAATGGTAAAGCATCTTTCCTGAGAAAATGTGTAGTTGGAATGAAATACACTGTTAAGCAACCTCCTCAGAGCTGTACAAACACAGGCGGTAAAGCCAAAAATGCCCAAACTCCCCACACTGAGATAACAATAAGACCTTGTTTGTATCCTCAGAGCAGTCTTGAGGCTTTATTCTTACTAATGTTAGATACTTTACAAGGATACAAGGCAGGAGACATGACTTTATAAATATGGAAGGGCTTCACACCTTGAGACAAGATCCCCATTGTACCTTGGAATATGCAGAGAAAGATAAAAAAAATCCTAAAAGCAACTCTAAAATTACATCTATTCTCAAGGAAGATACAAATCTAGGCCAAAAAGACTACTTATTACAAGCTCATAGGAGCCTTTCTAAAAATTTCTTGTCACATGTGAAATCTTAGTAAGGAATGAGGAAACCATATTAGGTTAAATTTATATCATCCTTCCCCTCCCATTAAATCCTTTATTTATTTTTAGAAACCGACTTGGACATTCCTCTAAGAGAGCCAGCAAAGACAAACTAAAGCACTACTCTCCATTTCCTCTCCTCAGACTGTGCTGAGCACCTTTTGCAAAGTCCTAACCCAAATAGTAAAATGTTAAGCATCTCGTTCTGCAACTTAGTTTTGGGAAGCATCAGTCTAAATATTCTTCATTTCTGAGGAGAGAGGCATTTTGCAGATGATACCACTGGCTTAGAAATAAGGAGAATCCTAAATCAGTTTGTATTACAAGTTGTACCAACAACCGTTGGTACAGTAAGCCTATATGTACCTCAGTTTCCCTCTCTTAAAAATAGACCCGTGATAGTTCAACTAGTGAAGATTAATTGTAGAGGCCTTTGGTTTTTAGCTGCCTAAGAAGATTTTGTTTTTTGGTTTTTTTTTAATTCAAATACAACTTAAGATGATCCCATTTTGGAAACACTTCGGCTACCTCTCAGAACTCACAAACATTTCTCTGAAATAAATTCAGATTCTGATTCTCCTGGGTTTTTCCATATTGTTTTAATTTTTCACAGATGAAAAGTTTGGATCTGAATCTAAGCTATCTTACTCTAAGGGATTTCTCTGTAGGATAAGGACTTAGCCCGAGGTCTTTACAATATTTTTTCCCCCTACCATAGATATTCTCAGTCCTGGTTGTCTACAATTCTTTGTCAGGGTGTCTAGATATTTTAAAATACGATTTAAAATAATAAAATATTTTCTCCAATGAAAATCAATTTGAATTAACCAATTTAAAAACAAATGTATGCCATACAAAGTTTTTGGGGTGAGTAACACTATGTGAAAGCATGGAAATGAATAATATCCCAACTTCAAAAAAGTTGGAAATATACAATGTTATAATGGAAAAAAAACCAGCTATTAAAAAATAGATGTCCTACTTGCTCAGCAGAGTTTACTATTTTTCAATCAGGTTAGTCTAAAGTAAAATGAGATATAAGATTGGGAATCCCAGATAAAGCCATAAACTTGGCTAGGTATTCCTTTAGACAAAAGAGGGTAGCATTCCCTCTCTCTCTCTCTCTCTCTCTCTCTCTCTCTCTCTCTGTCTCTCTCTCTCTCTCTCTTTTCTCACCTAAAATAGAAGCCGCTGGTTATGGTAAATCTCCTAATGCGGATGTGAATTACCGAAATAATAAAGCAGTCTTTCACTAGTTCTATGTGGGGTAATGGAAGTAGATTTACAATTATATTCACTGCAACTGACTTTAGGTGAAAGGTACAGTGTGTGTGCAAATCTTTCCTTTTTCTTTCTTCCCAGGGTTCTTTGTACAAAGCTTTCTTTGGTGTTTACCTTCACACAGTAGGCGATTGAGCCTTACTACCATTGGTTGTAAAATGTCTAATGGGATGACTGCTCAGGCAGAAAGTTTCAGCTTCTCCCAGCTGAAATTCTTAGCCTTTCTTGTGTTCCTTAGCTACACTGCTGCTACCTCCAAACAAATGCAACCATCACCTTTCCAAATTAAAACCTGAAGCAATTAACAAAATCAAACAAATGCCACTCACAATCAAGAAGCATTCTCCTCTCTCTCAAAGTAAGAAGTTCATGTAGAGATATGTGCTAGGAAAGAACTCTTTAAATTAAAAATGAGCTTTAATCCTAAACAGATTGTTGAGTTTTCCAGAACCAGTAGATGCTAATTTAATGCCCAAGATGAATCCAAATCTATCCTTGAATTGATGAGCTCTCAACATTCATCTTCTCCACAAGTCATATATACTGTATGAGGAAAGTCTTAGACAATTGGAAGGAACTAAAGACACCCACTACTTTAGGGATGTCCAAAATGAAAAATTAGTACCTTGGACTACTACAAAGAATGCAAAGGTCACCCTGTTTAGACTATAGCATCTCAAGAGACTGCTGATTCAGAGATGATCATCGTGTTTCCAAATCAGTGAAAGAAGTTTTCCTCTAGCCACATACCAAAATATGCAAAATTCATTTTGGACAAAAGATGTAAAGATAGTGTTTTTAGAATTATTATCCTCAAAAGAACCAAGACAACACAGTTGGTAGAGAATACTAGTTTTGTTCATATGTAGATTATTAATTTTAATAAAGGATATACAAAATCTGATGCAAGTACTTTTTGGTGGGAATCAAAGAAGGTGAAAATGTATACACATAATACCCTGGCTGAGGAGGAGGATTTTGGATAGAAAATCATCCATTTCTTCATCTTTTTGTCTATCTGCTATTCTCTATGCTATTCTCTAAGTTGTTGCAGATCTTTAAAAAGTTCTCCATCATTTTATTACCCTTCTAAAAAGTCCTTACAACTTCCCTGTACTCTAGTATTCTGGCACTTGCTGGTTTGTGTCACAAGTTCAATTAGGTTATTTAGACACTTTGGACATTTAAATTCCTTGTTTGTGTATGTTTAAAATCAAGGCAAAGTGTCAGGGAAGGTTACCAAAATCCATGTAATTTACCTAAGAAACTAGTCTACTGGGTAAATACATATTGAGGCAATTTTTTTAAAGTCATATTTATTTACTCTGCACACCTCAGTCTGTGGAATAAATAAATATTTGAGATGTGCACTTTGTGTGTTAAAGTTCCTCATGAAAATGTATGTTGAGGCTGCATGTATGAGAAGAACCTCTTTTCAAAGTTTTATATCTGAGCTGTTTGACTTGTTTGAAAAAAGAGCAACTGGAACCATTTTATGGGCATAATTACTTGCCAACATTCTTCTCTTTTTTCCCCCGTTCAATTAAAGCATTTTCAAGCTGCACATCTGAAACTGTCAACAAAATCTTTTCCTTCCTTATCAAATTCAACTCATTTCACATGCACCAGAGAGTATGTTTTATGATTCTTTTCAGCCTGCCTCCCCTGTCAAGAAGGCTGGCAAACAATTTTAACTTGGGCAGATGCGCAGATTTAGGTATGTTTAAATGGATGAACCTTAGAAGCTGCTGTTACTCCTCTCCTCCCATAAAGCTCCTTTTCTTTGTTCTATTCTTGAGACCTGTTAGTAGTACCCTTCAGACATTTTATTGATCTTTCTCCCCCTCTAGCTCATACATGCTAATTGTACCTCTGTAGCAAAACAATCTTATTATCATGTTAATTAGTGGGAGGGCTGTTGAGGTTTTCCACTTCATTACCTGCTAATTTCAAGATAAATGAATCCACAGGTTACTAAGTAAATAAGGTCACCTATCAAAGTACTTGTAAACGTGTTTGTAAACAAGGGGAGGGGGAGAGTGGAAAGGATACATGTTTGGTTTTCAAATGAGTGGGATGGTCGAAAAAGGCTTTGGATGGATTTGGCCATCCCATGCTGGGGTGGCTGCTTCCCTTGAACTCATTTGTAATGGAAAGTGAGTGTTTGCTGTCCACCTGGTTTCCCAGTGGGACATTTCCTTTACTGCAACTACTTTGTCCTCTCAAAGGGCTCTTTGTGAGAAGATTACTCATTCTGTGGGTTGGGCGGGTTGTTGTCGCTTTTGTGGTGAGAGCCAGGAGTGAGGACATGCACTGGGCACAAGAACATTGGGGGGGTAGGGCGGGAGCGAGTATAGTGATTCACAATACTCTCCACTCCCCACCTCCAACTGTAGTTGTGTGGTTCATATTTTCGCTCAGTTGGCAGAAAAGACTCCCATGGAAAGAGACCGGGGAAATAAGGGATAAGGGAAGGCAAGGATTATATAGGCAGCAGGTTTCATAGGCAGACAGAAAAAGCAAACAGAAGAAATGGAAGAACACAAAATTTTGCCAGCAGGCTATTGAAAATCAAGAAAGAAATGAAGGCTCCAAATGAAAGCATTGATGAGAATTCAATATATGTGACCGCCTGTCAATTTCATAAACAGTGTCACAGAATAGAAGTAAAGGAATGGTTTTGCTGTTGAGAATATTATTGACGCTGGTGCTTATTTTTAAAAGTTTTGTATTTTTAACAGCAAGGGGAAATTTATTTTTGAAACCCTGTTCATGCTCACACTACTTTGTGTGTGGATCCTCCAGGGGCATCATCTCCTAACAATCCAACTGGCATCTGAAACATTGAATTCTCTCTTCTTTTTTTTAATTAAGATAATAAATTGGTCTTAAATTATCCCTGAAATCAGACCAGTGTTGATTACAATGGGTCTCATGCTGTGACAGCTCAAGATGATGTTATTTTTATTCCTTTTCAACGAGATCTTAATCTCTCCCTGCGTGTAAACAAATTGTCACAGTAACCTTGTTCTCTAATCTCCCAGTCGAAGACCTTTAAAGCATTGGGAGATAACAGATCTGACTGAGATTTCATCGGCTCTCCGCCTTTTACAGATATGCCACATCTCTCTCCCACTGCCCAAGTCTTTAAATGTTGAAGGAGAGTAATAAATACACATCACACGAAAAAGCTTTGCTTAAACCTTGGAAAATACTATCTGTTGTCTAGTTAGAACCATTTACTTGGAAATGAAATACAGTTAAGTACAATAGGGATGATCTCGATCAGCCCCTCACCTCCGTTACTGATTTTCCTTCTGCCAATTTGCCTACTTAGTCATAGTAGCTCCAACTATGGTGAGCTTTAGGCAGAGAGAGAGGAAATAGCTGGCTCTAGCCTGAAGCTCACCAGGAAAACAATTAACAGTTTACCTGCAAGAGACTTTAAGATAAGAAACTTGTATTAGAGAAATAAGTACTATTCTTGTTGAATTTTTTTTGTCACTTTATATAAGAAAACATTACACAAGAAGTCCCCAAATTCTTTGCTAGTCATTTCAATATACAAAGTTTTTGTTTTCTAGTGAAAAAAAAATTAATAACTAAAAAATACTTTTTAATAGTTGCCAAAAACTGCAGTACCTTCAAAACAAATTTGTGGTACCAGGGTAATATGATGGGTTTGATTTGGAAATAATCTCTTCTCTCTCCCCATCCCTAAATACACATCTTTATCCACAAGTAAATAGATAACTACTATCAATTTATTCCATTCCAGTATCAACTATGTGTTTCTGAAGATCATGGGATCATAGATTTAGAGGTGTAAGTAACTTCAGAGGTCATCTAGTCCAACCTCCTCATTTGTTATATGAGGAAATGGAGGCTCAGAGAAGTTATGTAACTTGCTCAGTCTCACCCAGGAAAAAAGAGTCAGGATTTACATAAAGGTCTTCAGTCTCCAAATCCTGTATTTTCATCCTTGGACCATACACAAACCTCATGTGCATTAGTATGACCAGATTTTGTAAAATTATGAAGTAAAGCTTTTCCATATATGAAACCTTGGGAAACTAGAAAACTTCTATTGTTCCTCATGTACAGGTGGGGAAAGTCATGTCCAGGCAAGTGAAGTGATGTGACCAAGGTCAGAAATGAAGAAAGAAGCAAAACCAGGATCTGAACTCAGGCCCTCTGATTCCCAAACAAGGGAGACAAAGAGAGTGACATATAGAGACAGAGATATATAGAGAAAGAGATAGACAAAGATAGTGGGAAGAGACAAAGAGACAGAGAAATACAGCAAGAGAGAGACAGAGAAGAAGAGCAAACAGTATCATGATAACCCAAAAGAGAGAGACCTTCCAGGAGGAAGGGACAAGGTCAGAAATCAGATGCCAAAGGACGAAGGAGTGAGAAGGGAAGAATAGGCAACAAGAATGGACCAGGTTTTTTTCTTTTTTTTTTTTCAGGGAGTTTGATTTTAAAGGAAAGGGAAATATAGGATGATAGCTTAAGGGAAAGGCAGGATAAAGTTATGGTTTTATTTAAAGATGAGTGAGACCTTTCCCATGTTTGTAAATAGCAGAAAAGGAGTTAGTGGGAAGGGAAATTAAAGATTAGAGAAAGGGGATGAGTGGGGTGGCAGTCTGTTGGAAGAGACAGGAAAGGATGGAATCAATGATATATGTAGAAGGATTGTCCTATGTGAATAAAACATAAACTAATGCAGAAGAAGAGAAAATAGGGGATAATATCAAGGAACTTAAAGAAGCGGAGAAGAAGATATTCACTGTGAATGATGTCTATATTTTTTTCCTAGTGTATGAGGCAAGGTTTTCTGTTGGGGGAGTTATATGGGAGGCAAGAAAAGAGAAGACTTGATTTTGAGTCATCACTATGAAGAGTGCAATAATCAATTAGTGAGGAATAAAAGGATTGCCTTGTCACAATGAAGGCCTAGTTGATAATAGATAAATTTCTGCCATGTAGTACAAATTTGTAGCAGATTCAGATAACATACTTATATGACTTGTATCACTGCTAAGAGCACACGGATATGTGTAGAAAATGTAGATGGTAGGAACAGTCTAGGGTTGAGGGTTAACAAGGAATAAGCAAAGTAGGATGAAGGATTTTGGGATGGGGGAGATATGGGAGATATTAATCAAGCTCTATTTTGGACATGTTGAATTTGAGATACAGATTGGACATCCAATTAGAGGTATCCAGTAAGAATAATCATCTTCTAGGATAGATCTTCTTAAACTGTGGGCTATGACCCCATATGGGGTCAAGAAAAAAATGGCAATAATAAAAGGTTTCTGAATGTGCAACAATCAAAAAATTAATTAAAACTCAAATGCTCAATGAATCCAAGGTACTTCTGGTAGCGCTGGCCCATGTTGCATTGTGTAACTTCATTTCAGTCTTGGTTCTGAACACAGAGCATGAGCATATGCCCTCAGGCCATACAATGCCAATAAATTCTGCCAAACAGGAAAAGGGGTCTCCCAAAGAAAAAGTTCAAGAAGCCCTGTTTTAGGAGACAACTGAAGCCTTGAGAGCTATTAAATCACCAAGAGAGAGTGTAGAGAGCAGAGAAAAGGAGGCAAGACGAAGCTTTAAGAAGTACTCATATGTAGTGGGTAGGAATTGAATAATGCTGATGCAAAAGGAACAGAATTTCACAAGCAGATAAGATAAATCACTCAGAAGAGGCACAAAAGTCATGGAAGGAAAAAAGAATAAAGGAGGTGGACAGTGTCAAAATGTGCAGAAAAATCAAATAAAATTAGGATGGAAAAAAAGCCATTAATTTTTAAAGTAGTTTTATAGAAGTCATAAACCAATATACATGTTCTAAAATAAGATGGATTTTTTTTTACCATTTTTTGTACCCCCAGATTAGTTAAAACCATAGGATTTTGAAGTTGAGATCATTGATAGTCTTAGAGAAGATTCAGTTAAATGACAGAATCAGAAGCTAGGCAGCAAGGGCCTAAAAAAATGTAATGGATGTAATGAGTATAGACAACCCTTGCTTAAGAGTTTAACCAATAAATTTAGAGGATAGCCTGGGTAGATTTGGAAGTGATCAGGAAGAAGTCAGTGAATAAGAAGAGAACAAGGATGAAAGAAAGTAAGAGAATAATAACTCTTTGGGCAGATAAGACCTATAAGTAGATAAAGTGTAGTAAAGATGTAGGTTTGCAAGTTAAGAAGATTGGTGAACTAAGTCAGGATGTTCAAGTGGAACAGTCAACATGTTTATTAAATTCCCCATGAATGATGACAGGAGTTGTGGAAAAGAAGAATACATTCTGTGGCCTTGTGATAACAGGAAGAATTACCTAGAGGGTAGTAGATGACTGTGACTGAGTGATATATTGTAAATTGTATGAAAATCAAAGGAGGTGAGATTGCCAAGTCGTGGCAAGGAGTGGTTTGGAAGTAGCATTGAGGAATAGGAGTATTCCAATTCCACCTTCTAGTCTAATGTATTAAGGGAATGTTAAAAGAACACCCAGTTGAAGATAGTACTGAAGAACATTTTTATTCTGGAAAGCGCCAGATTTCCATTACTGGAGAAAGAAGGGAAGGAAGGAAGGAAGGAAAGAAGGAAGGAAGGAAGGAAGGAAGAAAGAAAGAAAGAAAGAAAGAAAGAAAGAAAGAAAGAAAGAAAGAAAGAAAGAAAGAAAGGAAGAAAGAACGAACACAAAGTAAACAGAGCCAGGATAATGAGAATATTTTAGCAGTAGAGATGAGTTTCCAAAGAAAAAGGAAAAAGAAAACTCAGGTGGATAAAGACAAGATTGCAAGAAGAGGCAGGAGAGAGAACAACTGACATCCATTAGGCTTAAGCTAGGATCTTACCCACCTGGAACTAGGGAATAAATGTCCTCTCCCTCCACAGGCCAAGGATGATAGCACGGAATCAACACGGGCCAATGCTGCTAGTTCCTTGACTGGTCACTCCAAACACAAGGGACAAAAGAATGCAAGCAAATGGAGATGGGAATGAGTCTGTTCAGGTATCTGAGTCGAGAAAAGTCCAATCTCCCTGCAAGGTGGAACTCATGCCAGATTCCAGACTTGCATCTTTCCAACAAGATGGTAAACAAAAGATTCAACAAGAAGATGCTTTATATGTGTGGAAGCACTCAGCTCTCAATCTTTGATTCTCTGGAAACTGGGAATCTATGATATATTCAAATTCTGTCATGTAAGCATCTGATTTGAAGCTCTTGTCATGAAATCTTGATATGAACTCTTAAGAAGAGGCCTTTTGAGGCCTAATATGTGTTCAAGTCAAGTTGGCACAATTTTATCCCTTACTCTACTTCAGCCATTCCTATTCTTAGACACATAGATGCTTAATTGTTTTCTGATGTCAATCAAATCAACATGTAGCATCTCTGTATTTGCATACAACATTTCTACTGAGCACAAAGTCTTCCTTATTATTTGGACAGTAGGGACAAAGGGTGAGATGGGAGTGGTTGAAAAAAAGACAAGTGAAAAATCCAACTCGGTACTTTACTACTACTGACCTAAATAGTATTAGTTCAATGGTCTACAAGCTTTCTTTATTAGCTAACAAAATCCTTTATGGGTTCCTTATAGAGCAAAAGGATGATATGGATCAATCTGGAGTGAACTCAAGAGGTCCACAGAATAATTGATTTGAGGGACACTCCAGAGAAAAGGTGATTTCTGAAGCTATTTGAGGGAAATTATAGTGGATCTAGGGATTCAAAAATCATTTCAGTCCGTGGTTGAAAATTTCATCCCAAGGTTGCAAGCTAGAAGTAGCTTTTGAGGTCTATTTCTGTAGATTTTTTCCACACTTCTCCTTTTCTCCTTGAGAAAAAAAAGTTAATATAGTTTTCAAAGAAACCTGATTTTAAATAGAAGGTAATTAGGCATGGAAATCATTTGAATTATCAGTCTTATTGATGTATATATGTATATACATATGTGTATATAGATGTATAAATACATATTTCTGTTCCATAATCAGGAAAGTGGGATATTGTGTGGAAACATTGAATTTGGATTCAAAAGAAAATGTTACTATATTTATTACCTTGGGAATATCATTAACCTGTCTGGGCCTCAGTATCTTCATTTGTAAAATAAAGGATCTATACTAGATGATCTGCCAGGCTCTTTCTGTCTCTTAATCCTATGATCCTTTCTTTCTAAAGCCTAGAATTTGCCATGTTGACTCAAACAAATCAAATATTTTTCATATAGCTGATCCTGCTGAAGTCATGTAGGTAGAGCCTAAGTTCTGTGAAATATAATAGCCACTGTATAGATCAATGAGAAAGGGCACGATGTGAGCTCTTGTGAAGTTTACATCCCAAGGATTATCCCAACTTGAGCCTGGATCACTTTGACAATAGTTATATATCAAAATAGGCCTGGAGGGAAATGATCTAAGAATGTGCCTACATCTGTATGAAAAAGTAAAGATTTCAGTTAGATCTCTCAAATCTCATGATTACATGACAGAATCCAATTGTTTTTTCGTACGATTAGTATTAAATTTATTCAAAATAAAATCCTAGATGCAATACAATAGAAATTTTGGGGGCTTCCAATTAAGATGGTAGGGGCAGCTGGGTGGCTCAGTTTATAGAGTGCCAGGCCTGGTCAGTAAGACTCATCCCTTGATTTCAAATTCAGCCTAAAATACCTGTTAGCTGTGTGACCCTGGGCAAGTCACTTAACCTCAGTTAAGTTTGTGTCAGTTTTCTCCTCTATAAAATAAACCAGAAAAGAAAATAGCAAACAACTTTAGAGTCTTTGCTAAGAAAACCCTAAATGGGGTCAGAAAGAGCCCGACACAAGTAAAACAACTGAAGAACAAAACAACAAAAAAATTAAGATGGTGGCATGAAACGTCAGAGAGAAGCCAAGTTTTTGTTTATTCGGTTGGGTTTCATTTTTTTACACATATGCTTCTGCAGTGATCTAAAAGGGGTAGCTGCTAAAATAAAAAATTTATCATGAAATTCGAAGGAAAAACATCCATAAGTTGCATCATCCAGTCTCAGATTGAACAAAAAGATATTCAGAAGTCACTAGAAGAGGTGTCCTGCCAAGAAATTCAGCACAAGTTCAGGTAAACAGGCTTAAAGTCTGCAGAAGCACATAGGCCAGTGAGACCCCATGGGGAAACAAAGCCCTTAGCAAAATCTCGCCCAAGGAGAGTTGACCACAGAGTTCCGATCAGACCATTGGAAGTTAGCATTACTCTCAGTGTACGTGGATTAGAGTTGGAAACCAGTTGCAGGAACCCTGGAAATATAGGTAAGGACCAAATAAGTTCTAACCAACCCATCTAAGAGTACAGGAGCGGGTAGGTTCTGACTTGACAATTAAAAAAAATAAAAAGAAGAGGAGAGGGGAAGGAAGGAGAAAAAGGACAAGGGGAGGGGGGCAGCAATCAAGTTCTGATGTTGTAGATGCGAGTAAACGGAATCAACTGAATGCTATGAAGAAATATTGTGTAAGCCAACAGGTAAAGCCAGAAGAAGAGAGTAACTGCAAAAACAGTTACAAAATTATAAAGTAAAAACAACCAATAATACACACATACACACACACACACACATACACACACACACATACACACACATACACACACACACACACACACACACACACACACACACACATAGAAAAGCTTCTCTAGAATGACTACAGAAGTAGACCTTGAGGAAAAGATGCGAGAATGAGAATAATCCTAGATGGGAAAAACTGGATATTTAATGGAATAGACATTTGAGGCCTTCCATTTAAAAGACCAGTGCCGAATAGAGACTTTTAATTGCAAATATAGGAGTCAAGAGAAACAGGAAAGTAAATATATTTAAGCAAAAAAAAAGTTACATACTCATGAAGTACATCATATTCTAATAGGAAAAGAGACAGTGTCCCATCAAAATCCTAACATTTTTTTAATTTATTAATTAAATTTTAGTGTTCAGTATTCATTTTTATAAGATTTTGAGTTCTAAATTTACCCTTCCCCCTCTCCAAGATGGCATGCAATCTGATTATAGGCTATACCTGCACAATCATATTAAACATATTTCCACATTAGTCATGTTGTGAAAGAAGAATCAGAACAAAACGGAAAAACCACAAGGAAGAAAATAAAGAGAAAAATAGTATGTTTCTATTTGCATTCAGACTTCATAGTTCTTTCTCTGGATGTGGATAGCATTTTCCATTATGAGTCTTTTGGAATTGTCTTAGATTATTGCATTGCTGAGAAAAGCTAAGTCTATCAAAGATGATCATTGTACAATGTTGCTGTAACTGTGTACAATGTTCTTCTATTTCTTCTCACTTTAGTCAGCATCAGTTCATGTAAGTTTTTCCAGGTTTTTCGGAAATCTACCTGCTCATCATTTCTTATGGAACAATAATATTCCATTACAATCATATACCACAACTTATTCAGTCATTCCCCAATTGATGGGTGCCCCCTCAATGTCCAATTCTTTGTCACCACAAAAAGAGCTATTATAAATATTTTTGTACATATGGGCCCTTTTCCTATTTGTATGATCTCTTTGGGACACGGACCTAATAGTGGTATCCCTAGAACAAAGGGTATGCACAGTTTTATAGACCTTTGGACATAGTTCCAAATCACTTTCCAAAATGGTTGGATTAGTTCACAATTCCACCAACAATGCATTAGTGTTCCAACTTTCCCCCAACTTCTACAATATTTATCATTTTCCTATTTTGTCATGTTAGCCAATCTGATAGGTGCGATATGGCACCTGAGTTGTTTTAACTTGCGTTTCTCTAATCAATAGTGATTTTGAGAATTTTTTCATATGACTATGCATAACTTGAATTTCTTCATTAGAAAACTGCCTATTCATACGTTTGACTATGTATCAATTGGGGAATGACTTGTACTCTTAGAAATTTGACTCAGTTTTCTATGTACAAAATCCTAAATTTTTTAACAGTCACAGAAGGAATTAAATAAGAAAGAGGGGACAGAAGGTGTTTTTTTTATTCTGTTTTGTTGGTCTTGAGAGAAAAGAAAATGAGAGAATAAAGAATATACTAAGAAAGAAATGAATAAGGGAACATACCTTTTTTCTTATAATTAGGAAGTAAGAAAAGAAAATACAAACATGCAGAAAACAGTTGAAGGAGCTGGAGACGTTAAAATCACATGCACCTCACTCTCATCAGAACTGGACAACAGAAGGTAAAACACTACATATGTTAGGAAACTTAGTTTATCTCTCTCCTGGGGGAAAAAAAACTAAGAAAAATATAAACAAAAAAGGATTTAAAGAACTTTAAAAGACTTTAAGAAGTTAAATAAAATAGGTCTCTGGTGATTAATGAATGAGAATAGAAAGACAGATATATATTTCTAAGTTGACCATGGTATTACTGCACAAATTTAACCATATATTTTAGGTCTTTATCCTTATAAACAACTACAGAAAAGCATATACATATACATATACACAAAAGCAAATACAGAAAAGGATATACATATCCTTCAATGGCTGCATCATGATAAACACATAAACAAAGACTAAGTAGCTTAAATAACTGGTGGGTCAAAGAACAAATCATAGAAATAAGAGATACTATCATCAAAATGATAAAACAATTAAAAAAAACTTTTAGGATGAAGCAAAAAGAATAGTTAAAGACTATCCATGTAACTAAAGATTTTTATGAGGAATTTTTCTAAATGAATTGAACATGTAAACTTAAAAAGGCATAGAAAAACAACAAATCAAATAACCCAAATAAATAAGAAAAATAGAAATATTGAAAATAAAAGATTAGCACAATTGAGAAAACACTGAATTAATAAATAAAATCAGGACAGGATTTTCTTTTTA
>CM053589.1:104651307-104697164 GCA_028646515.1 Pseudochirops corinnae | reverse complement strand
TGACCACATTCAGCCTATTAGGGAACAGAGTATACTTTCAAATATCCATGGGTCCTCAGAGTCACGTAGCCACATTAGCAAAGGGCCTAGGGGCAGGGAAGATCTTTAGATTCCCATAACACTCTCTCAATAAAATGAGAGAAGACTACAAGGATCTTTTGGTGATTTAATATATAAAATAAAGTTTCAATCACTTAGTAGCAGCATTAAGAAAATATCAGAGGATGTTATAAAAATGATTATTCATATCTTACAAAAATACTTTTTTGGGGGTATTTCACATGATTTCAACCAGCTATGACTTCGAACATAAGTCCTAGGAAATTACCCAAATTTCATATGGGTTAAGTGATTCAATTGTTGTCAGATAGCTAGTAAAATTCAGAAGATTTGAAATCAGATCTTGCTGCCACCAATCCCAGAACTCAATGCATTATAACATGCTATTTCTGCTCAGCACTGTGTGCCAAACTAAAAGCATATGATAGAAAACATTCTATTCCTCATACCAGAAGAAAAGAAATAAACGAAAAAGATGCTAAAATAGCATATCTATAGTTGGCTAGAATAGGGACTCTTTTATGTACATCATGGACCTCTTTGGCAGTCTGATGAGACTATGGCCCTCATTTCAGAATAATGTTTTTTAAGGAATTGAAAGAAATGCAGTTTTTCTTTTAGAAGTTAGTGAAAAGGAAGATGCATTTTTTTTTCAATCCAAGTTCACAGACTGCCTAAAATCTCCCCATGAACCCAGTAGCATGCTGGATCCAGGTTTTACCGCCTCTCAAAGGGCATTGTTAAATCTTCATTGTGAGCATTCATTCACACTTTAGAAATTGAAATCAGCAAATATTATACATCAAGCCTTCATCATTTTGTTGGTCATCTAGATTTTAAAAGAGGGTGGAAAATATTAATGATGCTAATTAAATTTAAAAGTGTATTTTGTACATTCCCATCCCAGAGGCCTAGATGTTAAACATTTACTACCAAACCCCCGTGTGGACCCCAAGTTAAACCTCAGGGCTAAAATAACATCCATGTCTCCTAGAACACAGAAGATCATCCAAACAAGGACAACCTTTAAAAACAGAAAAAGGTCCCATATTTTTAATTTTGTAGAAAATTAAGCACATGAAAATATCTGAATGGCAATGTTTTAAAACTCAATCACCCAAGTTTTCTGTGATACCATGTCTCTAGATCCAGATACACAGTTATCAAGACATTCAGTAACAACATACCACATTACAACATTTTTGATCCACTTCAATTCTAGGCAAAACCTCAGAGGACTGAATTAGTTAACAGTTTGTATGGGGATAATGGAAAATATGACCTCATTAGCACCAGGTTTGTGTTTGTTCCCTAACACAAAAGTAAATTACAAAGTATTAATGTAGTTAGTGTAGTTTTAATGTGCATTGGGATACAATAAAACTTTTTATTAGGGAAGTGAGATGGCATGTTTGCACCACTGTATTAGCAGCCACGTTCTGATAGGGCAGCCAATCGTGTGGCCCAGTGGAACACTCTTATAATGATGCTGTAAAATTTGACTCTGATATAGTAAAATCTGTTTATGGTAAAACTACTTTTTTCATATGGTCCCATCAGGGCAGGTGCCTAACCTATTATATTTTGTAGTCCTATTTGGGTAGGATTTTAAAACTTGCAAATGCCTTGAGCTTAAGATTGGATGAAGAAAAGAACACACCATAGGATGTTATGACGCATTCATTGTATTTACCCCCCCCTCATATTTGGCACACAGTTGCCATCATTAGAGTTTAGAGTCCTGGCCTAAACAGAAGTATTGTAACTTAACACATTTTAATAGGCTTGTTTTGGATTTTTTCACTACCACTGGCCTATTATAAAATAACCACAGGTGCATTTACTTCAGGGGGGGAGGGAGGCGGCTAAAAAAACAAAAACAAAACACTTCCTTGCTTTTCCATGTTGAATGTAGTACTTCCTTCTTGGTTATTTTTTGCACTTTCAGAAATGCTGGCTGCTAGTCCTTCTGTCCATGAGTCATTATCAAGTTACTAACTACATGTTTTTAGTGTTAATGAATGACTGCAGGTGCTCTGGGCCTATAGCTTTGGGGCCTCTATATATGATTTTCTGCTTTTGCGATGGACAAGGGATTAAAACAAATCTCTTAACACACTTCAAATGAATCTAAAATAGCTCTCAGTAGGAATGAAGATGCCAGGAGTTCTTAACCTTTAGGACCAAACCCTAATTTGCAGATTTGAGCTGTATCCCATATACCTTCTTCCTCTCCTATTCAAGGTAAAATACTCAAAACTGGATGTAAGTGAACATAGAAAGTGACCCCTATCCAGCCTGAATAGATGTAAAGATATGGAATTAAATTTTTTGAAGGATGACCTAGGGATAGTACCTAAGTCTCTAGATACTCAGTGTAGTATATAGTACATCGTCTCTTGCAGGATACCACTGGAGAACCACTGATCCAATCGATGATTAATCAATGAGGTCAATTATTTCTCTAAGTGACTCACTAGTTTATCACTCTTGAGTGAAACATTTAATTTTAAAAGGAATATCTCCTATCTTCCCCATCTATTAAATTAAATAACATCACATTGAATAGATTATTTTTTTTTCAAAAAGACAAAGGGCCACCCTCAATCTCCAAGTTTACAATTTAACTATAATAAAACTTAGATTAAATAGAATCCTTTGGTACTAAGGTATTCTGGTTAACTGCATTTTCTGATAACTCAAGGTAAACTAGAAAAAAAAAAATTTTTGTTCCAACCCTCACTGTTGAAAAATCTTTCTAAAACATTATTGGTATATTATTCCATCAGTAATATTAAGCATAATTGAGTTTTTTCTTTGATGACTGAGGATTGTGCAGTGCCCCACGGTCATCCCTCTGAGCACTGATTCTTACTGTACAGGACTGAGTTTTAGATGCAGATGCCTCCAAAGACTGGGATTAAGGTATGACAACTTCCTGGAATTTTATTTTCAATTAACTAATCATTCCTCCGATAAGTTTACCTTCCTTTCACTTGCTTTTCTTCTAATAACACACCATAGAGGAGAAAAAAATCTTCCAGTTAATCAGATATTTCCTTTTGTGGGTTTAGTTATCTAGGGTTTTATCACGTTTTCTATTTGTTTACTGGTATCTTAGCAAATTTAAGTAATTTTGTTTCTAGTTATCTCATTTGCTTACATTCTAATTGTCACAGCTCCTATACTGTATTATAACTTCCATGTCTGCAGAGATTATTTCCGATTTATCTATGTTCTGTATTCCCCTAATACAATACAATGCACTATGATTACTTAATACATTTGCTGAGAGAAAAGTGGCTGAAAAATTCATTGTTGGTTTATCTCCCCTCCCCCCCAGATGATGTGTAAGTATAGAAATAATGGTTGAATTCAGTCAGGCCAAATGTTTTCAAAGTTCTTTAGTTCAAATAGTCATCCCAAAAAAATTTTTGTTTTTAGGATAACCAGTATTATTTACCACACATAGATATCTATTCTCTTAATCTGATTTTGTTTTATAATAATATTCACCTTTTTATGTAGTAAGTACTTCAAGAGTTACAAAGTACTTACTTTACAACAACTCAGTAACACAGTAGGGCAAGTATACTTCTCACCACTTTGAAGATGAAGGAGCTGGCTTTTGGTGGTAGTCAAGAATTGGAAATTTAGGGGATGCCCATCAACTGGGGAATGGCTGAACAAGTTGTAGTATATGGATGTAATGGAATACTATTGTTCCATAAGAAATGATGAGCAGACAGACTTCAGAAAAACTGGAAAGACTTACATGAACTGATGCTGAGGGAAGTGAGCAGAAGCAGAAGAACATAGTGCACAGGTAACAGCAACATTGTACAATGACCAACTTTGATAGACTTAACTCTTCTCAGCACTACAAGGATCTAAGACAATTCCAAAAGACTCATGATGGAAAATGCTATCCACATCAAGAAAAAGAACTATGGAGTCTGACTGCAGAATGAAGCATGTTATTTTCTCTCTTTTTTTCTTTGTTTCTTCTTTCTCACAGCTTTTCTCTCTGGTTCTAACTCTTCTTTACAACATGACTAATGAGGAAATATGTTTTAAAAAAAAGATGAAGGAGCTAGGGTTTAGAGATCAACATAATAGCCCATCAAATATTAAAAGATATGAACCAAGGACCTCTGAGTTTCTTCATCTGAAAAATGAGAGACCAGTGCTAACCTTCAGGTTATATTATTAGATAACAGATTTCTAAGCAAGTATGGAAAATATGAACTCACCAAAAAAAAAAAAAACAGGATGAATGAACATAAATTCATTACCACAATGGGGAATTTCAAAGACCATTTTCTTCTGTTGGTAAGTTAATAGTAACAGCTAAACACACCAAGGAGAGTACATATACTTCTTTGAATCAATGATCTAATTAATGTGGGTACTTCCTTCTTTTGTGATGATCACAACCTATCTTTATCTTCTTATCCCATTGTAATGGTAATACAATTTGAATTTGAAGATCCCTTTGTATTGGCAAAGGTAACATGTACTTAGCACTTAATAATTAATCAAGCCTCTGTTAAAGAAATAGAAGGTATGAATCCCTGTTGCTGACTTAACAGGAAAGGGTTGGCTGAAACAGGAAGCTAATGCTGTCTGTATATAAGGAAAGACCCTAGCTGGTAAAATCAGATCTTCTTGGAGCAGGCTTTGTGGAGGCAGAAGCTGCTGCCACCGGGGAGGCTGAAGAGGAATGGCTTCCCAGGCTAGAGAGAATTATTTTGATTTGGAGAACCTGGATGAAGATTCTAGGAACCAGCTGAAACTTCTGCTGAGTCTGAGGGCCAGCTAAAGCTGCTAAAGATTTCTGAGAGTCAGCCAGAGCTGCTGAGGAACTGCTGAGAATTTCTAAGGGCCAGCTGGAGCTGCCAAATGACTGAGGAAGCATGACTGTGATGCTGGTACTTTGCATGAACCTGTGGGTAGCTTTGTTAAGCCTGAACTTCCCAGGAACAGAGACTGTGAAGAATTTGAGGTGGAATGGACCCTGTGAGCTTCAACATGGAACAGAGACTGCACAGAGAACTGGACAAGGACCTGGAAGCTGTCTGCCTTTGAACCCAGGTAACAGTTTGGTGAATCCAGGTAGGATCTAGGACCATGGAAGGGGATCCAGGGAATCTGAGAGACCATCCTGAGTCAAGCCGAAAGAAGACTTTAGTTGGATACTGTGTACTGACTGAGAAACTAATTTACTAGTGACCTAGGGAAAGAGGGTCTGTGTATTTTCTGATGACTGAATAGTGAATGATAAAGGATGGTTGAATGATTGAGTTGATTGAATGATTGATTGACTAAATGATTATACTTAGTGATTGATGACTGAATAAGTGACTGATTTGGAACTTAGTGTGCCCCATGAGTGGAGAACTTTGACTATTGTACTTTGTGTCCCTTAAGGAGGCAAATCTCCTTAAGGATAAATTGAGTGATTGAGATGGTTGAATGCTTGAGTTACTAAATGATTGTTCTTTGTTGAAAACTTTGTGATTACTGTGGTGAAAACTATGTGGACATCTTAGTGATAAGTTGTTTGAATGCTGTATTTTGATTTTCTGTGATAAGTTGTAACATTGTGAATGCTGTACCTAGATTTCTGTGAATGTTTTGCTCTAATTTACTGTCAATGTTTTGCCCTGATTTGTTTTGGAATAGACTGTTCACTATATTGTGTAATCAGAACCTTAAAAGCTATTCACAGTAGCATTCTTCCGGAAAGCTGCTCATGCATATCATTACACCCATGAAATTTTTGTCCATACATTCTTTTTTTAAAAAATAAGTTTTTATTGATATCTTCTATTTCTTTCATCATCATTATCCCAAATATCTCTCTCCCCACACAAAAGCTTTCTTCTGTAACATGTAGCAATTTTAGAGAGAGAAAAAATCAGCAAATTGATCAATACACTGAAGAAGTCTGAAAACATGTACAATGTGTAACACCTGTGGACTTTTCACCTCCATTAAAGGATGGTTGTATGTATCCTCTCATAAGGAACAGAATTGAAATTAGGGTGGAAAATAAAGTTATTGGATTTATAAAACTGAAGAAAAGTCATTAGGAAGACTTGAGTATCAACATAGCTCTTTAAATCCATCCTATTTGCAACGCATAACACAAAGCTTACTGGAAAACTGGAGCTACAAAAATTACAAATGGTAATGCTATTATTTGGCATATAGTTGCCAAAGGCATTCAATATAAAGATTTTACAGAGGTGTCAACTGATATATTGCAAACACACAAACAATCTCAAACACTGTAAAATATGCAAGGAGAGCTGGAGCTAAATATTAAGCATATGAATTATATATTTTGCAATGTGAGCTAAGAAAATGCTTGCTAGGCACCATAGTTAAAATGAGCAATAAATACCAGAGTTAACGTTCATAATGCTGTGTTGTGGAGTGTTCCCCTCCTCTGTGAGTTTGGTTTTCAACCCGTGTCCTGGTGCTTTGGATAATGAAGCGATTAGACTATTCCTTTCTGTTACATATTTAAAACAGGTTTCAGTACTGCCTCATTTTAACATAAGGACTTGTTTTGGGTGCCAGATATGTGAACCATGAATATCAAGAGATTGTTCTTCCCCCTGCCAAGATAAGGGTTTGCTGCAGAGGCCAAACATATGTCTTTCCTTCTCCCCCCTTAGGACATTTCTGGATAAGGAGGAGGTGGGGACAGTATCCCATTGACTTTAGCTGATTTTAACATAGAAGAGGCTTTTTCACATTTTCTTTTTGATAATATCACTCTCTTTAAGCAGCAATTTTGATTTTAACTTAAGATTTAGCCACTCTAAGTCAGTTGACCTGGTCAACATAGAAATAGCTTAAGAAATTATCTAAGTCAAGAATTACCCAGAATTTCCATTCTGACCTCTTATTTTCAGAATCATTTCATTTTAGTATTAATCTCCCCGAATGACATTTTCACCACCCAAACTCATTCAAAAATTATTTCAAGGAGAAAAAATGATATAGAAAAAAAAATTCCAGGTATTTTGGAGGAATATACAAACATGATAGAGAGATTCCTCAATAGATATATGCCATGCTACCTTTGAGAAGATGTATGTTGTATACACACGAGAGAAAGAGAGAGAGAGAATGTGAGTGTGAGTGTGTGTGAGTGTGTGTGTGTGTGTGTGTGTGTGTGTGTGTAAATAAACAATGGATAGAGGGATGTCCCTGTAATTACTAAGGACCTGGGTTCAAGTCTTCTAACATACAGTGTGACTATGGTCGCCTATCAGTGCCTTAGGAAATTCTTTAAAATCATAAGTTGCAGAATTTTAAAATTCTTTAAAATTATAAGTTGCTGATTTGCATCAGTGCAAGGAGTTCCCTCATTGGGAATTGCTTACACCGATGAAATTGCAAGTGCAGAATTTTTTTTTTCTTTACTGGAAGGAAATAATGTAAATAATATAAAATTAAAACCATTTGTTTTGTAGGCTTGAAGACTCCAAGTTCCTTGAGGGCAGGGGATGTCTTACTTTTCTATTTGTTTCACTAGCACAGTATCTGGCACATAGTAAGCATTTGATAAATTCTGGTTAATTAACTTTGGAATTACATATATATATATATATACATATATATATATATATATCACATATATGCATATGTATAATTTTCCACTTTGCACTGTATATTTACTTTAGGAAGATAATGTTCAGTTTGCATCCTCTGACCACATATTGACACAGTAGGGAAATTTATCTAGGGAAATCCTTTAGGAAAGCTTAGAATTTAAAATGTAAACCATAAATTATTTTTTTTTTAAAGGGGACCCATTTAGGAACAATGAAGTATTAAATGTACAGGTGTGCCTCACTTTAAGAAACCTCAGTAATTTATCATATTCAAAATCCTTGTTTATAATACAAATAAGCAAGGAGTATTTGTTTTACCAAAGCTCTCTATTTTAATTAATGAGTTACCAAAGGATTTATTTAAATAACAAAGGGTCCCTAAAATTTGATTTCAAAATATATTTCTTGTATTAGCCAAGCTTCACTTTTATCATTATTTTATCAAATATAAGAATGTTAGAGTCCATCTCTTTCATTTTGCATATTTCAAAAGGTGAGTATTGTAGACCATTAGCTACTTATGATGCTCATATGCATCTGTATTACTGTATTAAATATCATAAAATACTGTTACTTCAGTGAATAGCTTCTAAGTCATTTGAAAGTTATGTTAATATCAATAATGAATAAAATTAAAATCAAGGTATTAGTATCTTTGCAGATAGGAATGCAGTCAGATCAATTTTGCCCAAAGATAACTTTTGCCCAACAAACTGTGAATGAAATGTAAC
The DNA here is from genome assembly GCA_028646515.1 of Pseudochirops corinnae. NCBI lineage: Eukaryota > Metazoa > Chordata > Mammalia > Diprotodontia > Pseudocheiridae > Pseudochirops > Pseudochirops corinnae. Next base: position 104,688,742 of record CM053589.1, on the reverse strand, counting down.
CAGTTGACATAAATGGAAATCTTGAGAATATGACCAGTAAATTATTAGCATACCATTACATAGTGACCAGGTCAAGAGGGCTATCAGAAATGTGCTATCTCACATCATTTCCTCCCATTTATTTCCACCCCTGAGTAATACACAAAACTATTCTAATAGGTACAAATGCATACCTTTAGTATAATTTTCATGGGGGAAATTTAGTGATTTAGAGTCCAACTAATGCATAGACAGGATAGGTATACTGCGCAAACATATTCAAAAATTATTTTGTCTGTGTATCTATGTGTGTATATGAGTGTGTGTGTGTGTGTGTGTGTATGTGTGTGTGTGTGTATCATATCTAGGGGGTGAGAAGTGAGGGGGGAGAAGGCAAGCAAGAAGAGAAGAGAAAGAGTAAGAGAGAAGAAAAAGGTAGGGATGGGGAGGGGAGAAAGTAAACAAGAGGAGCATATGTAGATTATATTTCTTCCCATTACTTAATAGGGTCACAGAAGGGAAAAAAATGCAGAATTACTTTTCACAAACAAGACCTCTCCTCAGACTCTCTGCCTTTCATTACTTAGGCTCATGAGGAGTTTGAAAGAGCCTATAAAAACCATGATAAACATGGAACTAACTTTGAGCCCACCAACTACTGAAACTTAAAATTGCTCCAAGCAGGGAAAAGCCAACAGTGCTCGGATAGGAAATGGGCACCAGCAGCATCTTTGTGGTCTTGCTCTTATTCCATGCCTGAGGCTTGAGTGCATCTGAGAAGCTGTGAGAAGAAAAACCTTTATCTACATTTGGGTACAAAGGGGAGAGGAATAACTAGAAAACAGTTTGTTTGGGGTTTTTGTTAATCTTCTTTCTGATGTTTTTTTTTTTTATTTTCAGAGATAATAAGCATAATTAGAAGTATAAGGACTTTAAAGGATCAACCCTTTACTTCTCCCAGATTATCAATATTGTCATGAACAATGGCACAGAAACCTTGATTTTTGGATTGTCTGATGTGTTGATTGAATTCAATTATGTTTATTTTTATAATGTTAATACCATTTTCTCAAGACTTTTTCTCAATAATCCTCAATAAATCTGAACCTGAAATTTGGTTCTGTTGGTTTTTTTTTTGATACTTCATGGGAATATTCTGATTTCCTACTATAGGATTTGTGAATATAGGTTTGATCAGTAGTGTTGCAAGCCTTTATTTTTCAAGATCAATTTTGAACAGTTGGACTCAGGAAACATACAACATTTTTTGCTATATCTACATAGAGGCACTTATATTTAGAAAAGGAATTAATCAGTATATAGATGAACTGATTTTGCTATATTGTCTTTTTTTTCCAGCAGAATTTCTGTTTCAAACAGGTAGATTGTGATTTATTGAGGAAAGTTTCCCCAAAAATGTCCATAATGGTCTATTGCTGAGCTATACTCAGATAGGTTTGCCTCACTCCACTTAATAAGCATTTCTTAACCTGTGTATTGTGCAGGATACTGGGCACACAAGGACAAAAGTGAAGTAGCCTGTACTCATAAAGGGTACATCTCCTGTAATAATGCAGAGTAAAGAACACCAATTTGGAGGCACAGGTCCTTGGTTTCAATCTTAGCTTTGCTATTTACTCCTTGTGTGACTTTGAAGAATTTAGGTGACTTTTCTACAGCTTCCTCATAAGTAAATGAGGGGGTTGTACTAGTTAACTGGTAAAGTTTCTTCCAACTCAAAATCAATAGTTTATTAATGTATGAAAATAGGGGCAATGAGGAAGGGCCTTATATAGGAAAAGACAGAAACAAAGAGTATAGAGGAAAAATGTGATTGTTACCAAAATATATAACATAATATATAAATTACAGCTTTTGAAATAAATGAGTCAAAAGTTCACAATGAGATTTCTGTACTATTTTCTAAAACTATTCTAATATCCTAAACCATTGAAATTCTAATAGGATATGGGGTCTATTGAAGATTAACATATTAATGTTCAAGAATCTGATCTAGGACTTCCTAGAAATGAGACCAAACCTTACATCCATTTGTTCTAACTAGGAGGATCATCGGAGGTGATAACCAAGAGGATCTAGTAGATAAAGGACACTAGGGATGCAAATGCTCTTATTGTCTCTCTACCCCTGAAGTCTTAAGGTTAGCTCTGACAAGTGAAACCACACAGAGCATGTGTTAAATTGGTTCGAATTTTTTTGTTTGTTTTTTAATGATTGGGGGATTAATAGAGTTGCTCATTTTTATAATCTGCTTTCCCTCACAACAGCCCTAGTTGGTGGAGTGCAAATATTGCCTCTACTCTACAATTTACACTGTCACAAAATTTGAGAATTGGAAGGGACCTCAATGGTCACTTTGGTGCAACCCATAACAATCAATCAACAAGCATTTTTTTAAGCATTCACTGCATACTAGGCACTGGAATAAAGGTACATAAGACAGGATTCCTTCCTATAACATTATCTGACAAGCAGTCATCGATTTTTAGATGAAGAATTTAAGTCTCAAAGAGGTGGATTTATTTATACAAGGTCATACAACTAGTAAGAATCAAAACTCAGACTTAAGTCTTTCCTGACTCTCTATCTGCGATCTTTCTAATATACTATGTTGTCTCCCCACTAAACATCAGCCATGATCTTCTTTAGCACAAATCACCAAGGTCTGACAAGTTCTTACTCAGAAGCACCAAAAGGCTGTCATTCACCTCATCTCCCCTTTCACTAATTCTTTTGTTAACAAACTATAAGAAGGCCAAAGTAAACTAACTAGTAGCTGCTCCAAGATTCTACAGATTCATTGTAATTGTTTTCACCATCCAGAACAATCTTGATAAAGGAAAACAATCCTCTGATTTGCTTATCTGTTTGTTTTTAGGGTCAAGAGGTCCCACACAGAATATTGAAATATTCTGGCCACAATTTTCAATTTCTTGTGATTGAATGCGAAAGAAAAAGGAGATTTCAAAGAAAAGATAATTCTTTTCTGATCCAGCACCACTTTTGAATAGCTTTAAGATTGATGAGACCTAGTAGTAGTAGTAATGACATTTCTATAACATTTTAAGGTTTGCAAAATGCTTTATATAATCTCATTGGATCCTTATAATAACTTTGTAAGGGAGCTACTTCAGATCCTTTTATTTCCATTTGACAGATGACTACACAAAGATGTGAACTCATATTCATTCAAGTAACATAATGTAGTTATTTACTGTTATTGAGCTCAGTGGATAGAGCGCTGGACTTGGAGTCAAGAAAACCTGAGCTCAAATCTGGCTTTAGACACTTACTAGCTATGTGACCTTGGACAAGTCACTTAACTTTTACCTGCTTCAGTTTCCTCATCTGTGAAATGGGGATAATTAAAAATAATTACTCTAAGGGAAGTTGTGAGGATAAAATGAGATAATATTTGTAGAGCACTGTGCAAACCTTAAAGTACTACATGAATGCCAGCTATTATTATTAATTGCTTAGTAATTATTATTAACAATACATGGTACTTATATAGTGCTTTATGGTTTGCAAAAGCAATTTACATATGTCAATTAACTGAGTTCTTAAAGGAAAGAAGAAAACAGTTACAATTTGATGATCATACTTCTTGTCTTAGGTTCATTATATTCAAAATGACTTGACCCAAGAGAAATTTTTGACTGACTTCCTAAGACATGGCTATTCAGAGACAATACAATTGTATGGTTTTAGTTATCTCTGGACACAGGTTTCCTCATATTTAAAATAGTGGGGGTAAATAGGCTATTTATGGGAAGGACTTCAAATGCAAGTCTACTTTTAAAAATTGTTCTTTCCATATTCTGATGCCAAAGAACTCTGTTTCTATTCTTCCTTGTGATCTTACGCTTATTTTCAAAGTCTCCAAACTCTCAGCTGTTGAAGCTAAGGGCAAGATATTCAAATAATTGTGTGTTTAGTTCATATATATATCTTGTATTTTCTTTTCTGTGAACATGCTATAGCCACCCCCCCCACACACACACACACACCCAAAAACAAAATAAGTGGAGAAATATTCATTGTTCATGGGTAGGTCAATCCAATATAATAAAAAAATTGAAAGACTAGGATCCAATGAGATAATAATTGTAAAGCTCTTAGCATAGTGCCTACCACATGGTAAGTGCTCTATCAAACTCCCAAAAGAATAGATTGTAAGCTTTTTGAGGTCAAAGTCAATTTCATTTTTGTGTTCATATCCCTGGGGCTCAGCAAAGGGCCTAGCAGAGGGCAGGTTTTTACTAAATTTTTATTCACTGATTGAGAACCTATGGGAGCTACATTAGACCACTATGAAATAGGATGCTGTAAATAAAGACTAATAGTCATCCTGGGCCCTCAGTCATTCACCTACCCCAGAATACCAAGTCACCAAGAGTAAACTAGAAAGCCCTAAGGCAAGCAAACACACTCCCATTTTCAGTCCCCTGAATCATTATTGATTTCTCATTTGACCTAAATAAGGCAAAGTATATATAAATGACTCACAAGCCAGTTAGTGCTCAAGCCAAGGTCTCTTGTCCCAACAATTCCCTGACCTGGCAGTATTGACAATAATCACTATGCTGTCTTGCATCCTATTTCTCTGCCTCTGTGCCTTTCCTTCTCTCCTTCCCCTGTGGGTATCTGAAACTCCCTTAAGGCAAAATCAGGAAACTTTGACTTAAAGCAGGGGTCAGTAAACTATATATAGTTTGAGGGCCAGCTCCTTTGAGCTGTAGGTTGGCATCCCCTGACTCCATCTATAAACTGTTGCCCTGGGCAAGGTGGAGTCTATTTAGCAGCCTCACCTCAAAACTCCTCCTAATGGAAGTAAGGAGCTAAAGCAGTGAAGATAATACTTGAGCTCCAATAGCAAGGACATCTTGCCTTTCAGGTAACAGAGCTATAGAGCTATGACCAGGGGACTCACCTCTTAACCTAGGGCCCCCGAAGCTCCCCTCCTATCTTCCACCCTTCCACACACAACACAAGGAACAAAGAGAAGAATATTTTTTCTATTCTTTTTTTTATTTCGACTCAAACACCAGAAGCCAAATACAGAAGAGAAAATAAAAAGAAACATATCATCAACTTAAATGTAAAGTAAGAAAAGTATATTATGTGCACAGTAGAACATAAGTGAGGATCCAAAATATTTAGCAATAAATTTTCATTTCAAAAAAGCCTACACATTGTGTTGAGACCTGAGGGGAAGAATATTTTACAGATGCTGCTGTTTTGTCCTTAGTAAAATTCTGTTTCTTTTTCAGAATTTTATATAGGATAGGAATGTTTAAAAGATCATGATGTCAGCAAGGGAGAGAATAGCATGTGGGACCCACTCCAAGATGGCAAGGCTCTTTACCTTTCAGGTCTAATTTTTTTTTTAAACTACCTAGAGAGGAAAAAGAAAAACCTCTTCAGAGATATAGTTTGATAATTTTCTGGAAAAACAAAAGGCAATACCTAAAGTCCCTGAAGATTTATTTAAAAATCATTCTAGGACAATCCTATAAGAACTTACATCTCTAAAATGGATGGGAAAAATATCTGTCAAAAGTTTCCAATTTCCACCTGAGAAGCCTTATATGAACCAATGCAAAGTAAAGTAAGCAGAACCAAGAGAACATTGTACACAGTAACAGCAATATTGGACAATGATTAACCACGAATGACTTAGCTATTCTGAGCAATACAATGATCCAAGACAATATCAAAGGATTTGAGATGAAAAATACTATCCACCTCCAGAGAAAGAATTGTTGGAGTCTAAATGCAGATGGAGTATAATTTTTCAACTTTATTTTTCTTGGGGGTTTTTGGTCTATGGTTTGCATTTTTTGCAATATGGCTAATATGATAATATGTTTTGCATGACATGTATGATCTATATCAAATCCCTTGCCTTCTCAAGGTGGGGAGAGGAGAGAGGAAGAAAATTTGCACCTCAAAATTTTTAAAAATATTATTTAATAAAAATTATATGTGTAATTGTGAAAAATAAAATACATATTTAAAAAAGTTTCTGATTTCATTTTTCCCAATGAAGGTGAGTCACACCAGCAGCTCCAAATGCTCCTTCTGGTACTTTTCCATCTTATTATGAGATATTTCATCATAGAAAAACAAAACTTTAAGCAAATGATATCCATTACTTATCAGAAAGTTGAGGTAATGGGGGGGAGGGGAGGGAGGCTGGCTATTTCACAAGTTATAAGAGGGAACTTGCTTGATAAGCATGTTATACACCTGCAACCCAAGAGATTTCCTGGATTGTTATCTTCATATAAGCTACAATTTATAGATAGCTGAATTAAATAGCCACATGATTCAGAAAGTAGACTCCCTTTCATCCTCCCACCCAAAAGAACCTGCTCTTTTCCGGAATGGGGTAAAAAAATAAAATGCCATAATTAGATGTGGCTTGAGTTCAGAGTCAGAGAGAAGCTCCTCCAACTTCTAAATCACACAGGTAAACACTTAGTGCCCTTTGTAATAGCAATAAGAACAATAATAATGATAAATGATAGCTAGCATTTATATTGCACTTTAAGATTTGTAAAGCACTTTACAAAAATGTTTCTTTTTATCTTTGTATCAGCCATGGGAGTTAAGTGATATTTTCATCCCCATTCCTTAGTTAAGGAAACTAAGGAAGGTAGAAGTCAGGTGATTTGTCCTTCAAATGTCAGGAATACAGGAGTGACTGTGTCAAAAAGGGAAGGGTAAAGTATGAGATATGTGGAATCTGTTCTGTGAATTTGTTTACACAAACATAGACACTGAGGCAGGACATAGGAGACTAGATTTGGAACTAGAAGAACCACAGAGGTCACTGAGTCCAAATTCATTTTGTAGATTAGACAACTGAAGCAAAGAGAGGTTAAATTACTTGCTCAGGGTCATACAAGTAGGCAATGTATGGAGCAGAATTTGAACTCAGATTTTCCTAACTCCAGGTCATCTTTATCCAAAGGAAAAACAAAGAGGTTAAGATAAACTCCTTGCTGCAGCTATGCTAGGAGAACAGATTTCAATCTCCCCATGTCAAGCAGATGGCTTTACATGGGAGGGGAACCTGTGACCTTGAGGCCACATATGGCCTTCTAGATCCTCAGGTGCAGCCCTTTGACTGAATCCAAACTTCACAGAACAAATCCCCTTAATAAAAGCATTAGTTCTGTAAAATGCATTAAGCACAGAGTAAGGAAAACCTGAATATGAATCCTGCCCCAGACATTTCCTTATTTATAAGACCCTGAGCAAATAATTTAACCTCACTTTGTCTAAGTTTTCCCATCTACAAAATAAGTTTGCACCCAGTAGTCTCTAGGGTCCTTCATGCTCTTGTTATTTGCCTATGTCTGTATAAATCAATTTAATGTGCAAATCCCACAATTGGATATTTTGCCTTTCCTCTTCCAACCCAGCCACTGTGTCCCTGCCATTGGAGGGGCCTTTATATGTACAAATGCTGCAGAACCCAAACATTGTAGGTAATCATATGTTACAATTATCTCACTAGTTCTCAGTCAAAAAGTTCTTTTTCACCAGTCAGTAGCCAGTTTCTCTAACAAAAACCTGCTTACTGCTATAAGCCCAAGTGAGGTAGCATTTTCTGCAGAAAAGCCGAGGGTACTCCATCTGAACAGGTAAAATGTGGCACAGTAGAAAGCATGCTCCTTACCTTTAGAGTCAAATGACCTGAGTTCTCTCCTACCCCTGTCACTCACTATCTGTGTTAGTGAGCCAGTTACTTATCCTCATTGGACCTCATCTATAAAGCAAGAGGGTTTGGAATAACGGACAGCTTCTAAGGTCCTTTTGAAGTCTAGATCTAAAATCTCACAACCAGCACACAAGCTGCATCAAAAATGAACTACCCTAAATAATCTAATTCTAAGCTTTAAAATAGTAGCATTCCTGAAACTCAAAATCTTATTGAAGTGAATGTTGAAAACTAAAAATAAATGAATTAATTTTAAAAATTGTAGCATTCCTTAACAGCCAAACCTAAATTCCTAAACCTGTAGTCACTGAAGCTTAACAAACTGAGATGAAGGAGAGGGCACCCTCGAAGGAAGAAGGGGCTGAATTTTATAGAACTACTTAAGCCCCCTAAAAACTGTAAACATTAAGAGTTAAAGGAGGGTGATTTATTGTTCTATCTAAAAATCCAGTAATACCTTGTAGCAGATGTGAACATAGCCATCAGCCTTTGAAGTGTGGAAATGGAATATGTGTTGAGTGTGTCCAGCAGTACTCTCTACCAAGCTCCCATCCTGTATAGCTCTATATAGGAATTCCCCAAGTCTGTCTGCCTCCAGAGTTGCATAAGACCAAACACTGCCTGTTTTGCAATTAACAGCCATAGCCAAGTTTGCAACCTTGGCACCTCCTCACTCAGTCTGGGTTATTTATCATAATTGCATTTCCTAAGGACTCCTTCTGCTTCCTTTGCACTGACAAAAAGTCTCAAAGATCACTGTTACCCCTTAGCCCACCAACCAACCCTACCTGTCATCTACTTGAATTCTTAAAGGGTCAAGAAAAGAGCTATTAAAAGAATTATGGAACTCATCAGGTGGCATCACCTGCCTCAAAAGTTTCCACCTATATCAATTACTTCTGTGTCACCCAGAGGAAACCTAAAGCATCAGCAAGGACCTTTAAAATAAAGAAGCCAAGTAGATATTATCAGAGGGTCTGGGTATAGTGCCCGGACTTACTGTGGAAGAGAATGGGGTATGGCCTTATTACTCCCCATGTAATAGCGTTGTACCCTTCTTATCAGCCAAATTCCAGCTGCAGTTGGCTAACTAGCCAACAGAAAGTGACTCCCTGGGGCCCCAGCCCTGAACAGCTAAAATAAAATGCAAAATGTGCAACAACACCCTTCCCCCCACTATAGATAAAAGGCAGTGGAATATGTAGGCCACGTTTTTAATAGGGCCTCAGCTAGGTCTCTGTTTTTTGCACCCCCAGCTAATTGCAGGGGCAACTGTAGGCATACAATTGAGCACGTAGTTAAGCAGCCAACTAACCACCTGGCTTGCACACACAATTAAATATTTGCACCTGCAATAGTAGTATGTGTGAAAGTTATCCCTGTAATTAGTTGTGGGGGTAGAAATAGAAGTAATTTTCAAAAAGCTCCCTAGTTCTATATTGAGTTATTTAAAAATAGATATTTTTTAAAAATCTACTAATTATTTCTTTAAAAAAAAAGATTCCACACTGAGGGTTTCTTTTTTCTTTTCTTTTTTTTAAAAGCTAATCAGTTAAAAGTGTAGTATTCAAGTATTTTCACATGTAGATAAAATATAGGGGCATCACTTGCCTACATATCAAGGGCTTTTCCTGTCTTCCAGCTAGTGTGTTAGTTTCATTGCTTCCCTCTCCCTATGTTATACTGACATGCAAAAAAGTTCCCCTCTAAACATCTCCTTAAAAAAAATAAATAAATAACAGTTAATGGCTTGGTAATTGTCTGTGAAAGAAATATGTCTGGAGTTTTGATTATTTATCAGTTTTGCTGATTTTCCCGGACAGTCGTGTTGGAAAACTTGATTATACTATTTAATGTATTTAGCTACATTACTCATGAGTAAAGGAAGTTACCTATTCTTGGTGTGCATGCTATCGTCTACCACACGACATAGAATGCTTGGATTACGGGCCATTCCTTGCAATTACACTCACTGATTGGGATGGAATAAATGCCTATTTCAAGCAAAGAATGAGTAGAAATTCAAGTCATCCTAACATTCTAAAGAGCAGTTTAGACAAAGGCCAATGTCTGAACCTTAAGTAGTAAATCTGCTACATTTCGATTTCGGACGTAATTTTGTTTTCTTTTTGTTTTTTTATTTGAAGTTGTGATTACTGCTTAGTTCTAAGAACTTACTCGTTCAGGAACAATGTAACGTCTCCTGATAAACTGCCCTGCAGTTTGACCTGGAGCATCTCTTAACACAATGCCTTACTATTATCATGCTGTGGAATTTTGACCAAAACATTCTGCTTCTTCAAGAAAAAAAAAAGTCCCAAATAAAACCCACTCTTTAGAATTAAGTGACCTGTAGGGAGTCAGTGGGGACTGATAGGATGCCAAAACCCAATGGGACAAGAGAACTATCAAGAGAGGGGTTGTGGGAGTTCGGATCAGGCAGATAGACCTTGAAGTACAACAGCTGTGCGTTGTCTTTGAGGCAGAGGATCAAGTAGAGAATATGAGATAGGCAAACGTTGGCTTAAACTTTCTTCTCTCTTTGATTGTCCTTGGACATCTGCCTCATCTCCTGTCAAGAATGTTTGGCAGCTGTTAGCTCAGAATAACACTGCTGCTCAGCCAAGCCGCCATCCCAGTCTTCTAATACTTTAAGCCAACTAGTCTCTGTTGTGTGCCTCGACAGATAGAGAGCTATGCTAATGCCTTGAGCTAACTAGCCTTTCTAATAGCCATGAAATACATAGGAGTAGAGTCTTTGGTTTATTTTCCTCACGTGCTAATTGGCTTTAATTGTTGGCCAATTGGATTCAAGTTGAGAAAAGAGTGGGCCACACAAAAGAAAAGTGTTCACTTCAGACCGTGGGAGAGGCTGGCTATTCTGTTTGGTTTCTAATGGAGTAGACTTTATGCAGATGCACATATCTCCAGGCACTGGGTGTCCCAGGGAAAATTCTCAGTTCAATCATCATGATTTTGGGAAAATCCATATATTTCTCTCTGGTCAAGTGTCACTCCCTTGAACTATTTGTTAAAGGACAGAAGGCTGCCCCGATTCTACTCTCTATTCCCTCCTCCCTTCCAAACATGCACACAAACACACACACACACACACACACACACACGCACACACCAACTTAGCTATATGGTATCAAAAGTGAAATGGTTTAGAATATGGGGTGATTTGGTACCCATGTGCTGAGTTTCCAACCTGAAAACTTCCATTTGGTGGAGTAAGTAAGTAATTTTAGTTAAGAAAGCAACAGGCTAAATTGAGGGCATTGGTAATAGAATATTTCTACCAAATCCAAGAAATTAGAGTCCTGTGGTTGTTAAAAGAAGATCCCTTATCCATTATTCCACCCATGTTTCTCAATAATAGCCTCAGGCCACTTCAATAGAAGTAGTATCTTAGGTGACGCCAAGACTCCTGGGACTATCTGCTTAGAGTATAAATTAAATTCAGGCGGCAAATTTGTGGAAATAATTAGAAAAGAATAAATAACATTGATTGAGATCTAATAATAATTTTGGATTAGCTTCAGGTAAAAATGCTCAAAATTCTGGTATTTTTTTAAACGTACTACAGTAGAGCTAAAATATTTCTCATAGATTATTTTTTTCCATTTTAATCCCCGAAATTCACCATATCTATGTGGAATGTGAAACTATTTCATAACCAGCTGAACTATTTTAATTTAATTGACTAAATATCTAGCCCAATTCAGTAAAAATAAACAAATGAGAATAATGACATGTAGTCAGTTGATCAGTTTGGCTATTATCTTTTTGTCTGTACCTGTGATGATTATAGAGAATTCCCATTGTTAAAACTCCCTCCATTAATACTTACATATAGTTTATAGTCTTGAAATATTGCCCAGGGCAGAGAAGTTAAATGACTTGGCCTGGATCATAGAGCTGATATGTTTCAGAGACAGACCTTGAACCCAACTTGCCTCACTCCAAGACCAGTCCTTCTCTCCAGTAGGCCATGCTTCCTCTCTGATATTAGACTGATTTAATTGGACCAACTCTTTTTACTTCTAAGAACCTCTAGAAATTATCAAGCCAGTTTGTACATAGATACATCCTGAATCTACATTCTTTTCAGGCTTCTTCTTGATATTCTGTTAAAATCTACTGTTTTCTGAACCCTGATGAAAATAAATCCTAAATTGATATACATTTAAATAATCTTTTATAGTTGATCCCATGGCTAGTAAGCAGGAGAGTAAAGACTTGAACTTTCTCCTACATCCATGTTTAGGGTCTCTTCCCAAAGTATCTCACAAAAATCCCAGTTGACTAACTTGCCTGTATATTTTTAATTTATATATTGTGTACTATATTGCATCATTCCACCCACATATAAATGTTGCCTAAATTCTAAATAAAAGTACAATATTCTAATATTATAACTTGCATATTCTGCATTATCTTTTTTTTAAAAATGTTACCATTTTCTTAATGGTAGAACAAAAATTGAGGCCAAACTCTTATGTAGAAGCACTGAAAGAAAGAGACATGCAAAACTTAAACTTCTAGGCTTTAATTCTCCCAAATCCTTCCTTGGAAAAGTTTGAACTATCCATCAAATATCTATTATAGAAGCCTAATCCTGCATACTATCATGTGTATATAAATAAAAATTCATTAAAAACCATTTGCAAGTGACAATAGCGCTTGGATACTCTATAGCTCATGAGAGGCTTCCTAGAAAAAGAGAAGTGCACACATCATCACCATGATCATCACTAATGTTTAAATAGTGCTTTAATTTTGCAAAGCTCTTCAATTTAATGATCATCTGTTCAGTTCCTACTGTGCATCAGATTTTAGGAACAAAAGGACTCTCCCCCCAAAAAAACTTTTTCCATATACCGTGTCCCAAAATCTTAGTGCAGTTGTGCAAAAATGCATTAAGATTTTAAGCTAACAAAACTTAAAATCACACAAAAACTTTTGGAAACCTGTGAGCTATGTCAGCTTAACACAACTTTCAGAATACTGTATTCACTCTCACAAACATTCTGGTTGGTAAAGAGTTGTTTCTATATTCCAATGGTGAGTAGAAGGAACAGGAAGGGAGGGAAATGAAAGGGTATAAGCATTCATTAATCACCTACTGTGTGCCAGGCATTGTGGTAAGCACTTTAAAAATATCTCATTTCATCCTCACAACAACTCTGGGAGGTATTGTTATCCCAATTTTGCAGTTGAGGAAACTGAGGCAGACAGTCATTAAATGACTTGCCCAGGGTCATACAACCAATAAGTGTCTGAGGCTGCATTTGAACACAGGTCTTCCTGACTCCTGGAAGGGAATGAAATCACTATTTCTGCAAATTCTGGTTCTTCCACACAAACATACATACATAGACACACACATATACATATATATGTATATATATATATATGTATATACACATATATAAATGCATATATCCATATAAACATATTTCTTTGTTAGGCATCTAACAGATTGGCATTAATTTAGAATATAGTTCTTTAGAGCCATATCACTAGAAGAAGCCTATGCAAGCATAGTGCTTTGACATCCCTATATGTCAAAGGGCCTGTACTCTAACAATTAAGAGAAGTATTAATTAGCACACTTTCCCCATATAAGTGCAGCCTAAATATCCTTTAGATCTTCATGAATAATAGTTCAAATTATATGACTTGTCCATTGTCATTTGCTTATTTGCTTTGTTTTTTATTCCTATCCACTTGGAAAACCTGAAACTTCTGAAGATGACTCTAGTATTCAGTTGCTCACCAGACTAAAAGTCACAGCCAAGGAATAGCAGTGAAATAGTAAAACATTCCATCCAGTGAGAAAGAAATGAACGATTGGGCAGCAGAAAATGATCTCCACCATTTTCCCAAGTAAGTGCAGTTTTGTTTCCTTTCCCTCTGACCCCTGATAGCCTAGGATATTAGTTCCTCCAAAGAACTCACAAGGAAAATAGGACAAGTTTTCTTTTTGCAACCAGAATGAGGGAGTTGGAGCTTTCAGTGCAGACAGCCTTGGCCTCCCTGCCTGAAAACTACTCTTGCCAATATCTCTGTCAGCTATTTATCACTGCAGCCACTCCCAGTTTCCATGAAGCTCCTGTGTTGGCTTGCATCAGGCACTACTCATAGTTCCCAGCTGCAGGCATCTCCATGCTACCCCTACTCAGCTCTCTCTCCTTGATCATGAATCCTAACAGAGACCTCATTACTTCATGCTGTGGCAACCAATCAGAACCACAATTTACAAATGAGCATTTGTGCTCTGGGCACAGGCATCCTGGGAAAATCCTTTTCCCTACTATGGCAATACCTGTTCTATAAGCATCTTTATGTCAGTTTTTTGGTTTAGCCCTAGAGACATTGGTGATAAAAAAAAAACTCTCAAGGACACTTTGTCATTTAGTAGCAGTCTTAACTAGAACCACAAAGTTTCAAATATCAGTCTCAACAACTAACTGTGAGAGTAAAATAACACTTTAAAACATCATTACTAGAATCATAAACTTCACATAAGTCTAAGGTCACTTTTAAGCGCACATTGCTTTCTACAAACTACATTGACCTGTGTACTTATTTTTAAGATATTTTAGACTTATGAATCTATACTTTTATTTACAACATACCAACTATCTCTTTCACAGGAAAGATCCCCTCCCTCCCAACTCTCTTTCCTTAGTCCAATCTGTCTCCATTATTCTTCAGGTCATCTGGTTTATCAGAGAGATCAACCTACAGGCTCCATCATTTTTACACTTCTAAGAAGTGTAAAAACACATCATTTCTTGGCTCTTCAACTAGCTGCATTCATTTTCCTTCCTCAGCTTTCTAAAGATGTCATAAGTCACACTTGAACAGAACTTTAATTTATATTTCAAGAAACAATATTCCTCAGATGAATATGGTCATTATCATAAACCTTTGAAAGTTCTCATGGGATATCCCTTTTTTTCAATGGCTATTTGGGAGAGTATCTTTAAATTTGACTATTTATACTGAGAAATTACTTTTGTCTGGTGCTTTGAATTCCAAAAGAACTTCCCTCAGCAAATGCTGGGTTCTCTAAGTTCCTAAATTCTTTTTCTTTTGCTCAAAGTTGAAAGGGAATAGAGTTTAGAGGTGTTCCTCTATGCTCCCTTTTGAGTACTTTTTTCATGTTTGATTTTCATCTCAAAAATACCACGTCACAGCATTCACACTGAGAGAGAAGGACGCAGCTCAGCCTTCTCAGGCACAGCGTGTAGAATTTTGTACAATCTGTGGAGGGAGAGAAAGAAGTATCAGTCAAAAGACTCACAAGAGCATTCATCTTCTACAAATTTACCACCCTCCTCTGTCAGTAGAGAGCATGCTGATCTGAAACAACTTTTAAAAGGATACTTGCAACTCAAGCTACCTTTCAAAGAATATGAAAGTCACTTCCAAAGGAGTGGGAACAGTGAAATCCAAGCACATGAGAACTCACTTTGGGGACTGAAACATTGCTTTATCACCTTTCCCATGGCTCTACTTTATCACCATCACCATCATCACCTCAACCAAGATTCATTTTTTAGCCACCCTGTGATAAATGTTGTGGTCGCTGCAGAAAATTATACATTTAGGAAACCTTTAAGTCATCTCTGAAAGTGGAGGAAAAAGAACACACACATACATACACACATAAGTCTCTAAATGTGCATAGATTGGAATATGGAGGTGCAAGGGTAGTAACTCTGAATTCTGAATTTTAATTATACCTATTCCTATGATATTTACCAAGGGATACAAGCTATCTTACTTTTTGCTGTGAAGATGGATTGACTTGCAATTAATTAATATTCACGAATTACTATTAGTCATTAGAAAAATAGTAATTAGAAGACTATATCTAAATGCATACTGCCATTGTCCTCATTCCTCCCCCATTCTTTATTCCTTTCTGAAATACTAAGGGTTCAGTCTACGTCAGAAGAATGGCAGAGGCCCCCGTTAGGGAACAGTGAGTAACGTTTTTGCTATATGGACTCACCTTAGACTTCACAATATGAAGTATTGTGGGTCCACTTTCAAAAGTACTGGGAATGCCAACAAAGTTTGTTTGTTTTTTCCTTAATTTTTTTTGTTGACTATAATATTTATAAGATCAATTTCTCACTTCATGTCTTTACAGTTTATAATAGAATTTGAATATTAGAAGAAATGCAAAAAATTATTTAAAAATTAAAATGCAAAGATTCAAGATTTTCTGCCTCCAAAAGACTTGTATTTTGAACAGACTTAATTTTTTCCTCTAAATTGAATATATCTTATGTCATAAATCTAATAATACAAGAGAACTACAAAGGCAAAGAAATTTCTTCTCTGATGCTCATTAGAAAACTTGATCATCAGTGCAGATGTTACAGGATAACATCTAGATTTGGCTGACCCTCTTTCTTCTCCCTTCCCCCAGTCCCTCAGAAAAGCAATGTCTTCCCAGGTGGGTCATTTTCTTTTTTGAAGACTGATGCTTGGAACAGAAATCTGGAAAGACTCCTGCTATCTGCCTTTCACTCTGCACAAGACAAGACCACCCAGAGATTTGTCTGAAGAAATATAACACCAACTATTGGGCCAAGAGGCCTCAAATTGGCCCAGAGAGCACAGCGAAATTGACAACTCACCCAACATTGAAAATAGAAAAAGATTAACTTGGATATTATGATACCAGACAAAAATAGAATTAGAAATCAATCCAAATTTGTCCTTTCCATTCCTTTATCCTGACACTTTACTTTTGCTAGTGTCATCAATTTAAACAATTCAGTAAGTCAAATTTTCTGATGCTCTTCACCAATTCTTGGTGGCAACTGAGACATTTCCTTTGTTCCTCATTAAATGAGTTATTCTTTGATCTTCCTTTAGAATAGATCACGTTAAATATCTCCTTTAGTCAGTGACAAAAGTAACTTCAAAGAATTATGATTTTATTGGCATTACACTTCTTACTATCTCCTTTCCATTTCACTCTGTCTTCTGACCACCAAAAAGATCTCATCAGTTTCAGATGCTTTCATAGTTGTTACCAGTCTCAGCCTAGACTGTTCCAGCCTAACTGATAATCCAGACCCCCTTGAGTAAGCATAATATGTCTCTGTCACGTCATAAGAGAAATTTAAGAATCTCTTTGCAGATAGATGCACTGAAATTTTGTGTTACCTCTCAAGGCAAATATATTAGCCTGTGGTGGATATGATGGCATGCCTTTTTTTAGGTTTTCTCAGATACAAAGTTTGTGCCATAATAAAACTTTAAAGCATAATATAAGTGAAGTAGCCATAAGTTTATTATACAGGCCATTTTTCTTTCATACATGATGATAACAAGAGAATCTCATATAATTACAAAACTCTATTTCCTGTTTGTATTCTTTTTTTAAATTTCCTTTGCTCATTCTCTTCCCTCCTCCTCCTCATCCTCTTCCTCTTATCAACTACCTTTATTACTATTGAAACAGTGATGTCATTGAATAGGCAGAACTTAGTAACATCTGGAAATTCAGAAATGTAGTAGAAAAATCAATTTATATAACATCTGAAAATGAATACAATGTTCTGGAAATATAGTTCAGCTGATAGTTATCATGATCATATGGACTGACTACATTTATATCAAATGTATAAATAAACACATTTCTCTGTTACGAGAACTTCTCAGACTCAATATTTATATAGCCTTGAACTTTTGAACACCTTTACTTAATATCTTTGAGATATAAGACAATATTATTATGCTCTATGTTAGGATACTAATGAGCCTAAATCTCTGACCCTAATAATCTTTAAATGGAATTTCCTCAGTTTCCATGGGTCAGAAAAGGCACCCTACTTATGATGCCAGCTAGTGTTACAGCTCTATACAGCAGTCCAGTTCACATTGGAAGCCTCATGGAAGAACATAGAGCCCTAGCATTCTCCAGATTTTATATATACATACATATATATGTGTATATGTATATGTATGTCTATATGTGTGTGTGTGGTTTCCAGAGGGATATACAGCCTTATTATAGCTCAGCAGTTTCAAAGATTACCAAGTAAAAAAACCAAAGCAAATTGAAAGAAAATAAAACAAAATGACACAACAGATAAGAAATTTTCCCCTCAAATCAAAACCATTTTAGAGAATCAAGGAAGGGGATTAATATTGGGTTTTCTCTCATCCAATGCTGTGTAAATCATATTGTTGAGCCCTAGTGAACTTGGAATAAGATCACATTTTCATTTGTACTCTTCAGATCAAATAAAAATACATATAAAGTTCTTTATGGACTTTAAACTGTTATATAAGTACTAGTTTCTTATGATTATGACTATTATCTTATTTATAAACTCATATCACATATATCCATATCACATATATTTGTATCATTATATATTCATAATTCCTGTTTTGGCTACTATGTGCCAGGACCAGGAGAGTTAAAAAATAAACAATGAGATAGTCTTGACCCTAAGGAAGCTTCCTTTGGAACAGGGATATCTTGGATGTAAGACCCTCGAGATTATTCATAGCCAAATTCCTGAAGGTCTATAACGTCAATGTGATATTCACAGCACCCACAGCATCTATGAATATACTGGTGTAGTTCTGAATCACAAAATGTAACAGACTCTTCACATGAAAGGTAGAAAAACATTTATTCAAACACCAGAAAGCTGAATCCCAGCACCAAAAAGCCAGCTCCATCATAGCAACCAAGAAGTTGGTACCCATAACCAAGGCAGCAAACACCAACATTCCCAAGCTTTCCCTCCATCAGGCCTTCAAATCAAAATAGGCTCCCTTAGCAAAAATACCCCTCTCTTTCTCATACTAGCTGCTCTGCCTCCACTCTGCCTGCTCCCAAATCGGCTCATGCTCTCCTCTGCTCCTTCCTGTCCCACCCTTTCAGCAAGCTCCTCCCACTGCGGGCTCCATGGGATTACATTTGACCTATTAAGGGCAAGGAAGATCTTCAAATTTCCATTCCCATTACATGATCTTAGGACATAATAACCCCTGAATATATAGCAAATTTTGTTGCTTGATATGAATCATAAACCAGGTCACGAGTTTTGCATTCAAACCTTAAAGGAATATATAAAGTTGTTACCATACTATGAAGATGATGATTATTAAAAATAGCTAAGTCTGTCATGTTGAGAGAACAACGAGACCATTTGCTGGTGGATGGCAAGAGTACGACACTGGTTTAACTACAACAGAAAAACTTCTAGGAGAGTAGTTCCCAAAATATGGGGAATAGACACCACTAGCCTTAATAGTAACCACAAAAAAACTCACGTTCCTATGCGCCATAGGCATTGTCCTTGTGTTAGTCTATATTTTCTCAATAGATACAAATCATCCAAATACCATGACATTGGAATTTGGGAAAAAAAAAATTTACACTTAAATTCTGGTTCCTTTTCTCTAGAAGGTTAGGAATCAATGATCCCAGAGTATTAGCTGGATCCTTCCTGAAGATATAAAAGATATGAAGAAGTCTGTCTTGTAGTTGGTATGCATGCTGAGGGGCTACGGAAGTCTACAATACTAGTGTCAATCTCACGATCAATCAAGAGCTTGAGCAATCTTCTACACATTCTAAGAGGCTAAAATAGAAAAGACAAGTTTCTGTTCTCATGGATGTTACTGCAGTGAAGCATTGTGTGTAGGGCAATAGATTGGGAATCAGAAAACTAGATTTGAAGACCTTAAAGTCCATATAAATTATTCATATTGTTACTCCTTAAAAGATAAGATATGGAACAATTAGGAGATATGTTTGTATGTAAATCATAGTGCCACATAGATTAATATCAGCTACTGAAAGCAAAAGAAGGGCCAAAGCAAAAGAAGGGCCTGAGGTAACCAGGAAGTGACCCATGAAGAGACATTTGAGCTCAACTGAAGATTTGAACAATGGGCAGGATTTCCATGGGAGAAAGAAAGAAGTGGGTTCATGGCAAGAGATAACATGTGAATGTAGGCAAGGAAATGGAGTTGATTTTAATACTCTAGGATTTAGAGCTGGTAGGGAAATAGTCTAGTCCAAGCCCTTTATTTTATAGACAATGAGAGAAAAGAGTTTCATATTCATCACAGCATCTTCATCTTCAACCACCTTTTCTTGGCATCTTCCTGTTCTTATTTTTGCTCCTTCCTCCTCCTTTTCCCCCTTAACTTCTTCCCTTTTCTTTATTCTGTCTTTCTTTCTTTTCACAAAAGTATCTTTAACAAGTGTCTAATTCTGAGCTCCTCAACTGCTGAATGATTTGTCTTTTATGTATAGGCCCCCAAATCATGACTAACTCTTAGTCAGTCACAAGATGTTTCCTGTATTTCACTTGTTTTTGTCCAATGGCCCAGCTCTTATACTCCTAACCAAAATAGAAGTTGATGGAAGTCCAATAAATACTCATTAAGTACTTATGTGTGCTGGGAATAGAGACAGAACTAAAAAGAATGATAATTAACCTCTAATGGCAGGAGGTAATGATAAAAGAATACTAAAAAGTTGAATGGCAGAGCAAGACATCTCCAGTGTCAAGAACTAGACCTAGAAAAGAAAGAAGTAAACTTGGCTGGTCTGGACCCTTCCTTAAAATGGATGTTCTAGAAAGAATTCATCTATAAGAGAGAAGGGTCAGAGAGGCAGTGGGATCTTCCAGGTGAGACAAATGCTGAGCTATGGTTGGTAATGGTATATTATAGGAAAAAAATACTGTTGGAAATGGTGAATAAAGAAGTCTGGAGAGTTAGGAGTAGAATCCACAGAGGAATGAAGGAGAAAAGAAAAAAAGGTGGAGAGCAACTTCCAGATTACTAAAACATCATACTCTCCAAGGAAGAGATGATATAGCAGGTAATACCTGAAAACCAAGATTAGATGGCTTTGGATGCAAATAACTAAGATCCTTTCTTGTGAAGAGTCATAAAGATGAGCAGGACTATGTTGTCCAGATTGTTAAGCTACTGGTCTGGATAAAGAATCTCATGAAAAACCTAAGGGTACTACTGTAGGAAAAGGATACGTGCCCATGCTCCACCATCCCACCCTTATAATTTGCAGACCAGAAAACAGATTCCAAGATCTGAAACACAGTAGCCTGTCCATGAAAATCCAAAAATAAGGCAATAATAATAGTCAGGCAGAAGAAGCATAGTCAGTAGAAAAGAAGAAACTAAACATTGTCTAGTAATTACTATTGAAGACAAAGGTGTAATTCTAATAACCTTTGCAACTTTAGAGACATCACCTTTTCCATCTTTTCATGTACCCACCTAATCACCTTAACAGTTGTTACTTTAACCATTAAATTAGATTCACAACTAAAAAGACAATCATCTAGTCCAAACCCTTCATTTTGCAGAAAAGGAGAAAAGGTTTCACCCTCTCATCAGAGCATCATCATGCCCTCCACCTCTTGTTTCTCCTCTTCCTCCTGTTCTTTGTAGCTGTTGAGTTGTATATTCTCTACTGTAACACCTAAGAGACTCTCACTTTCCTAAACTGGGATTTGAAGGAAGGAGAAGAAGCACGGGGGAAGGAAAGTAATCTTATGGTTAAGGGGTCTTGGTAGTAGTCAACTCAGAAAAAAAAAAAAACAAACTAGGCAGCTGCAACCCAGTAAAGGACAACAGATTAGAGACTTAGATGGATCTCCACTCACACCTAAGTAGTAAGGTATGACTGAGAGGTTTAGGAGAAGCTAGCCATGGGTCTCCCTGTAGACTACAAGTCACATGGCACCAAAGGCAGATTTATTATGTCCAGACTTCTGAATAGTACCAGTAATTCTGTCAAATGGAACTAGGGACAGTATAATGGAAAGACCACAGTGTTGGGAGGAAAAAGAAAGACCCAAATTTTAGTCTTAACTTTGATAACCAACTGATTTTGTTATCTTGGATGCATTTCATAGTAAACGTTTTTGGAAGAAACTTTTAGGAAATTCTTTACGATTTCAACTCAAAACTATAATGTAGATTTATGGGAGGGATTTCCCCCGCTTCATCTGAGTCGATATAATCATAGAAGACCCAGAATATAATCAAAAAGTATTTTTAAAAAAAGTGTTAAGGAGTTTTCTTACAAGCCCACAACAATGTATAAATAAATTTTTGTATCACTCTGGGAGGACCCTCTGCCTCTCTGGACCCTTCTCCTAAGTGGTTAATTCCTTCTAGAATCTCTACTTTAAGGAAGAGCCCAGGCCAGCCAGATTCACTTCATTCCTCTCTAGGCTCAGTTCTTGACTCTCCAGACTTCTTGTTCCACCATGTCCTTGTACAAGGACCTTTTCTCCCTCTCCTCTACTCAGTTTCCTTTTATACATTGTCTTTCCCTGTTAGAATATAAGTTCTTTGAGGGCAAGGGCCATGATTCTTTCTGCTTCTATTTCTATTTTAAGCACTTAGAACAGTACTTGGCAAATAGTATGTGCTCAATAAAAGCTTATTGACTTTATTTTATTCAATTCTCTGGTTAGTTTAACTAGAGCAAAACATACGAAACAGATCTTTCTTGATTGTCTTGTCACTTCATAACTAAATCACTCTGTTTACCTGAAAAGTCAAGGTTCCCTATCCTCTAACACTGACATGCCTTAGGAAAAAGGAAATAGAAGGTTCTATCACACAGTAAACAGACCTTGGAGCGAGATTCATTGACATTGAATCCCTGTAGCTTGGCAGAACACAAAGGTCTCCCACACAATGTAAGTAGCAAAAGAGAAACCTACCTCTACATGTGGAAAGTATTTGAGAAGACCTACTTCACCTCTTCCTCTTCTCACATACTGATTCCACATAAAAGAGAGCACAAAGACTAGTCTCAAATACTCGTCATTGAAGTCTTATTTCTCTCTATTTCTCTAAGTAATACAAGAGTAGAGAAAAGAAAGTATGCTCCTCAGAACTCTTATATTCATAACTATGTATGCTCTTCAGAACTCTTATTTGCAACTTCTCTCTTGCTGCCCTCACATCTAAACTAACTGGCCTTCCTTATGATATTGAGCCACAGTACTGGGGCCTTGTATTCTGTGACCCAGAACCCAATTTTTTTTTTCCATGTGGCTTGGAAACCACATCTCTTATCACATGACTTTTCCCTTGCAAAATCTGCTCTGTAGCACTGGATACAGATCAATTCGATGTCCTTATTCCATTGTCCTCATTCAGTGGTTAACGTGAAATGACCCAGAGTCCTTGGCCCCATTTAGATTCTCTTTCCTTGGTGAATTAAATTTAACTCAAAAATGTATTAAGTACCTACCATTCAACAGTCACTGAGGCTTAAACAACAAAGAGGAAATGTTCCCATAGACTTAAATTCTATGAGGGGTGAGGAAAGGAGTAGTGATACAAAATCTACACAGAGAAGTAAATACAAAACACAGACAAAATAACGCAAAATAATTTCAAAAGAGATAGAACATTCACAATTCAAGTTATCAAGGAAGGCCTTGGATAGGCAGTAACACTGGAGGTATCTCTTGATAACAACAGAGATTCCAAGATGCTGAGATGAGGAATGAGATCATTCCAGATATGGAGGACTAACTATCTGAAAGTACGGAAGTGGGAAATAGAATATTCTGTTCGGAAGGAGGAAAGCATTTATTAAACACACTATATGCCAGGCATTATGTTTAAGTATATTACAAAAATTATCTCATTTGATCCTCAACCGCTATGTGAAATAGGTGCTGTTATTTTCTCCATTTTACAGTTGAGGAAACTGAGGCAGACAGAGGTTAATGGATTGCCCAGGGCCATACAGCAAGTAAGTGTAGGAGTTGGGATTTAAACTGGGTTCTTCCTGAATCAGAACTAAATGCTTTATGCAAAGAGCTATCTATCTGCTAGCAGTGCAATTTGACAGGTTTGAACTGAATGGAGAATATATGAAAAGAGGTGATATAAAATGAGATTGGAAAGATAATATATTAGAAAGATTATATATGTATGCATATTCATATATGTATCTTCTTTATAACCATTATTGCAAATTTTATAATGCACATGTTATATCATCATATTCTATATAAGTATTATTTTATCCTTTTTCCCACCCTTTTCTAATATTTATTAGAAAATTATTTTCTATTCATTTTAAAACATATTTATTGGGCAAAGTGATTAAATTTTATGGATGAAACATTTTTAGCAAGGAAAATTAGTTCTGGCTTCATCATTTCAATGCCCAAAAGATTCACAGGTAAAGTGGGAAAGCAAGTCATCTTCATTCTCCCAAATAATATCTTTGTTCACACGACCATTATGAAAACAAGATTGTCCTCTGTGATGCTGGTGGAATGACTTGTCTTCACCAGATAGGCAGAAAGTTAAGCTTTTGGTACAATTGACTTTAGCCTTTGGCTGTGGGAAAGGCCACTCTCACAAGAAATTGTTTGACTGTGAAACCCCTCTAGGGGAAAAATATGGGCAACATCTGGAACAAAGAAAATAGAGAAAAAACCTTTCAAGGAGAGAAACATGGAGAGAGAGAAAGAGAGACAGAGACAGAGACACAGAGAGAGAGAGAGAGAGAGAGAGAGAGAGAGACAGAGACAGAGACAGAGACAGAGACAGAGACAGAGACAGAGAAACAGAGAGAGAGAGAGAGAGAGAGAGACACAGAGAGAGACAGAGAGACAGAGACAGAGAGACAGAGACAGAGACAGAGACAGAGAGACAGAGAAGGATTGAGAAGAATTATGGAAATAGAGGGAATGAATGGACAAATGGACAGGGTAAATGTAAAAAAAAAAGGGGGGGTCTCTAACAGAATTAATAACATAAGTTTAGCTAAATGCTTAATGATAAACCCAGGTTCATCCTAAATTCTTTGATTCAAAAAAATGAGTCTTGAGATTCTAAGTTTGTTAACAGAATTATTATTGTAATTTATCCTAGTTTATCCTAAACTAACAGTGTGAGAAGATAATTGCAGGAAGCAGGAAGGACAAATGTATTCAAATCTTAAAGAAGTACTTCTCCAGATTTCCCAAAAATTTGAGCTCAGATGGATTTAGAATCAGTTCCCTATATTAGATAGAATTGTCCCTCTTCCTGCTACTTACATCAAGGACCTTGTGGAGGGTAGCTCCCCTCCCTCTTCCTCCTTGCCCACACCCTGCTGAGCTGAAGGGGCATCCTTTAGCATTCCTCTATATGGTGGTCTGCTCAGGACAGCATTGGATTACATCTCCCAGCAGCCACCAGTGCTTCCTTTAGTCTCAATAAACTTTGTTGTGGGTTTTTTCCCCCTTACACAGCATGCTCCTCTGCCTCTTTGGTTGCTGTGACTAAACCTGAGGACTCAATGGGAGTGAGACCTAGAGAATGATAACTGTGTCCATTGACTTTCCCTTTGCCAATTCTACCTCTTTCATTATATTGGAGAGCTTTGTCTCAGAGTAGGAGATTATGCAATGGTCTGAGAAGGAGATGAGACTTCAGTAAGATATAGCACACAAAAAAGTGTGACCAATTGCAATGACAGGGCTGTGATGGTCGCTTGTGATGGAGTGAAATTAAATCCCTAACCAAACAATACAGCATTATACTATATCTATGGGGACCCTTGTTGAGCCTAGATTGAGAGAGAAAGTCAGAGGGAGGGAGAGAAAGAGAGGGAGGGGGAGAAAGAGAGAATAAGAGAAGGAGAAAAATTGAAAGGACATTTTTTCACATTTGTTAGATTTACTTTGCTGTTAAAAATGACAATATACCAGACATAAACATTCACAATGAGATTAGATCCTGGTTTCAACATGTCCCAAAAGATGTAAAAATGTGTACAAAAGGCTATCAACTTGGAAATCTATTCATTATTTTAATACTGAACCAAGATGCAGATTCTAAAGCCTATTCCAGAGTTTTGATCGCTGACATTTCTTCTGCTTGGGTTTTCATAAAAACAAATCTTTATAAGCCATTTTTGTCCTTACTTTGTACATATGCCATAAGCTGAGTTCTCTCAGGACCCTCTTTGTATTTGCATGTTTTATGTCAGGGCAGAGAATATGGGAGGGACGAGCTTTATTGCTTCCCCACCATGCACATTTGCTGATGCAACATCAGAACTTCCAGGCTATATTGGGCCACACACCTCTACAAGGAGCATTGAGCAAAGTGGAGTAAAGAGGAATGATTAGATGCATAGACATCAGTCTTGCCACCCACATGGCTGGCCCTCCTGCTCTCCCCAGGGGAGAGCATTACTTAGTTCACTTAGTGAAATTAGCAAGACTGCTTTACCGTCAGCTGTTCAGTGTGACTTTCAGGGAATTCTGCCTTCCTTCCATGTGAAAACCTGAACTGGAAGGTAATGGTGAGACAGGAATGAAGGAAATGTTCTACCCTGTATATTTAGCAAAGCATGCTCTGAGTTTAGATACTCTCTGCCTTTAACCTGAGCTATTAGAACAACCTCTTTACTGGTCTCCCTACCTCTAATATCATTCTCCTCTAATTTAACCTTTACTTCACTGCTAGCTGGATATTTCTATAGCACAGATCAAATCATGTTATTCCCATGCTCAAAAGCTTCTTTGCTTCCCCCATGGCACAGAATAGCATCCCAATTCTTAAAGTAGCTATTCAAGACCCTCCATGATAATACTCCAACTTACATTTCTAGCCTTATCTCCCATTACTCTCCTATAGGTACTCTACAATCCAGATAAAATGAACAAATAATGTTTTTTTCTTAAATATACATCATTCATTTCTGACTCCAAACCTTTGATTCATGCTGTTCTCTTATCCTAGAATGTCTTTCTCCTGCATCTTTGCCCATGGAACTTCTCATCTTTCTTCTGGATTCAGATCAAAGACCATATTCTCCAACTAATCCTTCCCTGATTCTCCCAAGTGGGTGTGAGGTCTCCTTCCTTTAAACATGTATCATATTCATTTTGTCTTGAGTTACCGTTGCTTGTACTGTGATGGTAGTGTTTTCTTATCCTTCCTTCCTCTAAAGATTAGCACAAAAACAGGATTACAGAATAAGACCTAGGAAGGATATTAAGAGATCAGCTAGTATGACACTATCATTTTATAAGAGTGGGAAACTGAGGCCCAGAGAAGTCAGGTGACATGTATACAAGCACACAAGTTAGTACGTAGCAGAGGCAGGACTTGAATTCAGTCCCAATCCTTTTCCCATTTGCAGTGTAGCTGCCTCAGTATTGCTTGAGGTATTAGAAAACTTCAATATACTTGAATGTAGAAAGATAATATTTGAATCCTCTTTCCTTCCCCCACTCCACAGTTTCTAGCAAAATGAAATATATATATGGCCAATAAGTATTTATTCACTTAAATTATATTGAAATTAGGCAGCATTTAAATACTAACTAAATAATTACATCATCCTACCACAAAGGAAATCTTGAGGGAAAGAATATCTGGCGACCAGCAGAGAACGTTTTTCTCAGGGCAGGGTAAGTATGAAGTCTCAGGACTACCTTGATTTGCAATTAACAAGTTGTTGGAATCAGATAGTTCACAATTCCCTAGAGTAAAATGGAATCTATAATACAAATGGTTGAACTCACTTAAAAAAACAAATAATTGTATTCCAAAAATCCCTTTTATCTAGTCTACACAAAATCAACCAAGTACTGTCAATTATTAGTACTGATATTAATATTTTACTCTTCCAGTGGTTGTTTTGGCAACCTGCAGTTGATCCTCAAGTTATACCATTAGACCATAATCACTTAGTCTATTAATAAGCATCTAATAAGGGACTATCATGGATCAGTTGCTGTGTTATGTTCTGGGAATACAAAGACAAAAATCAAGCAATCCATGAAGGCACTAGGTTTGGGCTCCCATGTTTGATTTTGGGTTTATAGTACATTATTTTGTTTTAAATGTCTGTACAGTACAATTGATAAAAGAGATAAAAGTGATCTTCCAATTTAGAAGTAATATCCATAATAACAGACTTTTTCTTTATCTAGGAGTTCAAGAACTATATAGGACAAAAATTTTGGCAGAGTCAAAGTGCAAGAATGTACAATTTTCGCATAACAGAAGGTCAAAGTAGGTGATTTTCTTTTCTACACTTGGACTGTTACTTAGAGTTTCTTCAGGGAAAAGCATCTCAGGTAATACTTGAAATTGGTAATACTTGTAAGACCCAAGAACCACTGAACAAGGTGGATTTTTCAGCACTTTTTTAGAAGATGCAATACTCACTATCAGGGCACACAATCTTGGCCAGTTTTATTGTAAACTCATTTTCATAGTGCTAAACTCACTTGGGGTGGGGGGAGTAAGGGAGAGTGGATGTGGGGAGAGGAGCTGAAAAAGAAATCAAACTGACAACAGTTGGATAATCAGGTTCCACGCCCCATACTCTATAAATTTAATACTGACCTATTGAGGTTTTTTGAATGAGTATTTTTACATTTATTGTGAGAATCTGAATATTGGAAAGAAATAAGTTCAAGCTGTAATACGTGTGTGAGTGTGTGTATGTATGCATGTATGTATACATATGTAGAAACTACTTTCTCCCACTGTTTCCCTCCTCCCTCTACCTCTTTCCCTTTGCACACCCTGCCTTCAGTTGCCATGAGCCAGACGTTAAAAACATTTCAGACTTAAAAGGTTAAGATCTAAGCACTGCTGATTTTATCTGGGCTTTTAACTAACACAGGCAGGTGGATTAGAGATATGTGTACAATCTCTACTCTAGACACTTGGGTAAATATGCACTAGTGCTGAGTGAGCCAAAGAAGGAATCCTGTGTTATTGTCTATTAATTCGAAAGTGGAGATTGAAGAAATCAGTAGTGTAAATATCCAAAAGGATTTCCACTTATATGTAAGAACATTACTCTAGCAGACTGGTGGCTCCAAATTACATTAAAGCTTTTTACTTTCAGAAAAGTGTGAATTCTTTTTATTTTAAATTTACATATTTTCCCCGACTCTTTGTTTGGAAGGCCTGGGGCCAGTGGACCCTAGGATTCAGTTCTATTGGCACAGATTAGCAGGGAGTACGTTTTCTGTAGAGTTTTATTTCTATGATGGATAGATTTTCCTAGTTTAAATTATGAAGTCTACTTTTTTTTTTCTTCTGGTCTCCCCTTGATGTAATATTTCCTAGAAATCTCACAATGGAGGGTAAAGGAAGCTTTGTATCAAGTTCTATACATTTCTAAATTTAGACAGTATAAAATCCCTATATAGTTCAGAAGATTTTCCCTGGAAACTTCAGAAAACAAGTCTGCAGTTGAGCCATCAGAGTGCCACGACAAATGAATTCCATCTGATGACTGGAGAAGTTAGACAAGAATTCTATTTTCCACCCTCCTGCTATGTTGCTGTAAGCTATGTTGGGGGTGGGGGTGGGGGGCAACTTAATTAAAATTCAGATGCTTTGACTTCAACAAAAGTCTTCAAGGAACACTATTTCCCTTTATTTATTTATTTATTTATGTGTGTGTATATATATGCATATATATGTATTTTTTACATAAATATTTTTTGTGATATGAAAACCAAAACAGTCTAAGAGTCTAGCTTTGTTTTTGTGAGAATTTTTTTGTTTTTAATTTTGAGACTATGTCTCTCTATCTCACGTAGGCTGAAGTGTGTCAGCCGCTTATTGGCAGATCCCACTACTGATCAGTATTTCCTACCTGGGCCCATTAACTGCTCCTTAAAAATTCTGGTGGTACCCCCTGCTCCTAGGGGATAACCATCTTGGTGATATATTTAGTGTAGATACTGAATCACCTTATCCCACTGCAGTGGAACTGCTTAGCACATGCGACCCACTAACATGAATCTCTAAAGTAGAAGGGCTTATAGGAATGTGCCACCATGACTGGCAATAGCATTGTTTAACAATTAAAAACAACAACAACAACAAACTTTCAATGTATCCATAACAATTACTCATTATCTAACCTTATGTTTCAAGTCCCCTTCATTCTAGATTTACTACTTACTATTTTTATGACCTTCAGCAAAACATATCAGCTTTTTGGGTCTCAGTTTTTTTGCAAATCTGTCAACTGAAGGGATTGGACTAGACTTCTAAGATAGCTTCCAATTCCAATCCTATCATCCCAGGAGCTAAGATCAGGCTATCTGCAATGTCATACTAACAATGTTGTCTTATTACCTCAGCCTCATATTCATTAGGGAGAGGTATGGGAGGATTTGGGACAAAATAGCCATTAAAACACCAAAATAATTGATCAAAGGAAATTTAAATTTAAAAAGAGTAAGCCATTTAGTAAAACATGTGAGTCAGATCTTGATCTTGGAGAATAAATGATGAAGCACACTTCTTCTCATAATGAGAAGGGGTACTATGGGAGTAGAATGATGTATATTTTATCAAACATTGACTTTCATTTCCTTAACTGTTTTAGCTTGGTGCAAGTGCGGTTTCAATGTTAAGATAACAGAGGAGAGGTATCAGGAAATGGTTCTACCATAAAAAATAAAAGTTATCGATAAAATGTTTTGTTTTTAAATTGTAAAGATGAAATACAATCCCAACCTTGTATCAGGTAAAGCATGCATTAACATATTTTCAGGAGTAGAGTGCTATATCGCTGACTTAATTTCTTCTGGTTTAGCACAGTGCCTGGAACATAGATTGATTGTCATGAGATTCATTGCAGATATTGGTGACTTCCAGACCAGGTCAGGAGAAAATGTTCAAAAATATTTCCCTGGCATCTCCTCCATCAAACAGTTTTACTTTGGCTAATGAGTGAACAGGCTGTTTTAAAATACAATGCAGCTTGCTGGTGTAATTGTGAACTGGTATGACTATTCTAAAAACCAATTTGAAATGGCTTGAAGAAAGTGACTAAAATGTCCATATTCTTAGACCCAGAAACCCACTGCTAGGCACATACTTGACAAACTTCATGAACAAAAAGAAGAAAAGGCTCCATAATAAACAAAAATATTTATAGCATCACTTTTCGTGGTGTTAAGAAACTAGAAACAAAGCAAAGGCCGATTGATCGGGGAATAGCTAAACAAATTGTGGTAAATGAATTTAATGGACTATTACTCTGTTCTAAGAAGTTACAAGTATTTTGAAAACAGAGTAATATGGAAATACATGAACTGTTGCAAGTTAAGAAACAAGAAGGCAACATACTAACTACAATAATGTAAATGGAAAGAACAACCACAAAATAATTGAAACTAAATATTGTCAAAATATTAAAGACAACATTGACCCCCAAAGAAGAGATATATGGGAATAACTCCTCCTGTTTTTGCATAGTTCAGGGTCAATGACTGAAACATTCCAATATTGTCAGATTTTTTTCAACGTGTTTATCAGTTTTGCTTATTTTTTTCTTCCTCCTTTAAAATTTTAAAAATATCTGACATAAATATATTTTTAAAAATATAATGGATGGATCTCTTAGAAGGGGAGAAGAGGAGAAAATCTAGGCAATATAGAAATAAGAGGCATTGACAAAAGTCTATTAAAATGAAAATGCAGCAAGTACACAGTTGTCTGCCTGAGAAAGGGAGAAAGGACTACTAAGATTTGGCAGTTAGAAGAGAAAAGGAAGTCAAATTGGGTATGAAACAACTTAACCTGCTTTGCAAATTTCTATCAGGAGCTAGGAGAGAGAGAAGCAGTCTTCTCAACTAACAGGAAGTTTCTGTAAACTGCTCTTGATTGATATATTAAAAAATAGTTCACCAAAATTAGAAATTATCAGCTCTTTGCATATTGTATATTCCTGCTTTGTATATTCCTCTGATTCCTCAAAATGGTGGAGAAGATGACCCTAGCCAAATGAAAGCAAAACAAAATCACTAATGAGTCCTAATCAGCTGGAAAGCCTAATAATATGGGGCAAGAGGCCCCCCCATTATCCAAGGACCAGCCTAAGTTAAGAGGGGCTTATCATCAAAAAGTTGTAAATTATTTATTTTTGACACAGCAACATAAATTAGCTATTAAAGAGATAGTGTGTTTGGGATCTGCATTGATAAAGAAAGCATCTGTGCTGACAAAAAGAAAGTATTAATCATTTGATGTATCAAAGTGAAAAGTGTTTAGGGGAGTATGATGGTCTTTTGCAATCGTTGTCCACATTAGCAATGGCATTTTTTTTAAAAGTGGCATGCCAAGTTGTCCACCCTTGTTTTCTGGATTGTTTAGGTAGAGTAGGATAGTGTATTACTACAGTGATCTCTAGTTCCCGGGGAGAAGGATGTGGTATCCACATACCTCTAAAAATCAGTCCCAGACCATATAACATGTACTACAGATCCTTGGTCTATAGAGAACAGAAGAAGAACAACAGGTTGACCTTAAATGAAAGTCCTCAACTATAGCACTTATTGTTAAGGATCAAGAATGTCTATAATTACTTCAGTTCTAATTGTATTAAAAAGAATAAAAAGGAAGGATTATTGATTTGAGATAAAATAAGAATTTTGGCTTTTGACTGCATACTAGGTGTGATAATGTTGCTTTATCAGTTCAAATACCACCCTTTACACTTCCTATTGGTTTATTCTCAGGAAATTTACTTAACTTCTCAGGCACATAGTTTCCTCATATATAAAATGTGAAGGTTAAACCAAGTGGTACCTAAGGTTCCTTTCAGCTCTATATAGGTAAGTCTATGAGCCTATACATCCAGAAGTTATTCCTCCAGTTTTTCGTGCTTTATAACAATGTGCCTGTTTAAGCTTCCAGTATGGGAGTACTACTCCAGCATAATGCATAATGCTATGGGTAAGGTTATAAGTAACTCAAAATATCATCTCTTGAGCCCGTAGGGGTTCTTAACCTATGGCTAAGACCTAATGGAGTCCCTGAACTTTAAAAAAAAAAAAGGATAATTTTCAATATTTTCAATTTTCAGTATAATTGGTTACCTTTGTATTTCTGTGTACTTTATCACACGCATTTAAAACCATTCTTCTGAAAATGTGTCTCTGGGTTTCACCAGACCAGCAAGGGGCACATGACACAAAACAAGTTAAGAACTCCTGGCGTTCTGTACCTGTTTCCGTATTTGAATAATATTTCTTTCCCTGCTGAGAAGTCTGCTTTGTTCCTCCAGCCTTACTTTTGCTTTGCCCCAGGCTCGGGCCCATTTACGGAGTAATTATGTACTTTCTTCTTCCTCCAGCTCCTTTGCTTCACCCTTAGCTGGGATGCAGGCCAGGTATTCCTGCTCCATTCCCTTACCTCCTCCACTTCTGAATGGCCAGGAAGGAATGATAGTATCTCTTTTGGTATTCTGTTTATTTTGTGCAAATGTCTTATTCCCTACAATAAATTGTTAGCCCCTTTAAGGTTAAATTCTCTGTCATTCATGTTTTCACTGCTCCTCACCCCTCCAATGCCCACTACATTTCTTTATGCATACATCGCGGGCATACGGTAAATATTTGTTGGATTTAGATTTATTATTGACTTTCCTGATAATCCTTCCAAATATAAGGAAGCAAAGAAATTCTGGCTGAAGTAGAGCATTTTTTTCCCTCCAAAGTTTGAAAAGATGATAATGAAATAAACTACAAAAGACATTCTTAAGTGACTTTCTAACTTGGATGCTCACATTTGAATCTTAACACTTTTCACATACTAGTCTGTGCTTGGAAGCATTTGACAGCTGGTCAGTATACCTTTAAATTTTAAGGTACTTAACTGTTCAGACACCACAAAGTCTGGAATGAAAAGAAATAATTCCCACATTCCTTGGACCTTACTTGATTTATTCAACTTTCAATGAATGAGAGGGATATCAAAGAATTTTAACTCGGTTGTAGGACGATTTTGGTGTTTCCAAGCTGAGAGTTTGGGTTTTAGAAGGGGGGGGGGGGCAAATAAGGAGTCAGGTTCAATGCAAGGTGATTAATAGTCAAATGCTGAGATATTTTATATGAAGAACAGACACGTCCTGGATAGAGACAAGGCAGGTTTCCTCCATTATGCTCCCTACATTCCTCTCCACTGTTTGGAAGAAATCTTCTATCAGGGTAAAAGGATATTTCTAGTCCAAATCTCTTTAATACTTTACCACAATTTGGGAGATGCTAGTTCTCACTGAAGGAATATGAATTACAGTGGTAACTGACCTTTTCTTATAAAAAGAGGAGACACTGATTGGGGCACATGTGGTGGGACCTGTGGCCTTCTTCAGGGTTTCTTCCCTGTACTGCATGAATGAGAGCATGTCCATGCCCTATCAAATATCTTGATAGTTGACTTTTTAAGCCATCTTGGACACATGGTTTTGCTATCATTAGGACAAACTTGTGGTTTTTATTTGATTCTTTCCCATGTGGAACTCTTTCCACCCCAGTCCCCAATCCTCCCCTGCCCCTTGCCTGTTTTTCATTGCAACAAGCCCAATAATGACCAGCCAGATTTCAAAGAGTCCAATGAATTAGGGGGGTGGGGAAGAAAGATGTGTGTGGGTCAGGGGAAGTCAGGCAAACATTTCATCAGCCTTCCCCCAGCAAGTATATTTTCTGAAACCTAACTCAAATTCAACAACAAAGGGTGACTTGGGAAAGCAGAGGCCAGCCCCTAATGTGCAAGCACTTTAATACAGGACCTAAATCAGTTTCAGTATCTAAATCAGCCTTAAATCAAAGTCACTAGATAAATGAGGAAGCTATTCCCAAAACAAGGGGGGGGCAGGGTAAAAAAAAAAACCTTCCACATGCACCTGCTGGAGACGCTGTGTTGCTGGTTCCACATTTCAACTCTAACCTATATTTGATATGGTGTTGTTGCAGCTGTGGGTTGGGGTGGTTTATTTAAGTGGCTCCAAATGCTTGACAGTGTGGCAACCAGCTGAATACATAAAACAGGCTCTCCAAACCCTTTATGGCCCAGGGTCAGAGTAAATGGAATAATAAAATCCAAATGCTTTTGTCTCATTTTCCATCACCCAAGCCTTCCGCATAAATCTACAGCTTTGCAGTGACCTTCGCGATCAGTACGGGGATGAGGCCGCAGGTTGGAGATACATTTGGTCTACATCTTGGGTCTTTAAAAGCTTTTTCCAATTAATTTTAACTGGCTTCCATAAGGATCAAGTACAGCTTCCTCCCTCCTGCAACCCTCCTACTCCCACCTTTTTTAACCAGCCAAGTGATGGAATGCTCTTGAGTAATGCAACAGGTATCAACTACATTATACACAATATCACCAAAGGGATAGCACAGTTACAATTACCAGAAAGTCATAGACTCGTAGCAGTTCCCCATTTCTAAGGAAGAAAGAGGCAGATACATTGAGTTTTGAATGGAATTTACTGTCAGGCTTTCTCCTAAGGACTGGTAATAAGAACCTCTTCTATTTGCTTCATCTAGTTTTTGCATGTATTTCTTTTGCTCCTTATAAAACAAGGTCTGAGAAGAGCGATAAGAGTGGATCTGGAACACTGGGAGAGAGTTTATGAATGTGTGGTGAGCACTGTTCTTGTTGTTTGTCCTTTGTTATCAAAGAAGACCAATGACATCCTGGAGGTCATACGATGACAAGCAAATGAATTGGATATAAGTGAGGGAGGGCTGTACAAAGTCACCAGCCTCACTCTTTCCTCTGGAACCTTCTGGGTCCAGTGGCAACGTACAGATCAGGACAACTGGAGTGGCCCTGAATGCAGCATGACATCATATGGGAAAAAAAGCATTATCTCTATTTTTAAAAAGGTGGAAAATGAAGTTAAAAATAATGCCTATGCTTTTACAACTAGCAAATGGAAGAGCCAAAACTTGAACCCAGCCTCTTCTCGACATTTAGATAAGCTGTTCCTCTAAACAGAATGGTAGGTTTAGTTGGGGATGGGGCAAAGAGAGGGGCCAGTATAGGGAGGAAGTGAGCCTTATGAATTCCCTTCAGCTACTAATGACTTCATAACTATTTTGTATATATTTACATTCATTTTCCCTATACTTACTCTCTACATGCTTCAATCTGTAGTCATTGTCTCCTCCATTGGAATCTAAGCTTCTTGGAAACAGAGAATATTTCATTAATTGTGTTGTTATCTTCAGTACCTAGCATAATACCTGCTACATAATAACCACT
Organism: Pseudochirops corinnae; assembly: GCA_028646515.1. Lineage (NCBI taxonomy): Eukaryota > Metazoa > Chordata > Mammalia > Diprotodontia > Pseudocheiridae > Pseudochirops > Pseudochirops corinnae. The sequence continues at coordinate 104,652,903 of CM053589.1, read as the reverse complement.
TAATAAATGCTTAATGATTGACTGATTGAGTGCTGACACTTAAAATACCTCTGTCTTAATTCTGGAAATCAGGTGGGATGGATACCCTTATAACCCAATGAATAAAATGAAGGAATTACCTACCCCATTATTTCAAATGCCCTTTTGCTTCACAAGAGTAAAAAAGTATGTAAATTTCCTGTTCATTTGTCCTCTTATGTCCTCAGAATGCTGAGTAGGGAACTAGTGATATTGGCAGAAGAAGGGTACCTAATGAATCCAAACCATCATAGAGACAGTAGGTAAAGTGCATCCAAAGCCTGAGTTTTTCTTCTTTACTCCTTCTTAATTGGTCCTACTGCCCTGAGATAGAAAAACCAAAACCAGGGAGTAAGTTTGGTTTCTATCCATAAGGCATGGTATGCTCAATGAATGAAAAGCCTCTCAAATGCTACAATTTACCTCATGCTTGCCTGTTCTCCTTAGGTATGTGTTACTCCTCCTCACTGATTGTCATTTTCCTATTCCATTTCCCCTGGACTCGAGATACTTTTTCTTTCTCTTGATTATCAGTCCACTTTGCTTTGGAGAAATAATGATGGTAGGAGAGGTGTTGTATTTGGGAGTCAAGAAGTCTTAGGGATAGTCCTGGCTTTGCTGTGTCACCTTACCAAGTCATTTAATATCTCTAAGAAGCATCTCCTTTATAAAATGAGAGATACATACACACACATACATGCATCACATATGCACATTATATGGGATATAAATGTAATATGTTTCCATCCCCCATTGAGAAATATATGTAGATATGTATGCGTGTACATATATACATACATACACACACATACACCTACATCCACACCTCATTTAAAATGTAGAATTATTTTAAATTATATAAAATGTGACATTATTCCTGCCTTTTTGGCTACTTTCCTTTTTTTTTCCCTTCCAGTCTTCTTACACCTTATTCTCCTCTACATGTTCTGTGATCCAGTCACATTGGCCTTCTTACTGTTTCTCACACATAATACTCTATCTTCTGACTTCTTTCACTGACTGTCACCCACAAAGGAACTTTGTCCCTCCTCCTCTTAACCATCTCCCTTCCCTAGCTTTCTTCAAGTCTCAACTAAAGTTCCAATGATTGAAAGAAGCCTATCCTAGGCTTCCTTAATCTTGTTCCTTTCTTCAGGGACGACTGCTAATTTACCTAATATGTATCTTGTTTTCAAGATATATCTTGTCTCCCCCATTGGACTGTGAGCAACTGGAGAACAGGGACTGTGCTTTTACATTTCTTTGAATCCTCAATGTTTAGCATAACAGTGCCTGTCTCATAGTAGGCTCTTAATAAATCCTATCTACGTGATTCCAATTCATCTCTAGAAAAAAAATCAAGTAGATAAAAAATAAAATCTGAGAGCAAAATTTAAAATTTTTATGAAAAATGTGGGCTAAATAGTTGGCAGTTCTGGAGGTGGTCCAGATAAAGTTCCCTCCATGTAACAGCAAGCACCCTAGCATACCTAGGGCAGCTACTAGCACAGGTTCTTAGATCTGCTTTTCTAAAGGAAAGCAACTCAAAATGGGTTAACAATCTTACTTTAATCAAAC
>CM053589.1:104622063-104650807 GCA_028646515.1 Pseudochirops corinnae | reverse complement strand
CACAGGCTCCACGTGACCACATTCAGCCTATTAGGGAACAGAGTATACTTTCAAATATCCAAGGGTCCTCAGAGTGACGTAGCCACTTTAGCAAAGGGCCTAGGGGCAGGGAAGATCTTCAGATTCCCATAACACTCCACTGCTCCTACTACCATAGAAGAAGCTTCATAGGGAAAAAAAAAATGATTACAAATTTGTGGAAGTATCTGGGGCACAAAGAATTAGACAGGTTATTTCCGTATAGTGAATGCTGGTGGATGAATGAGATTGGTACTGAGTGAAGAGAGTGAAATGGTCTTCAAGTATTAAATAAGAGTTGGTGCACATAGGTTGAATAGTTCATGAAAAAAATCTTATGGCAGATTAAGAAGAGAGATCAAGAGTGACAGAGGGATGTCAAATAATACTGTTGATCTAAATCAGTGAATCTCAAAGGGTATACTCTGTTTAGACGTCTATAAAACATTGCCAAAGGTCTATGAGATTTTTGATATAATGATATTGTACATAAAAGAAAATATTGTTTATCAACCATACACGGTAGGGTTTGTGTAATAGTCATAAAATAGATAAAACTTGGCTTGAGTCCTAATCTCAAAGCAGATAATTAAGAGCTCAACAACAACAACAAAACAGATCCTCTTATTTAAGGGAACCAGTATATGTGCTGGTCTCACAACTCTTTCATAGTGTTTCTAATTAAAAAAACAAATTCAGTATGAAAAACTTCCTTACATTGTAGAATACTATACCATGAGCAAAAAGAGAAACATATTTTATTTCTCCAAATCTATTAGCATTATGGTCAAGATTATGTATTCTGTTGCTAACAAGGCCACACAAACACATCCTGTATCAGTGCAGGGAACAACTGATGGTCCATGTCAGAGTCAATCGCTAGCATTGTTTCACTGAAATATATTAGGTGATTTTGTTACTTAATCCTTTTCTGAAAGGGGTATAACAAGCAGCACTAGAAAGTCTGACAGTCTGCTGAACTGTAATGAATAATTTTGAAAAAGAAAAGATATTATTATTAACATTGTGGAAAAAGCAATTTTGACTTGGCCATTAGTAATTGTTTCAGTTAGTAAAAGAGAGGAAGTGGAGAACAGAAATTCATTTCAGACCCAACAAAAATTTAAAATTCTTTTCAAAGCTCAGCCTGATATAACAGAAGTTATCTAGTGATAATGGATCAAAATACAGTCTATTCATTGTTTTCAGTCATCTTCACCATTGACTGAGATCACAGCACAATCTGTCATTTAAGAGAGTCACAAACACTACTCAATTCAGAGGACTCGGGCACGGCTGTAAGTTCTGTCTGCCTTGAATGTACAAAGAACACATGACCAATTTAGGATCATTGAAGAATCGTTCATTCTAAGCTTGAACTAAATGAACTTTGAGATTCATAATTGTTACTCTTATGAATATTTCTATTAAGTAAACTTGGTTTAGATAAGCTCAGAGACCACCTTAAATATAAAATTATTCTTGACAGATAAGTTTTGATAAGTGGAAAGAAACACAAAATATAGAGACTAAATTTCTTTAAGCATATGGTGTTTTTTTTTTTTAAATTATGGTGGTTTTGTATGTTCATTTTGAGACTGAATCTTCCATTCTTGCCCAGGCTGGAAGTACTTCAGTCACTCATGGTTCCAATTCAATTGCTGATCAGCACAGAATCTTTGACCTGTTCATTTTCTAGCATGGTATGGTTTGCTGCTCTTTAAGCACCCTCATGGCTCCCCATTCCCATTTTCAAGGGCTCACCATATTGATATCAGACTTAGTTTGGACACATAATCAGTTTTAGCATTACTATAGTCAGATTGCTTAAGTATGGCCCAAGTAAAATCCCTAATGAATATAAAGTAAAAATGATTAATAGATTTAAGGGATTAGATCTGGTAAAAAAAAAAAAAATGTCTGGAGAATTGTGAAGAGGTTCCCAATATTGTACAGGAGGCAGAAACAAAAAATCATTCCAAAGAGCAAAAAAGAGTAATAAAGTGAAATGGTTGTCTGATAAAGCTTTACAAATAGCTGAGGAAAGAAGGAAAGGGAAAGGGAAAGGGAAAAGGGAAAGATATGCCCAAATGAATGCAGAATGCTAGGGAATAGCAAGGAGATAGGAAGATTTTCTTAAATGAACAGTGCAAAGAAATAAAAGAAAACAATATAATGGAAAAGACAAGAGATATTTTCAAGAAAATCAGAGATATCAAGGGAATTTTCATGCAAAAGTAGGCATGATAAAAGACAGAAATGGTAGGAATTTAGAAGTAGAAGAGATTAAGAGGTGTCAAGAATGTACAGAACTATACCAGAAAGGTCTTAACATCACCTATCACCATGATGTCTGGTTACTGATTTAGAGCTAGACATTTCAAAGAATGAAGTCAAGTGAGGCTTGGAAGGGGAGGTGATGGAATTCTAACTGACCTATTTTTTAAGAACCTAAAAAACAATGCTGTTAAATCATTGATGTACTCAATATGCCAGCAAATTTAGAAAACTGAACAGTGGTCAATGGATTGAAAAAGATCAGTTTATGTCCCAATCTCAAAGAAGGGCAATAACAAAGAATGTTCAGATTACCAAACAATTGTGCTCATTTCACATGCCAGTGAGGTTATACTTAGGAGATTCTGCAAGCTAGGCTTCAGCAATGTGTGAACCAAGAATTACCAGAAGAACAGAATCGTCTTCAAAAAAGCATAGACATGGGGAGGCTATGTGGTGCAGTGAATAAGGCACCAGCCCTGGAGTCAGGAGGACCCAAGTTCAAATCTGGCCTCAGACACTTAATAATTACTGGCCATGTGACCTTGGGAAAGTCACTTAACCTCAATTGCCCTGCCTTCCCCCCTTCAAAAAAGCAAATACTAATAATAAAAAGGCATAGACACTAGCTGTGTGACCCTGGGCAAGTCATTTAACCCTGATCGCCTCAAAAAAAATCAAAGAGGCAGAGGAACTAGAGACCAAATTGCTAATACTGACTAGATTATGGAGAAACAAGGAAGTTCCAGAAAAACATCTATTTCTGCTTCATTGACTACACAAAAGCCTTTGAATGTATGTGTCACAACAGAATGTGACAAGGCCTCAAAGGGATAGGAGTACCAACTCATCTTACTTTTTTCCTCAGGAACCTATATGTGGGCCAAGAAATAACTGTTAGAACTGAACATGTAACAATTGATTGGTTTAAGACTGGAAAAGAAGAATGACAAGGCTATATGTTGTCACCTTATTTATTTAACTTATAGACAGAATACATAATGCAAAATTGCAGGCTGGATAAATCAAAAGCCAGATTTCAGGTTGCTGGGAGAAATATCAATAATCCCATATATACAGATACCACTCTGATGGCAGAAAGTGAAGAAGAAGAATTAAGAAGCCTCTTGATGAGGATGAAAGAGGAGAGTACCAAAGCTAGCTTAAAGTTTAACATCAAAAAACTCCCAACATCTTGGCAATGGGTGCCATCACTTCCTAGCAAATAGAGGAAGAGGAAATGGAAATAATGTCAGATTTTATAATCTTGGACTCAAAGACCACTGCAGATGACAGCTGCAGCCATGAAATTAAAAGTCACTTTCTCCTTGAAAGGAAAGCAATGGCAAATCTGGGCAGCATACAAAAAAAAAAAAACAACACGGAGACATCACCTTACCAATCAAGATCCATGTAGTCAAAGATGTGGTTTTTTGAATAGCAACGTATGGTTGTGAGAGTTGCACTATAGGAAAGCTGAGCACCACAGAATTGATGTTTTTGGATCATAGTGCTAGAAAAGGTTTTTGAGAGGCCCTTGGACATGAAGGAGATAAGATCAGTCACTACTTAAAGAAATTAATTTAGCCTATTCACTGGAAGGTCAAATATTGAAATTGAAGCTTAAATACTTTGGTCACATAATGAGAAGACAGGATTCACTGGAAAAGACCCTGATGTTTGGAAAGATTGAAGACAAAAGGAAAAGGGGATGGCAGGGGATGAGATGAATAGATAGTACAATGGAAACAATGAACATAAACTTGGACAGACTTCAGTAGATAGTATAGGAAAAGAGGGCCTGGAGTTCTAAGGTCCATGGGGTCATGAAGAGTTAGATGTGACTGAAGAACAACAAGCTCAGAACATCCCAGATCACATGATATACCAGCCTCAGCCTCTACTAGAGATTATTCATAGGAATGCCATGCTGGTTGAGCCTAGGTTTTAAAATTAAAGGGCCAATCTCTTCTTTACAATCATGGGGGACTCTGTACACAACCAGGGCAGCTAGGTGGTAGGTTGGATAGAATGCTGGGCCTGGGTTCAGGGAGACCCATATTCCTAAATTCAAATCTAACCTCAGACACTTATTAGCTGTGTAATCCTGGGCAAGTCATTTAACCCTGTCTACCTCAGTTCATTATCTGTAAAATGAGACAGAGAAGGACATGGCAAACCATATTCTAGTATCTTTGCCAAGAAGACCCCAGATGAGGTCACAGAGAGTAAGACACAACTGAAATGACTCAACAACAACAAATGTATGCAACTTTGCATATGTTGAACAATTTGGTTGATGTATTATTTATTTTTGCTTACCTGCTTTTGTTTTGTTTTGTTTTGTTTTATTCCTTTACACAAAGGATGACCGGCTAGGTAAGGGAGAGGAAGGGTTTTATTTCAAAAATTAAAATTATGTAAAAACAAAAGGTATCAATAAAATATGTTTTTTAAATAAAGGGCCAAGAACATGGTCCAATAATTTTTTTTCTATTCCACTGTCCAAACTATTTTGATTATTTTCTTTAAATGGAAATAAAAATTTTAAATAAACCTTTCATGGAGGTATTAGAAAAACCTTGAACGTATGAAGTGTCCATTACTTTCCGATGTCTCAGGATTTTATCTGTCCTATATAATATGCCAGCACAGGCATCAGAGCACAGTTTACTGTTGAGGTCCCAGAGGTAGATTTGTTTTGTGGGGTGAGTAGAAAGACATGAAGGTAGATGTCAGCTATCAGAACAAAAAACAGAGAAAGAAGAATGTTAGAATCAAATCACGATCAGAGAAAAGTCATTGTCAAAGAAGATTGGAAAAGTGTGAATTGGGAGGATAACAGCAGAACAGATGCCCAGCAATCGGATTGAAATGAAAATGTAGCATCAAGGTAAACCAAAGAGTTTGTAATGATAAGAAAGTCATAGTAAATGAAGATCTTGAAGATTATAAGTAAATAGTTTGCCATGCTCAAGCTGGTGTTCTGGTGGAGCATTTTTGATTTGTAGGGCTTTTCATGGATTAGAGACATTCTTCCTTCCATTTTTTAAAGGAACAACTCTGTCAGCTGCTGAGACCCACACAATACTAATCAATGGTTTATTGAATAATGCTTCCTTTGGGAAATAGACTGATAAAATGTAAAGTTGATTCTGTGTCAAAACTGAGAACAAGCTAAAAACTCCTTTAGTGGTGATCCTGACTAACTCAATCTATAAAATTAAGGCCTGACATAGAAGATGCTTGTCATATCTTGAGCTACCAGAACCATCTACATGTACCAACCTCAGGAGTGAACTAAAAGGTAAGAGCTTAACAGTAGCATCCTAGCATAGCCTATCCATTAAGATTACCACAACCTAATTTCTCTTGGCTAGATATGTGTTAATGAATGAAAAATTGTTACTGAAGACTTACCCATCTCCCATGTACAATGCTGAGCATTCAAGTTTCCTGTACAAAAGCAGAACAACCCCTGTTCTCAAAAAAGCTTACATCTACTAAAAGGAGATGATTCACATTAGAGAGAAATAGGGAGGGAGGGATGTTTTGGTCTAAAAGTCACAGGTAAGATGAATCGAGCCACAGGAGAGCTGATTGACTCCCCCAAAGCAATGGTAGTATAATTTTAATTACAATTTTCAAAGAAAAAGGTAGACAGGAATGGTGGGAGGTACACATGGGGCTGCAAAGCAGAAAAATGACAAAGTTCAGGGGTGTGCTTGACTCATCCTACGTGCTCCATCAATCATAAAGCATTTATTAAGTGCTTACAGGGTACCAGACAGTTGATTTGAATTGAAATGAAAATGATAATCAGAGAAGGGGTGAATAATTTTGAGTAAAGGCCTCATACCTCAGGTGGGACCAAGAAGCAAAACTACAAATAACAGTGTACCCAAAAAAGGCAGCCAGCAAGAAGGCTGATTATATATGCATTCAGTATGAAAAGGACTGCTCATTCTCACTCTGGCCTCATGCACATGGCTAGTGATGCCTTCTAAAGTGTCATCTTCAGACACAAATGACAATGAGACAGATGTTTGCTGAGCATATGATTCTTGATACATTCCTCATGTGAAATCATAAATAATTGGTTTCTTGTGACATCATAATCTCTTCCATAGAAACCAACTGTGATGTTCCACATTGAAGTTGTTGGCTTTGGGAGGAGAAATCCCAGCAGGAGCTGACAAAAACTCACACATGAAACAAAAGGCACTATTTTCACCCAAATGTCTTGATTAATAAAGTATGAGGGAAAGAAAGCAGAAAACATGTTCATTTTTTTTAAAGTTGAAGGGTTTCTGTACCAAATGGCAATTTTCCTAACATTTCCAAAATAGAGAAATCCCTTTCTTTATATAACACCTATTTTGTGCAGGTTAAAAAGAGAGCAGAAAGTTGTTTGGACATTTTGCTAAACATTATCTTAATGTTTCCATAGAGAGAAAGGTTCTTAATTGAAGAATTCTTGCCAGACTCAGTAGGTAAAAGCTCTGGGTGCCCTTGTCTGCTAAATGACTGCATGATCTTGGCACATTCATTTCTGAAGCTGTCTTTTTCATTTCTGGCCTTTATATTGATGCTAATAGATTTGGAGAAATAAAATATAAATTGGCCTCTAAATGGATTAGGCTGGGGTGGGGCAAAAGCACTAGTAAGGCTTGGATCATGTACACTAAAATTAAAACGTTTATGTTCCAATGATTAATTTTATTAGTACATTCCAATTGCCTGAGTGAATAACACATTTCTCAAGTAGACATTATTCTCATTCAGATCTACAGTATATGGGAAAACATTGATGCTTTCTTGCAAGCAGTTATCTGTTCTGTAATAACATAATACAAATTCGATAAATGTGCTGGGGGTTTTACAAAGATCACAATCCAGCAAGAGTTTGCTGTTGTTTCAGTAATCCTTACAAGAAAGAATATGTCTTCTCAGGCTTTGACAGATCTGAAAACTTCAATACCTCAAAATATCAGGAATCTCATTTGTGGGCACTTACTCCACCAGGTTTATTACAGCTTCTCCCCTCCTTAGCCTACAGTTTGATCAGTTGCTATGGCCCAAAACATTAATGACCTCTTGGTCAACCTTCTAGTGATGAGTCTCTCCATATTTAGTGAGACTTGTCCAAAGACAACAGACATTAAGTCTGTTTCCATAATCAGTCTTTCCAGAAGAATGATGAGTTTTACCAAAGCTTACACATTCCATTGCTTAAGAGTTTAGGAACCCAGGGTGGTCCCCATACCAGAATACAAGAATGATACTAATTGACATTAATAGATTAAAGAGAAAAACAAGAATTTTACAAAGCTATTGATGCTGGTGCACATTTGATTAGTGATGTCACTATCTTGTTATACTAATATCCCCCACCCCAAAACCCTTAAATTGAGGAGAATGATGAACCACTGAAAAAGTTTAGAAAAATTGCAGCCCTCAAGGTAGAACCATAGAGCAGACCTTCTTAACTTTTTTTTATATATCAAATTTTTAGTGTTCTGGTGAAACTATGGATGCCTTAGAATAATGTTTTTAAATCCATAAAATAAAACACAGAGAATTACAAAGGAAACAAAGTGTATTGAAATACAGTTATCAAAATGTTTTTGAAAAAAAAAAGTTCACAGACCCTAGGTTAAAAATCCCTGCCCTAGAGAGTTAAGGGCAAATTTTTTCTTCCATAGGCACATGTCTTATGTCTCAGCTTTAACCAGAAGGGGCCATTCATATGTACAGCAAGTGACTCCACAAACCAAGTATTAAGGCTTGTGGGAAGGGGGTCTCAGACACTTCCTGGCTCTGTGATCCTGGGCAAATTACTTAACCATCCTTTGCCTCAGTTTCCTCAACTATAAAATGGAGACATTAATAGCATCTAACTTGCAGGACTATTGTGAAGATCAATTGAGATTTTTTTTTTTTAAGTCTTTAAGGTTTGGCATATAGTAGGCATTATATAAATACTTATTCCCTCCCTGTCTCCTAATTCTGGAAAGGAGGACCCATGGAAAGAAATGGAGGCCTCTAATAGTCAATAGGCAGCTAGATGGCAGAGTGGGGGCATCTGGGTAGCACCATAGTGCACAAAGAACCAGGCCTGGAGTCAGGAAGACTCGTATTCCTGGGTTCAAATCTGATCCTAGACATCTACTAGCTGTGTGACCCTGGACAAGTCACTTAATCCTTTTTACCTCAGTTCCTTATCTGTAAAATGACTTGGAAAAGGAAATGGCAAACTATTCCAGCATCTTTGCCAAGAAAACCCTAACAGTGGTCACAAAGAGCCCAACATAACCAAAAAACTGAACCACAACAACAAATAGTCAATGGAATCTGGAAGTAGAAACAACAATGTATTTCTGCATGGCAAATTCTAATCTCAAGCATCAGTGACACAGAAATTCTTATTTCAATAAATAGACAGAAAAACTCTCTTACTTACCTACAAGAACTCCTGGACCATAGAAACTTAAGTATAAGATCATCTTTCTCTTTCATTTTCCTCCCCCCTTTACTCATAGCTCTATCTTGTCCACAGTCTTATGAAGGAGGCCTATGAGTCCTCTTGAAAAGCTAAATGGGCATTCAGTTGTTCTATTTCGTATTTCAAACACTGACTTACTCATCTACCAAGACTGCTCACAAATGAGTGTCAAAGATGAGAACAAGTATTCATAGATATGTGTAGAGTTGTGTGCCAGCACACTCCGATCAAACTCTTTACCCACATGCAAGTATTTTCATCTGTCTTGCCTTCTACAGATTGACCTGAAGTCCATTTCATCAACATTCTGACCCTTCTCCTCTCCCCAAATGGAACAAACACTCTGCCCTTGGTATCTTAAGCTCTGATAGGCAAGTTTATCTTGCCCAGAAATAGGTCACCTCATTACTTTCTAACTATTTCCAAACTATCCCCCCCCTTTACAGGTTTAGCTCCCTTTTTATGTGCTATTTTATCCTTTTACAATGTAGGCTTCTTGAGGAAGGGTCTATCTTGCTTGTTTTTTTTTTTTTCCTTATCCCTAATAGTTAGCACAGCAACCAATGTATAGTAAGCACTTAATAAATTTTTTCACTCATCTTTTTGGTCTGGGTCTCTTCCAAAAACAACATATACAACAATAAATAATTGACTTTTAAAAGAGATGAACTGGATTAAAATACTTACATCCCTATGTCCCTTAGTCTCTCACTTTGGGAAATTGCTAGTTAACTATGTGTTAGATCAATGAAAAAGTCATATTTATAATATATGTTTAGGGAAGGTATAATTTAGGTCACTCCCATGGAAACATTATATTGCTACTTGAAATATGCTCTCTTTATAGCTAGTGCTTTTATAATACCATGAAACATCAACCAGAAACTTTTCCCATTTATGATGGAAGTGGTAGAGAGAGGGGGAGGAGAAAAGAAGTGCTAATAGTGACTACATTTTTTTAGATGACTATAGAAGCATGGAATAAGTGAGACAGATGGATAGTTGTAGAGGTTTGACTTCCAAGTAGTTAAAGTAGAGAATCCCAATTCCAAGGTTCTGTTTCATTTTTCTCATTTTAATAATTAATATTTTATATTAATTATGAATCTATTTTGAAGGGTAGAGAGAGCTATGCAGTGTGGATTATGATAGCACAGCTCCATGGAGTCTTTTAAGGTGGAAAAAAAATGTGAAAAGAAAGCTTGATAATGGAAAAATATCCATTTGCCTAATGGCAAACTTTGATCCATGGCTTGAAGCCTAGACAGTGAGTGGATTGTAAGCCCCTAAATAAGGTCCCCCAAATCGGTGTGTGTGCCGCCAATCTGTCATGAAGGCCAGCTGTAATGCTTTCTGGCATTGTGATGTCTTCAGCTGGTTTGTGTCAGAAGTCCAGTGAAGGGGAGGTTTTCCAGAAGCTGGCTATGGAGCGTCTGGCTGCCTGGATCAAGGGTGTTGCCAGTTTAACATCACAGCAAGAGGCTATAACATCTGGCCAGAGACCCATTAGGGAAAGGGAAGTGTGAGGTGAGGGGGATGGAGAAGAGTAGAGAGAGGGGAAAATAGGGGGAGGGGTGTTAAGAGTACTGAGAGGTTGGGGATTGAGGGTACTGAGAAAGGAGGGAAGGGAGAAAGGGAGAGGGGGAGAAAAAAATCCACTGAGATTTAGAGTTTAGTTATGCTACTGATAATATAAGGCCTGAATTCCAAAGCTTCAGCACTCAGGGAGAAGTTAGATCACCACCCACAGAGGAAGATGTGAAGCTTTCAGATCCCAGGACAAATTTCACAGCCGTATGTAACTTTCAGTAGAGCTCTGAAGGGTTTGTGTATGCAGAGATCTGATTAAGGACTCTTTTCTTTCTTCTTACAAATTGAGGTTTTATTAGCCAGGATCCAGATGCTTCTCCTTAAAAAAAGACTAATATCAAGTTCATCATTCCACTTAAGACCAAGTGATGTGAATGGCAGTGTCAGAGCCAAACGTGTGAAGTGAACAAAAGTCTCAATAGGAAGCAGTCTGTTTGCAAACAATTTGGAACTGCGTCCTATTTGAGCTTGACTTGGTCACTTTCAACTTGCCTGGTTGGAAAGACAAGAGGAGAAGGAAAATGTGAATGCCCCAAAGTACTCTATGTGTGATTTCTTTCCACAGAGAACACTGTGGTTACTGGGTGCAAAGAGCTGCCAGTTCTGAATCCAGCTGAGATGTTACTGAGAAAGCTATCCTGCTCCAGGTGGGGAAGGAATGCCAAGCTAGACTGCTGCAGATTAACAGGGACAGGGGAAAGATTTCTGTGAGAAGATCCCAAATAGAGTGCTAATTGTTTCCAAATGATGAATGTGGGCAGATTAATATGGAATGGGTTCAAATTTGGCTTGAAAGCTCTTGGTAAGGGACCCGGAGCAAGTCCAGAAGGCCATGCCTGCTTTCAATTACTAAGCAGAGAAGCAGACCAGGACTTTTTTTTTTCATGAGTGACAAATGAAATGGACAGAAATGACCTCTCTGCAATCCTTGGCACATTTGGCTTTCAATGTGACAGAATGCAGCCACATATATTACATGGAAAGGAATGCCAAAGATTTCAAATAATGCCTAAGAGGGAAGGTTTCACATAGAATCCAAACTCTTGAGCAATAGGATTACTATTCTTAGTCCCAATCACATAACTTCAAGATTCCCTTCTACTTTGGGATTTCTATAGCATCAACACTTAAGCCTAAGGGCTATTTTGGTGAGGTCATAAAATCATAGGTTATTATAGCTCGATAGGACATGGGAGATCACCTACTAGGCCAAAATGCTCATTTTATAGATGAGGAAATTGAGGCTTAGAAAGGTTTTGTGATTTACTCAAGGTCACACTGCTAGTAACTAAAACCCAGGTTGCTGATTCCAAATTAATAATAATTTATAGTAATAATAATAATTTCCTACTTGCAAAGCTCTCATTTGATACTTCTAAAAACTCTATTATTATTATCTTTATTTCACAGATGAGAAAAACAAGATCGAATGTGGTTAAATGACTTGCTTCAGGGTCACTAAACTAATAAGTGTCTGAGGTGCAATTTGAGTTCATATCTTCTAACTCCAAATCTAGTACTCTATACACTACAAGACACTTTTACTCACATTTTGAGACTGGCTGCCAATGGTTAATCAGGATTGTAAACACCTTTAGTAGGTAGAACGTTTCAATAGAGCAAAATTAGGCCACTGATGACTCCTCTATGTTGGATCTAACTTCAAGGGACTCCCAGGATTCTTTTCTCTGGCAAACTCAGAGTTATTGCAAAAATGGTTGGCAGTGAAGTAAATGGTGTATTTTTTTACTTCAAGAGGTTATTTTTGTTGCTATTGGAGGTTTGCATCAGTATTATATTAACTAGAGGGGAAAAAAAAAAGAAACAGACATGAATGCTATTTACCAAACCACATTAGTTAAAATACTGCATTTTAAAACCCCTTAAGTTGTTATACATCATCATATAAGTCATCACCAAATAGTGAGTACAAATTCTTAAGAGTTATGTTGACGTGGAATTTGTCAGCTGAAGTGCTGGAAAATTTATAACTCCTCGTATATCTGTAGTCATATCTTCCATAGAAATTAACATATTATAACGCTAATATTTCAAGGTAATGTTTTCTCATGAGGATGCCATATTTTATCAGTTAATATCATCTGTGTAAAACTATTCAATTACAGTATCAAGCTGTATATGATTAATATTGATATTAGAGCTATAATGATAACATTGTAAGGCATCATTGCCTTTTGGTCAGCTCAGTTTAGAATCAGGAGAAAGAAAATTCATGCACTTCTTCTAAATAATAAAATAAAATGTACGCTGCATGAAAGCAAGAAAGGAATAATAACACTATCTGGAGATAGGTATATTTCAATGAGATAACACTGTTTTATTTGCTTACAAAACTTTAAAGTGCTAGATAAAGGCTAGTTATTGTTATACCAAAATGCCAATGAATATGTGATTCTTCTAATGATAACAATTGCTACAAAGACCATAGCTACCCATTCAGGGATCCTTATCTATGTTCTCTCATAAATTTCTCCCAGGACATCCACCCATTATACCGAGGGGCCTTCTTCAAATTCTTCTTCAAATTGCATGTATGCCAATAGGAATCACAGGCTATCCATTGATCATGTCTCATGCTTGTTGGGTGACTGTGAATCTTTTTTCTTTTCTGATCATGTATTGCTAGCATGGCATTATTTACATAACTCCCCCTGAGTAATTTCTCATTTGCTGTGTTACAGCCTGGTCACTCTCACCATGCATCTTTCCTTTGCTCTTGGGTGGTATTCAACTTTTAAGTCTTTAGGGACAATCATATTCCATAACTAGTGGCCATATGATGATAATTTGAAGAGATTTTTATTTTGATTTTTTTTACATCACCTACACTTTCCTATCCATATGCATCCCTCCCTTTCCTTTCAGAGAGCCATAGCTTATAATGAAGAAAGCAAATGATGAGGCGGGAAATGGTAAAGCCAATTAACATATCATTTAAGTCTTATGTTCTATGCGACATTCCACAATGATAGGGACCCTCACCACCACCACCCCACCACTGTAGAGGAAGGGTGGGAGAAGAAGATAAAGAAACTCACCATCTTGGGCCAGGTCTATGGCAATAAACTACTGGTTGATTTCCCTGACTAGAGTATCTTCTAAGTCCAGAACAACCTTCACTTGGGTCTAATTGATCTTAAAGTACAGGTCTCATCATGTTATATACACTCCTCCCAAATTCAATAAACTCCAGTGGCTCCCTATTACCTCTGGGATAAAATGTAAAATCCTCTATTTGTTGGTTAAAGCCCTTTCCTACCTTTCCATTTTTCTTATACTTCATTCTCCTCGATCTTTTCTTCAATCCAGTGACACTAGTCACCTCCATCTCCTAACTCCATGTATTTTTACTGACTGTTCCCTATGCTTGAACCTATTTCCTTCCCTATCCCCATCTCCTGGCTTTTTTGGCTTCCTTTGAGTTTCATTTAAAGTTATATTGCTTGAAAGAAGCTTTTCCCAGTCATCTTTAGTCTTTGTACCTTCCCTCTGAAATTATTTCCAATTTATCCTCTATGGATCTCATTTGAACATAGTTTTTTGCATGCTGTCTTTCCCAATAGGCTGTGAGCTCAAGGAGAGCAGGTATGGTTTCTCACCTTTCTTTTGGATTTCAAAAACTTAGTGTAGTGCCTAGAGCACACTAGGTGCTTAACAAAACTTGTTGACATGACTGTGCTATATGGAGCACTGTTCATATAGGTGGGTACATCCTTGTTGCTTCTCTTTGGAAAGCACACTACTACCCTTTCTGATTGTTTAAGGATAAATATACAAGGCACAGAAAATATGGGGAATAAATGTAGGAAAAGAGTTCTGGAGTCAGAGGAACTCCAGAAGATATAAATTCCATCTTTGAAACATTCTATCTGTGTGGACTTGACCAAGGTGCTTAATCTCCCTCAGTCAAGGTTTTCTCATCTCATAGTAAGATGAAGATGTTACACTAGCTCACCTTTGAGGTCCTTTCTAGGATTCTGTGAAACCCTTTTCCACCCCACCGTCATCATCAGTGATTGTCTGACTCTTCCCAAGTATTATCAGAAACAGGAAGCAGGTTACCAAATCATGGTAATTTGGCAACCTATCTTTCAACACGTGAAATGAACTGCAAGTTCAGATTGCCTTCATTTCGCTTCCCTTCCCACTCATTTCTATTAAGGGACTTCATTGGACAACCAATAATTCCTTGATCTTAATTATGCAATGATAAAATTAAGTGATCAAGTTGCTCCAGGTAGCTACTGAGATCTAGTACATTCCTTCCACTTCTTTAACAGAAAACCTCAGAGAAAACCACTAGACATTACCATAAATTCCTGGGTATTTATCTCTCTTTATAGCCTTCATATTTCCACTTTGTGTGAAATCCAATGCCCCTCACCCCACCATAATATACATTTGAAATTTTCAGAGATAGTCATCCCATCAGTTTAACTTGGTTTTGTTATGCTAATGAAATGAAGCATATTTGAAAAGTGCTTGCTAAAATCTTAGATACTAATGATGCTGGTGTATGAGATATTCTAGAACTCAAAGACAATATTTATGTGTGGAGAGTAAGTAAGTGGCTTATTCAAAGATACTTAGCAAGTAAGTGCAAGGATTGAAGCCAGAACCCACATTTTCCTGATTCCCAGACCAGTACATTTCACCACCATCAATGACTCAAATATAGGTGTTACTATACTCACAGTCATCTCAAAGTACTATGTGGTTAAGATGAGATCATCCAGAGCGAGAAATGATCATAGATAGGATCAAAGATTTGAAGTTGGAAGGGACCTTAAAGTGCATTTTTCCAAGGACGTGCTGGCATATGTTTAACAACAAGTTCTTCAAAAACATATGACACTTTTAAATTTAATCTTCATTATTACCATTTCCTCCATCACTTTCTTAATTCCAGATCATCAATAAAACAATAAAAACTTTGATCTATAGCATTTGGTGATTTCCATGATTTAAATCCTCAGCTAAAAAATTAACAATCAGCTCTCACAAGCAGGTTTGAGCTGGCTCTAGCACTCTCCTGTGAGATACAAGCAAAATATGGAATATAAACCCTGGAATACCTGTCAAAATATGTATTATTTTGAGCTTCACCTGTCATAAGCTTGAGTAAATCAGATCAAAATTAAAATGGAATGTTAACTTTGAAAATTTTCTTTCAGATTCAAAAGATAATAAAGTTTGAATTCATGCATATTTTAAACCTAGATAATGAAGATGATGATGATGATAACATTTACATAGCACTTTAAAGGTTGGAAAAGCACTTCAAAATATTATCTCATTTGATCCTCAAAACAACCATGTGAGGTAGGTGCTTTAACTATACAGATTTTGCAGATAAGGAAAGTGACAAAAGAGCTCAAGTGACTTGCCAGGGTCACATAGTGAATCAGTATTTGGGGCTGAATTTGAATTCAAATGTTTCTGACTCCAGGCCCTGTGCCATATTCATTGTACCTTCCAGCTGATAATATTTAAAGAGAGAGGAGTGTGAAAGTATAATATAAAAGATGGAGAAGTAGAAAATTACAACTAAGAGATCTGGTTAAAACTTAGAGCAGTCTCTTTGTTGGCTTGTTCAAACCAACTGGTTTATCCAATAGAGGGAGGCACTTTTCAGAGGGAAGAAACATGGAGGGAAGAAGAGAAAAGCTGAAAAGGGAAAGGAAATAATTCTTATAATGATTCTCCATTGTAAACACATTTTGAGTAGATCGCAAAAAGTAATTCAACTAAAATTAGATTACAAAGAGCACACAATACACTAAGCACAATTGTATTATAGAAACAGGAAATTAATTAGTCTGGAACAGGGTATTTTTACCAGGGTCTGCGAGCTTCCTTGTGTTACTGGTGACAATTTTGGACTATTCTCTTAAAGTAATCTGAGTCACTGCAGTGTGACGATGCTAGGACTTTGATCCTAGCCTATTCTGACCCACTCCAATTAGTCTCTTGATCTTTAATTTAAGCTTGGGCAGTGACACCTGGATCCAGAGGGAATTACTATGGTATTAGTTAAAAAAACTAGTTAGAAGCAGCCCAGTTCTTTTAACAAGATTGCTTACCATAGGCAGTAGAAGTTCATTTAGGCCAATGCAAAATGTGTTTGTAATTAATATGTGGCTCCAAACATGCATTGTGAAATGTGCATGCTTAAATGACCATTTTCCAATTATATAATAATTTCTAAAAGACTTTTTATATAATCTGAAGAGCTGACAAATGATAATTTCATCAGTATCTGTAATTTTAATAGCTTAATAGGATAAAAGACAAGTTTATTATTTGTATTATGTCTCAGTTCTATTTGGATTTTCCCATGTTGCTATGTAAAGACTTGATATGGATATTCATGGGTATGATTAATGGATATGTTACTGAATTCATTTAAATGTGACATTTAATTGTAACTTAATAAAAAAAATTCATTAAGTACTTGATATACGTAAAGCTCTGGAGAACAAAGTTAAAAGGAAAAACAGACCCTGCCCTCCAGAAGCTTATAATCTATAGTCTTGCTTTCATGTTCTTGTGAGAGAATACTGACATTATTATGGATCCCTAAATTTTGCATATTAGCACCATAGAAATTTAATTACCAGTATCTGATACTGTTAAGAATTAATATGAATTTTAAAAGCTAGGTGATAGATTAGGTAGAATGACAGACGTAGAGCCACGAAGACTCAGGGTTGAATCCTGTCTCAGACACTTCAATAATCAAGAAATTCCAAAAGAAAATATAGTAAACCTTTTCTTTTTGCAGGAGGGAAGGCAGGACAGTTAGAGTTAAGTGACTTGCCCAAGGTCACACAGCTAATAAGTGTTAAGTGTCTGAGGCTGGATTTGAACTCAGGTCCTCCTGATTCCAGGGCCAATGCTCTATTCACTGCACCATGTAGCTGCCCCATAGTAAACTTTTTCATCAAGCACAAGATTACAGAAAATATAGGCAGAAACCTTCAAACCCATCCCACCAGGGAAGCCAGTTTGAGTTCTGGTTAAATAAACTTCCTGCTTCAAGCCTGGAGTGTATGGACAGAGAAGTACTAGGAAAACTAAAAAATCCCGTTCTGTTGGCTCTGGTCACCTAGTACTAGTAAGCAAGTAAGTAAACACTAAAAGTAAGTAATGCTCTAATTCTGACTCAGTAGGGTATTTTGATATACTGAACAGTATGACCTAAGAAAAGGCAGCTAGGTGGCACAATTGACAGAGTGCTGGGCCTGGAATCAGGAAGACTTTATGAATTCTAATCTGGCTTCAGACACTTACTGTGTGACCCTCAATAAGCCACTTAACCCCTATTTGCTTCAGTCCCTCATCTGTAAAATGGGGACACATTGAAGAAGGAAATGGAAAACCACCTTGGTATCTTTGCCAAGAAAATATGGGGTCACATAAGAGTTGAACATGATGGAAAAACAATAATAAAAACTGAGTATAATCCTCCTTGGGATAAAATACATCTTTATTAGAATAGGTGCCTTTAAGTATTCCTGATATAAAGACCAGAGTTGAGTAGAAGCTCTGAACTGAAAATGTAAGAATTACTAGAGATCTAGAAAGGGAAAGGAATTTGAGTGATGAGATGCATATAAACAATGATGAAGTGCTTACATTTTAAGAGGAGAAAAAAGACACTTGTTAGTGCCTCTTCAGAAATCTAATGCCTAGAATGGTCACAGAGGGAGTTAAGACAAACAAGAGAACCTGAGAGTGGTTTTGTTCTGTTTTTATTGACATCTACAAAAAGGAAATAAAGGGAAGGGAAAAGGAATACCCTATGGAAGAAATGAGGAAGAACTGAGTGGAACTTCCTATTTCTCTTAACTATGGTACAAAAGAAAAATATACAAACATTAATGAAGGCATGGGAGGAATGAGTACCACATGAAAATCACTCTTATCTGAATCAGACAAAAGAGCATTGAATAAACACAGAGATATCCACACATATACATATGCATACACATCACATTTGGTACAGCATTAATTTAAAGTTAATAAAGTAATATATAGAGTCAAGGAAAGGGTAATTAAGAAGGAGAATAGAGTTGGGGAAGAAAGTCACAAGAGACAAAAAAATCTCAATTTCAGAGAGCAGGTCCTAAATTTGGGGGGATTAGAAAAAACTAATGATAGGAGCTAGGATCACTTCAATTAAAGATGACTAATATCACTAACAGTGATCACTCCTTTCCTATCAAAACATTTCCTTCAAGTATTTGTATGGTATACCATTGTGTATGTGTAAATGGGTATGTGTATAACACCAGAATTATTATACTACCTAAGGAATATTTAAACACAATGTGTAGTGATATTAGTGATCACTTCTTTTTCACCAACATCTTTGTAAGGTAAGTGGATGGCAGGGATTAAAGAGAAGAAAAGAAGATATGATGGGGAGAAGTACAAAATAATGATAACTAAGAATGTAAATGTTAAATGGAAGAGGACAGTACACTACATTAGAAAGCAGAATACAACAATCCATCATTTACAAGAAACATGTTTGAAACATAAAGATTTACATGGAGTTAAAATAAGGATCTAGAGAAGAATTTTTTATGATTCAGGTAAATTTAAAAACAGGGATATAGTAAACATGCTACAAGATGAGGCAATAGTAAGGAAAAAAGACATGGATAAGAATGATAAAAAGGGATAATAATATGATTGAACAAGTAGTGAAATAATTGTAACAATATATACATTCTCTCTCTCTCTCTCACACACACACACACACTATCTAAATATCTAAAGGAAAAGTCAATCACATAACAAGGAGAAATAAACATCA
This sequence comes from Pseudochirops corinnae, assembly GCA_028646515.1. NCBI lineage: Eukaryota > Metazoa > Chordata > Mammalia > Diprotodontia > Pseudocheiridae > Pseudochirops > Pseudochirops corinnae. The sequence continues at coordinate 104,631,572 of CM053589.1, read as the reverse complement.
TATAGGACAACAATGTCTTCTGGATATAGAGCATAGATATAAAGTCTCACATTATAAATAAATCAGAGGACCAGAGAAAAATGTATATTTTATAACTGAAAATAGGGGAAGAGTTCTTCCTTATCTTACCTGACTAAATAAGGGATAGAGAGAATCTCAGGAGATAAAATTAATATTTCTGATATGCAAAACTGAAAACATTTATGCAAATTAAATCAATGCCATTAGAATTAGGAGGGAAATTGCTAAATGGGAAAAAAATCTCTGCAGAAATTTATAAAGATCTGATATCCAAGTTATATAGGGAACTGATTCAGATATGTAAGCACAAGAGCCATTCTCCAAAGAATATGAACAGCAGTTCAAGAGGGAAGAAATCCAAACTATCAACAATGTTATGAACAAAATGTTCCTAATTACTAATAGAAAAATTCAATTTAAAGTGTGTAATGGTCATGGGAATTTGAAGACCTTCCCTGTTCTGGAAATATATTTTGTCCCCTAATAGATTGAATGTAATCATATGGAGCCTGTGGTGAGAGGAGTTTGCTAAAGAGTGGAGCAGAGCCCATAGGAAGCTGGGAGTCAGAGCAGTTAGACACGGTTGGGAAGAGAGGACACATCCAAGGGAGACAGTTAGACTTGTGAGTAAATGTTGGTTTGTGGGAGGGCTAACGCATTCTATGGCTCTCAGTACTGTTGTGGTTCATTAACTTCTTTGCTACTATGATGGTATCGGCATACTGGCTTTGGGATTTGGTTTTCTGGTATCTGAATAAATGTTTTACTTTTGTCTTCTATATGGAGAGTCTGTTATATTTTGAAAATTGAGCGCTATGCAGGTATATTTATAGTGACCATTGGTGTTGTGAATATTACATTGGCACTACAAAGTGACTCTTATATTTCATCTCATACTAAACAAATTGGCAAAAATGCCAAAAAAAATTTTAAATGATAATTGTCAGAGAGGAATACAGGAAGTCAAGAAAACTAATGCATTGTTGGTGGAACTGAGATGTACTATAGCTTTTTTAGAAAGTAATTTGGAAGTATCCTCCCAAATATACTAAGTTGTTCATAACTTTGATGCTACAATACTATAATCAGTCACAAACCTCGGAGATAAAAATAATGATTAATAGCATACAGAGCTACAAAATCTTCATAACAACTCTTTTTCTGTTGTAACGAAGAATTATAAACTAAAGGAATGTCAATTATCTGAACAAATTATGGCATATGAGTGAAGTGGACTATGTTTTGATATACAAAATGAAGAAAGAGTTGGTTTCAAATAGACCTGGGAAAACTTAGATAAACTGATACAGAATGTGGTGAGGAAAATCAGGACACTAATTTATAGAAAACATATATATATATATATACATATATATATATATATGTATGTATATTTACATACATATATGTAAATTTATAAGTAACTACAGTTATCCCTTCCACATCACAGAGGTTAGGGGTGCTGTACCCTTATGATCTGGAAAATTCATGTAAAATTTTTTGGCCCTCCCTTCTTACCAAAGAAGTCTGAAATTTTCTTTTTCTTTTTCTTCTATGGTATGTTGGAAATTTGGGGTAAAGTATTTGGTCATAGGCTCTGTGTCATCTGCTGGCTTTTGCATGTCTTCTGTGGCTTCCTCAAAACTCCCCCAAAATTCCCATCTCATTTTTTAGACCAACCCATGATATTTCAAAGCCATGATGTGGAAAGTGGTGATGTGGAAGGGTTAATTTTACAACACTGTAAATGAAAATAACTTCAAAAGACTTAAGAGCTACGACTAATACAATGACCAACCACAATATCGGCCGGTCAGTGATGAAACATGTTACCAAACTACTGACAGAGAAATGATGACATTTGTTTTTTAAGGTTTTTTTTTTAATTAATTTTTATCATTCTAAATTTGATAAACACCAACCAACATTAACATTTCTCCAATTAAAGAATAGAAAAGAGGATTGTACATAAAACTGAAAATCTCTATTTTGTATAGTTTACATTAAAAACTATATAACAAATTAAATTTATTAGTTTAAGAACTGTCCTGCTTGTGTCTCCATCTGAATTTTCTTCATCCATTTATTCTTTTTTAATGCTTCAGTGACACTTCTCTTCCTTTTTTTGGCATCCCTATGATTAATACTGCCCATCTCATAACAACAACAACAAAAATGTATAGTCAAGCAAAACAACCTTAAAAATCAAATGCTTAGCTTTAACTCTACTGGTGAAAGATTGCTTGGGCAGAGTCGTCTTCAAGTCTAATGGAAGTATTGGTCAGAAACAGGTCACTGTTTCCCAGGGGATAAAAAACTAGAAAGATCTATATGCAAGTCTTAACTCTGATACCAACTAGCTGTGAAACCACGTACAATTGCTTAACCTCTCAGTGCCCCTAGAGAGCTTTCTAAGAAAGGGTTTCTTAAGCTGGGATCTATAGACTTCATGAATAGATTTCAGGAGATCCATAACCTTGAATGGGAAACAATACATCCTTGTTTTCTCTATCTCATTGGATTCTAACAACAACCATGCAATAGAGGTGCTATTATTATTCCCATTTTATATATGAAGAAATTGATACCTGGAGAAGTCAGATGACTTGCCTACACTCACAGAGATAGTTGACTGAGGCATAATTTGAATTCAGATCTTCCTGATGATCAGATCTAGCACTCTTATCTACTGAACCACCTAGCTGTCTAGATCTTTAACTTAGGGTACTGGGTACCAATCAATAACTTTTGTCTCTAAACTGTGAAGTTCTCAAAATTCACTCCTGATTTCACTGTATGCAACCGTAACTTTCAATACAATACCACACATTTCAGCATAAACAACTTCACTACCCTCTAGTCCTCTCATTTTAATTTCTGCTTTATTAGAAGGGAAACATACTCTCTGCCACTCTTTCAACATCTTCCATTTTCAAATGTGTTCCTTGTTCCCACTACTAGCTGCTTAGGGAAATGTTAACTGATTCAGGGTTTTAAATCCACGGTACTTCAAAAGACTGTGCTATCTTCTCAATGTGGGGCCTGGCTCACAGTCACTGATTGGGAGATGAAGTTTGCTCTCAAGTCCCAATGCAATCATACACTGCCTGTTTCTCACTACTCCCACATCCTGAAAGTGTTTTCTAAAATCCTCTAGTGTTGCCAGAATGACAATTGACTCATGATAACTACAGCCATTCAAGTGCTAGGGAGAATTGGCTGACACAGTACCATTAAATAGATAAATTTTCCATTGGAAAAACTTATCTTAACCACCCAACCAACTCAGGGTTGAGAATTCTCAGGATGAGAATTTAGGAAATTGGGATGGTCAATCAATCAATTAATTTACAAATATTTATTGAGCACCTACTGTGTGCAATTCACCATGTTGTCATTTGGTGTGGAATTCAGAGACATCCGAGACACAGTTCTCGTCTTTCAGGCCCTTACAATGTTGTTGGAAAGCTAAAATAAAGCCAAGTGAAAGGAAAACCCAAAACGACTAATGATATAAGTCAGTAAATAAGAGCCAATGGCATTAAATGCTTTCAGTGCTCAAAGCAGAAAATAATGACTTTAGACAAGAGAAGTCAAAGAAAACTTCACAGAAGAGAGGAGTTTTGAACTGGATTTTGAAATCATGATAAGATTTTAATAGGTAGAAAGAAGAGGGGAAGACATTTCAGGAAGATGGAGTGGCAAAGGTATAAGAGTAGAATAATAATAATAACCCTATACTTATATAGCACTTTTCTTAGAATATTTTAATGAGATAGCTACTACAAGGATTATCAATTTTGTTTGGAAGAGATCTAAGAATGTTAAATAACTCAATCCCTGTGACACCAATAGTACGTGTCTTAGGTAAAGTTTGAACCCATGTCTCTTGACCCCAAATCCTGCATGCTTTCTAGCTGGCCACAATTTCTTTAAGGAAGAAGCAGACATGATTAGAGGGGAGAAACTAGAACAGTTTGTCTAGAGTCAATGAGTCAATGTTATAGAGGAAAGCTTCAAAAGGTAAGGAAAATACCAAAGAACGTTTTAATTCAAAGCTTAAGTTTGATTTACAAAGGATCCTATGCAAATCAAAATAACCAGTAGGAAACATTACCTCATAACAAAATCCTACTGCATAGAAGATGTTCAGCTCAGATGTACTGAATAGAGGGAAATAGGTTGTCACCCAAAAGATGTTTGCTTCACAAATGAATTCTTTACTAAAGAATTTATCATAGAATTCTTTGAGATAGTGAACTCTCCTAGTGCAATTATAATATTAAAAATATAAAAGTTTTATTTACATGTAACTCTTGGAAAAATCCACATAGGAGATAAAAGATCCAGACCATTATACCTAGGATTCAAAAGCTAATTTCATCCTGAGACTTTTTTCCCTCGGGAGCCCCATCTGGGAAACCACACATACCATAGACTATAGAACACTAGAACCTCTTAATATACCTACCTCTTTCCTTAAATCCCCCATCTATTGTCATCAGTTAGTTAAATGAAAACATGACTTTAGGTGAAACAACATTATGGTGGGAATTAATCCCATATGAATTATAAATGTAAGAATGCTATAATGGAGGCTTACATAATTATTGACTGTGGAGGAAGCAATACCCTATTCCCCCATCCCCAAGAAAGTTAAGTTACTTTTTTTCCTAAAAGATTGACATTATCCTTGAGCCTTAACTGGCCCACGATGCTAAAAGGAACTTAGTCTAGCTGTTAAAATCACATTGTGGCCTCCAATATACGACCAGTCATGAAGCTCTAGCCTCATTCTCACGCTTGCTTATCAGACCAACATAGATAACTCAGAGGCGTTGGAATTCTGCTCATCAGATTCAATTTTGGTGTCCTTTATACATATCTTTATTAAACATCTCTTTCTTGCCCTAGCTAAGAATCTCTTTTCGTTAGCTGTTCAATGAGTATCTCATTTGTTTCAATATTGGACATAAACTATCAGGTGGCTAGCTGGTCTGTGTTAAGTTGAACCTAGAACTCTCTAGACTTTAGTTAAAAGGTATAAAAAATGTTATTTAGGGGTGGCTAGGTGGTGTAGTGAATAGAGCACTGGCTCTGGAGTCAGGAGGACCTGAGTTCAAATCTGGCCTCAGACACTTAACACACACACACACACACACACACACACACACACACACACACACACACCTAGCCATGTGACCTTGGGCAAGTCACTTAACCCCAATTGCCCTCCAAAAAGCAAAAAAAAAAAAATATTAAAATCTTATTGAGACACATTGACTAGAGCAGCGGTTCTCAATCTATGGGTTATGATCAGTTTGTAACAATGAAAATACATCCTGCTTATCAAATAGATTCATAACAGTAGCAATACAGTTATGAAGTAGTAATGAAAATAATTTTATGGTTGGAGGTCACTACAACATGAGGAACTGTATTAAAGGGTTGCAGCATTAGGAAGGTTGAGAACCACTAGACTAGAGAGTTCTTACTCTCCTTTCACATAAAGGTACACATTTCTATGTGACAGTACTTACTATAACTCCTTATACAGGGTGTTATAAGAACCTTAGTTCAGTTTTAAGACTTGTGACACTCTATATATACTCCCCCTTTCCTTTAAGGAATTTAGCAAACATTCATGAAGTCTTTAATATATGGAAAGCATTTTATAAAATAATCAATAAAGCAATATACATTAATTAAGCACCTCCTATGTGCCAGGTATGGTGCTAAATGCTGGGGACACAAGGAAAAAGGAAAAAGACAGTCCCTGCCCTCAAGGAGCTTATAATCTAATAACTGCTTGGGAATACAAAGCTGAACACAACATTGTTTCTATCCTTAAGCAGTTCACATTTTATTAGGAAAAATGTCATGTACACAAGGTAATTTTTAAAATAAAGTACTCCCAGAGAGCTGAGGGATGAGAGAATTTTTTTTTCCACTTGGGCAAATCAGAAAGAATTTCGTGGAAGACATAACATTGTAGCCTCAAGGACAGGTAGGACTTCAAAAGGAACATAGTATAGGCTTAACAAATATTTGCTGATTGATTGATCAGTAGAGATCACATTTCAAAAACAGAGAACAAAAGTAAGCAAATAATCAAAAAGAAAGGGGGGGATAATTTCAATAAATGGCAATAGTTCAGCTTTGATATAAGTAGGTGAGAGAAGTCATGTGAGAGAACCCTGGAAATTTGGTTGAAGCCAAATAATGAAAAGCTTCATATATTAAAGAGAGATTTTGGGGACCTTTCTTTGAGTGAACAACTCAGAAACTATTAAAATTCATTTTTTTAAGATTTTTTTTGCTTTTTTTCTTTTGGAGGGGTGAAGGCAGGGCAACTGGGGTTAATTAACTTGCCCAAGATCACATGGCTAGTAAGTGTTAAGTGTCTGAGGTCACATTTGAACTCAGGTCCTCCTGACTCCAAGGCTGGTACCCTATTCACTATGCCACCTAGCTGCTCCAGCTATTAAAATTCTTGAGCATGGTAGTCACTTTATAGTGAGGAAGACTACCCTCAAAAGCACAGTAAGACATGTTGGAATTGAAATATACGAACAAATTTCTGTTTAGGCAGATATTTCAATAGTATAAGAAAAATGTAATAAGGATCTGAATTCTGACAAAAAAGGAAAGGAGACACATATGAAAAATATTGCATAGCTGGGACAGAAGATGATAATGATGTGGTGATGCAGCTATATGGCCATGGTAGTCATTCATATTAAATGAACAGTTAATGCTATATGAAGTATGTGGTAAGAAAAAGCTTCTCAATAATTGAAACAATCCAAAAGTAGAGTGGGATGAATTTCAAGGTAATGGATCCTCCTCAATGGATGTCTTCAAGCAAAGGAGGAGATTCTACTTGAAGTTTAAAACTAATTAGATGGTCTCAAAGGTCCCCTCTATTGTGGGAGTCTATACTTCTATGAACAGATGAAATTGTCAGAGGAAACAACGGGGGATAAAATATACATGAATATAAGTATATGAGGAAAATACTTTAGGAATAGAGAAGAGGAGCCAGGTAAAAGGCAAAAACAGAATAATTGTAAAGGTAGGAGGCAAACTACACATATGAAAAGTTGTGGAACCCAAGAGAGAAGCTAAAAGCTCCAATTTCATAAAGATAAATAATGATTTTATATCCACAGGAAATGAATTCAAGAGTCAGAAAGAGAAAAAAAAAAGCTGGGGATAAGAAGAGGGCTAATACTTTCAAACATTTCAGAGAAGATAAGAAGAATGAAGACTACAAAGGGGTCATTAGTTGACAATGTAGATTAATTGGTGGCCTTGCAGGGAATATTATTAGTGGAAAAGTTGGAACAGAAATCAGATTGGAAGGTTCTGAATGGGTGGTAAAGGAATTAAAGAAATGAATGTGAGCTACAATCTCTAAAAGTTTGTCAGTGAAGGCGACAGCAAAGCCATAGTGTCTTGAACAATGAGAAATAGTAAGAAATTATTCTTTCATAGTTGTTGTTGTTTTTGTTGTTGTTATAACCAAAGATACCATGAGCACACTTGTAAAGAGAGTAAGAAACCTGTGGAGAGGAAAAGATGAAAGATATTGGATACAGATGTAGGTAAAAGGATTAGCCATTGCAAGGAGAAGAATCATCTCTCTTTAAAACTAAAGAAGAGATGAGAATGTGTGAAGACTAAGAGACTTTGAAGTATGGAAAGGGAAGATGCAAAGATTCAGGAGTTGACATTAGAAGCCAAGATGGTGGAATAGAAACAGGACTTCCCTGGGGCTCTGTCTTCCACCACCTCCAATATATGTTAAAAAAAAAAAGACTCTAAACAAATTTTAGAGCTACAGAACCCACAAAGTGACAGAGAGAAATAAATCTCCTGCTGAAGGCAGTCTAGCAAGCTGGCAAGAAGGGGATATTACACCTAGCTGAGAGGCAAGCCCAGCTCCATGTGACCCATGCATTTCTGGCCCCAGGGCAGCCCTGACCAGCAGCAGCCAGAGCAGACTTCAAGGACAATGAAGCACCTGCAGCCGTGGCAGTTTCCAGACTTCTCAATCCACACATACCAAAGACAAAGAAAAAGGTCAGTGTGGAACTCTGTTGGAACCGGGCAGAGGGGACGGAAAAGCATGGTCTGGCCCCTGCCCCTGGAGTGAAAAGCAGCAGAGGCATGGTGGCTGCACTGTGTGGCTCCCTCAGGCAGATCTGGCCTACAGATTGTACAGAGACCAAGTGACCATTCAGAGGGTAATCACTTTTGCTTTAACTTGCTTAGATCTGGATCATGATCTTGGGTGGAAGTACTGAGGTGTGTGGCCAGGTGCCAGAGCCTGCGGGGGTTGTAGATAGGGTGCCCTCCTAATTGCTCCAGCAGCTGTGAAAATTCCAGCAATTTGGGACAATGTTCTCTCCATTCTAAAAGCAGAGTTGTATTTTGGCAGAGTTCAAAAGTCAAGAAATTGACTGGCAACATGAGCAACCAGAGGAAATGCAAACCTACCATAGATTCATTTTTTGGGGACAAAAAGGTTCAAAGAATGGAAGGGGAGGAAGACAATGAAGTCAGAACTCCTATATCAAAAGCTCTCAAGAAAAATATGAATTGGTTACAGGCCATGGAGGAACTCAAGAAAGATTTTGAAAACCAAGTAAAAGAAGGGGAGGAAAAATTGGGAAGAGAAATGAGAATGATAAAAGAAAATCATAAAAAGCTAGTAAACAGTCTAACTGAAGAAAATAACACCTTAAAAAAATAGACATTCAAATGGCAAAAGAAGCCCAAAAAGCCAATGAGGAAAAGAATGCCTTAAAAAGTTGAATTTGCTAGATGGAAAAGAAATTCCAAAAACTCACTGAAGAGAATAATTCCTTCAAAATCAGATTGGGGCAAATGGAAGCAAATGACTGTATGAGAAATCAAGATACTACAAAACAGATCCAAAAATGAAAGAATAGAAGGCAATGTGAAATATCTCATTCGTAAAACCACTGATCTGGAAAAGAGATCTAGGAGAGATCATTTAAAAATTATTGGACTACCTGAAAGCCATGATCAAAAAAAAAAAAGAGCCTAGACACCGTCTTCCAAGAAATTATCAAGCAAAATTGTCCTGATATTCTAGAACCAGAGGGCAAAATAGAAATTGCAAGAATTCACCAATTGCCTGTTGAAAAACATCCCAAAAAGAAAACTCCTAGGAATATTATACCCAAATTCCAGAGTTCCCAGGTCAAGGAGAAAATACTGCAAGCAGTCAGGAAGAAATATTTTTAGTACTGTGGAAACACAACCAGAATAACAAAAGACCTAGCAGCTTCTACATTAAGGGATTAAAGGGTTTGGAATATGATATTCCAGAGGTCAAAGGAGCTAGGATTAAAACCAAGAATCACCTACACAGCAAAACTGAGTATAATGCTTCAGGGGAAAATATGGTCATTCAGTGAAATAGAGGATTTTCAAGCATTCTTGATGGAAAAAAAAAA
>CM053589.1:104576665-104621563 GCA_028646515.1 Pseudochirops corinnae | reverse complement strand
CGAGAGCACTGGTCTGAAAACAATCGCCCAGTCCCCCTGCTTTTTGCAGGCCGAGGGCGGGAAGCTACAATGAGGAGGCGGGTGCAAAACCTCCGCCTTTCGCTTTTCCGCTCTGGAGACCTTTCGGCGGGACGCTTATCTCCCTCTTTCACAATCCCCACTGGTGCAGCTGGTGCTAATCCCCGCTCCTGAAGCTGGTGCTAATCCGCTCACCTGAGAGCTTTTGAGAGCTTTCTCTGCACCTCCCCCCCGGCCGCCCCCGGGGCACAGCCGTGGCTTCAGGCCAGGCTGGTTTCGGTTTGCAGTGCTGATATGGTTCCTCGTAGCCGAGCTGACTTTAGTGGGAAGTATCTTTGTGTGCGTTTTGAAGTTCTATGATTGGTCCAGAGTCCTATTCCATGGGTATTTTGGGGTGGCTATGTGAGAGCTGCGATATATTTTGCTGCTGCTACGCCACCATCTTGGCTCCGCCCCATTCCTAATTCTTACATAAAGGGGGTAGAGAGTAAGAATTTATGTGCTGATTACTATATTATTTTACAAATATTATTTTACTTGATTCTCTCAACAGTCATATGAGGTAGGTGCTATTGTTATTCCCATTTTACAGTTGAAGAAACTGAAGCATACAAACAATAAGTTACTTGCCCAAGGTCAAAGAGCTAGAAAGTATATGAGGCTGAAGTTGAACTCTAGTTTTCCTGGCTCCAGATACTATATTACCTAGGTGTCTCAGAAGAGAGAAGAGGAAGGAAAAGAGTAATACATGTCTGGCACTGGTGAAATTCAATTTTGTGAAACAAGTTAATTGGAATGAATGAATTAATTCTATCAACAGTTGTTATAACTAATGAACTGGGTTCAACCCTGGTGTTCACTTCATCCTCACAATACTGACAGTGATAGCAGCAAGCAAGTACAAAAGATCAACCTACACGTGGAAATTCTTAGACAAAAGAATTTTGAAAAACATTTAAGAGAGAAAATTACCTTCTTTGCTTGATAAGCCTAACAGAGATTTTATATATATATATATATATATGTATATATATATATATATATGTATCTACTAAATTAGTACAATTCCTGAAAAATGCTATCAGAGAGACAATAGATGAGGAAAGAAAGAAATTTAAATCAGGCATGGGTTACACCAAATAGAGATTGTCTAATTAAACAAAGAAATAAGACAAAATTAACTTAGAGGAACTTTCCCTCAAACAAAAGTAAAATGAAGCCTGACAATTTAAAAAGGAAAGTTTATGACAGCTTTGAAAGGAAAGTGCAAAAAGGAAAAAAAAAGTGATGATTGATTTATGTCAAGTACTTGATGACTTTTGTAAGAGTTTAATATGAAGAATGGTAAGAATGTCTATATTTTAGACCAATGGCTCACAACTGTGAATGAAGTATCCAGTGACTAGGTATATGTGTTTTGGGGTAGGACAGTGAGAGGGAGAGTCTCACAGAATCCAATCTTCCTACATTCTCCTCCCCTTCAGGAGCCAGAGAACCATAGCACTTCCTTTGGAATCATTTTCCTGATTTGTTCTCTTTTTCATAATGCAATTTTCCTCTGTATCTCTCTTCTTCTGTATATTTCTTCTTCTAAAAAGGTTTCCATTCCATTTCTACATGGGTTCCTCCAACTACTGTCCAGGTGTCCTGAGGAATTTCTCAAGCCCGTGTCTTCTCTAAGCATAAATATAAAAGATCCTCACCAAGTGAGGATAATCTGTACTTTTAAAAAAATGACTCCACTTAAAATGAGGGCCAATATTTCATATTAAAGAAAGTTTGACTAAAATTTGATTATCTTGAAAAACAAAAGAAAAGTTTATAAAAAGAAAAGTTTATTTTATCTAATGTTTAATAAAGAACAGGCTATGATTAGAACGGCACACCAATTCTTAATATGAAAAAGAAGGGATCAACTGTTGATTTATTTGGCATATATGTCAAAATTTCATGACTGCACAATACCACATTCTTCACTATAATTTGATTTTCACAGTACAAATCATAAAGAGGATCATTGTTGCAAAAATATTCCAGGGTCTTCATCAGTTTTCTCAGTGTATCTCTTAAAACTCTGATATTCAAACTATTCTCTTTTGAAGCCCTTTGGTCACTCAAGAGACAAAGACCTAAAACTTTGATGAATGAGTGGGGATGAATGGGATAGTAGTAAGATGGGAGTGATACTTGACTGGGATTACTTTTATGAGTGGTCAGTTTATGCAGGATTATCTTTGTTTTATTATAAGTTTTACTTGCTTAAGCAACCTTCAGCCTTATGGTATAGTAATGGAGAACCACCCTTGGATTCAGGAAGATCTGTGTTCTTAACTCTGAAATGATATATACTAGCTGAGTGATTCTGGGCAAAGCACATTTCCCAGGACTCCAGGCAACTCACTGAGGTGCCACCTTGTGGAACAACTGTTGATCTGATTTGTTAGGGAGAGTTTCCCCAATGGGAGTTCCCTATGCCAGGGAAATTCCAGGACTCATATAATAAGTTAGATAAGGAATCCAACTACTTTATTTTTTCTTTGTGGGTGGAAAGTCTGATGTGGCTTATAGGACAATCAAAGGTTGAAAAAGGTTGGGGAATTGTTGGCATGAAGTGAAGAGATGAAGAATAGAAAGTGCTGTCAGAACAAGCTCAAGAAAATAGAAAATTATTTTAATGAAATGATGCAAAGCAAAAATAACTGAGTATCTACCTTTCATAAGTATCTTTCAATTAATTTTGTAATTACTAAACTAACCCAGGAATTCAATTAGCTAAGAAAAAGAATTTCTACAATTGCATATTGTTAGAATCCAAACAGTCAAGTTCAAAATTGAGATGAGCCTGTGTGGAATATAGAATTAGATTGACAATAACTGCCTCCCTAAAAGAAAGAACAATAATTCTGGTATCCAGAGAGGATATAAAAATTAATACTAATAATTATAGAGGAATAACTCCATTATCTAGCTTACTAAAAGACTACAATAGGATGCTGCTAAACAGAATTGAACCTTATATTACCCCATTGTGATGTGTCAATCAAACAGGATTAAAAAAAAACAACAAAGAAACAATATTCAATGGGTACATTATTTAAGGAAATTGGTAGTAGGTTGGACACTCAAATAATTTTCTGCTGTAATTAGTTTGGTAGATTTTACAGGGGCTTTGGTTCAGAAAGTTGTATGGAATTTAAAATATATACATGCTGATTTAACATGGAATGAAGCAACTGTTAAGGACTTCTAGATCCATACATGTATTTTAAGGGGAAAGAGTATTGGGTAAATAAATTTAAGAAATAATTAATTACAATTAGAACACTACCTCAAGATGGTGGGCTTCTCCCTCACACATGGATTACTTCTTTTTAATGAGTTCTGCCTAAGAGGAGGGAAGGATGGAAGATTGCCATTCTCCCAAGGTAAAGGATGAGCAATATCCAGAGATCCTCAAGTCTGGGTTTTGCAAAAGCTCAGTATTGATGCTTTGATGAGCAAGGAATGACCTTCATGACTCAGCTCTGTGGTAGTTGAGACTAGGATTCATTAGGTAGTAAAACCATATTTGAATTTGAACTTGTTAGGACTAATGCTATGTAGAAATTGAGACAAGATTGAGAACAAGATGGCATAAAAGGTAGTAAGCCCCCTAGGTGTTGATGGAAATATTTAGTTTTGTTTGTATTATATCTTTGAAGTAAATATCCTTTTGTAAAAATTCATTGACAAAGCAGTTAAATTTAACAAGGACACTGCTCACTGGCAACTAATAGTGGGGGATTAAGGCATGAATAAAGAAAGTTAGTTGGGGGCTAAGGCCAATACCAGCAGAGACCTCCCCAGGCAAACAATTCTGTCCTGACTCTGGGAGGGTAAAGTCAGAGTGTACTTGCCACAACAATAAGAGCCAAAGGGAGGGGAAGGATTAGATGAAACAGGATTCCTCGGGATCATCTAACCCACATAATACTTAAATTCCAGTAAGTTAAAACAGAGTAAGAGAGAGAGGGAGAGAGGGAAAGAGAGAGAGGGGGAAAGAAAGAGAGAGAGAGACAGAGACAGAGACAGAGAGACAGAGACAGAAAGAGACAGAGAGAGACAGAGAGAATGAGAATATCAGGGATATCCATGCTTGAAGGAGCATTAGCTTTCTCCAAGAAGGGCAATGAGGCTGTCCTCATGACTTGGCAGCTATGTTTCCCTCCTCCCTTCAAGGGAGAGACCTAAGACTTTTTACCTTAGGGTACTGAAGGAGAGAAAATTATTAGCTATGTGTGGGCTTCTTAAATGCCTAGTCTGACTACTAGACTTACACCACAACAAGACTAAAGAGAAAGAACTATATGTGGGATGGAGCCAAGATGGCAGAGTAAAAGCAGGGATTTGCTTGAGCTCCAAATTCCTGAAAAAAAAATGACTCTAAACAAAGTCTAGAGTAGCAGAACCCACAAAATGACAGGGTGAAACAAATTTCTAGCCTAAGACAACCTGGAAAGTCAATAGGAAAGGTCTGTTGTTCCATGCTGACAGAGGATTACAGTCCAGCATGGGCCACACAGCACAGACTGGGTCCTTCTTGAACCTGCAGCAGGCTTCAGTGGACTGGATCACTGGTAGATGTGGCAGTTTTCAGACTTTTGAAACCACAAATGCCAAAGACAACTTACAAGTTTGGTAGGAGAGGTCTGTCACACTTGGGTGAGAGAGGAATGCCATCCAGCCCCTGCCCCAGGTAGGTGGAGGCAGCAACAACAGTGGCTGCTTCTGGAGCTCTCCACCCACAGATGGTAGGGGGATCTAGCAACTGATAAAAGGGGGATTGTGGGGATCTCTTTGCTGGCACTAAGGCAGGATTCTCTTGCTTTGCCCTGCTTGGATCTGTCACTGGGTAACAGTCCTGGGGCAAGGAGGAGTGCTGGCAAGGCAGAGCTTGTGGCTGCAGTGGAGAAGGAATCCTCCTCACAGTTCCAAGGCAGAAAAGGGTGCTTGGGATCACTCACTGACCAGAACACAGGCCAGGAAAGGAATAAACACCTCTCTTTTGACCATACAACTTTAGAAGAACTGAAAATTTACAGGCCCCTAGAAATATCTCTGAAAACAGCTGCACAAAACCCCTAAAGGCTGTGATAGTACACTCTCCACACTGGAAGCAGAGTCCTACCTTTAAAAATAGTTTAAAAGTCAAGTAATTAACTGGGAAAATGAACAAATAGTGTAAAAAATCTCAGACAATAGAATCTTATTTTGGTGACAAAGAAGATAAAAACACAACCAGAAGAAGAATACAAAATCAAAGCTCCTATATCCAAAGCCTCCAAGAAAAACATGAATTGGTCACAGACTAATGAAGAGCTCAAAAAGAATTTTGAAAATCAAGTAAGAGAAGTAGAGGAAAAATTGGGAAGAGAAATGAGAGTGATGAAAGAAAATCATGAAAAAACAAGTCAACAGTTTGCTAAAAGAAACCCCTCAAAATGCTGAAGTAAATAAGACCTTAAAAGTAGATTAACCCAAGTGGCAAAAAAGATCCAAAAAAGTCAATAAGGAGAAGAATGCATTAAAAGGCAGAATTGGCCAAATGGAAAAGAAAATCCAAAAGCTCACTGAAGAAAATAATTCCTTAAAACTTAGAATGGAGCAAATGGAATCTAATGACTCTATGAGAAACCAAGAAATTATAAAACAGAACCAAAAGAATGAAAAAAAAATAGAAGACAGTGTGCCTCATTCAAAAAACAACTGACCTGGAAAACAGATCCAGGAGAGAGAATTTAAAAGTAATTGAACTACCTGAAAATCATGATCAAAAAAGAGCCTAGATTTAATTTTTCAAGAAATAATCAAGGAAATTGCCCTGATGTTCTAGAACTAGAGGGTGAAGTGGAAATTGGAAGAATCCATCAATCACCTCCTATAGAGATTTCAAAAGGAAAACTCCTAGGAATATTGCAGCCAAATTCCAGAGTTCCCAGGTCAAGGAGAAAATATTGCAAGAAGTCAGAAAGAAACAATTCAAGTATGGTGGAAACACAATCAGTATAACATTAGGTTTAGCAGCTTCTCCATTAAGTGATCAGAGGACTTGGAGTATGATATTATTGAGGTCAAAGGAGCTAGAATTAAAACCAAGAATCACTTAGCCAGCAAAACTGAGTATAATTCTTCAGGGGAAAAAATAGACATTCAGTGATAGAGGACTTTCAAGCGTTGTTGATGAAAAGATCACAGCTGAATAGAAAATTTCCCTTTCAAATACAAGACTCAATAGAAGCATGAAAAGTTAAACAGGAAAGAGAAATCATAAGGGACTTGTTAAAGTTTACATTCTTACATGGAAAATTATTTGTAACTAAGAAGACCTTTCTCAGTATTAGGGTAGTTGGAAGGAATAGATGATAGTTAGACAGACAGACAGATAGATAGATAGATAGATAGATAGACAGATAGATAGAAAGATAGATGGCACAAGGTGAGTTAAATATGAAGGAATGATATCTAAAAAATAAAATTAAGGGGTGAAAGAGGAACATATTAGGAGAAGGAGAAAGGGAGAGGTAGAATGGGTTGAATTATCTCACATAAAAGAGGCAAGAAAAAGCTCTTACTTTGGAGGGGAAGGGGGGGGAAGTGATAGTGAATGAATGAACCTTACTCTCATCAGATTTGGCTTAAGGAGGGAATAACATACACTCTCAATTAGGTATGGAAATCTATCTTACCCAACATGAAAGTTGAGTGATGGGGATAATAAGAGAGGGGGAGATGATAGAAGGGAGGGCAGAATGGGGGAAAGCATAGTCAGAAGCAAACACTTTTGAGGAGGGACAGAGTCAAAGGAAACAATAGAATAAATGAGGGATAGGATTTGATGGAGGGAAATATAGTTAATCTTTCACAAAATGACTATTAAGGAAGTTTTTTTGCATAACTACACATGTAGAACCTGTATCAAATTGCTTGCCTGCTCAGTGAATGTGAGTGGGGAAAGAAGGGAGAGAATGCGGAACTCAGTTTTAGAAACAAATGTTAAACATCTTTTTTATATGCAACTGGGAAATAAGATATACAGACAGTGGGGTATAGAAATCTATCTTGCCCTACAGGAAAACAGGAGGGAAAGGGATAAAAGAAAGGGGGGGGGGTGATAGAAGGGAGGGCAGATTGGGGGAAAGGGTAATCAGAATATATACTGTCATGGCGTAGGGGAGGGAAGAGATGGGTAGAAAATTTGGAACTCAAAATGTTGTGGAAATGAATGTTGAATATAAAAATATATTAATTTAAAACTTCACAGACATTCAATAATAAAGAAGCATTTGAAATATTCTTAGAAAGAAAAAAAAAGAACTATATGTACAAAAAAAATATAGCAGCTATTTCTGAGTGGTAAATAACTAGGAACTAAGGGGGTATCCATCATTTTGGGAATAGTTGAACAAGTTGCTACAAATGAAATGAACAGAATGTTATTTTTTAAATTTTATTTTTATTTTATTTTCAGTTCAAAATTATCTCTCTTCCTCTATCCTTATCTCCCACAATTGAGAATGCAAGAAATAGGATACCTATTGTAGATATACAGTAATGGAAAACATATTTCTGCACTAGCTATATCCCACATACAAAAAATCAAGAAAAATAAAGGAAAAATGTATGCTTCATTCTGCATTCTAAAACCATCAGTTTTTTATAGGGAAGTAGACAGTATTTTATATCATGATTCCTTTGGAGTTGTGGTAGATAGATCACTGTGCTGGTCAGAGATAATGACAATTTGATCATACTTATGATATTGCGGTTACTCTGTAGATTGTTTTCTTGTTTCTGCTCAGTTCACTTCCCATCAGTTATATATCTTCATAAGTTTTTTTTCCCCCTGAAACCACCTCCTTTGTCATTTCTTATATCACAGTGGTATTCCATCATATTCATATACAATTACTGTTCAATTATTCCCCAACTGATCAGTATACCTCTGTTTGCAATTCTTTGCCAACACAAAAAGGGTTGCTAAAAATATTTTTGTATGTATAGGTGTTTTTCCTTTATCTTTGAATAATGGAAGTATTGTTTGGTCAAAGTGTATGCAGAGTTGTATAGTCCTTTGGGTATAGTTACAAATTATTTTCCAAATTGGTTGGACTGAGTCAAACCTCTACCAGCAGTGTATTATTTTTCCAATTTTCCCATATCTCATCCAATATTTATCATTTTCATTTTCTGTTATCTTAGCCAACCCAATAGGACTTTTCAACCCTATCATGACTATTAATAGCTTTGATTTTTTCCTTCTGAAAACTGCCTATTCATATCCTTTAACTGTTTATCAATTGTATAATTGTTCCTATCTTTTATGAATTTAGCTAAGCTCTTGATATATTTGAGAAATGAGACTTCATCAAAAGAACTTATTGTAAATTTTCCCCAGTTTCCTAATTTTCTTCTAATTTTGACTGCATTAGGTTTGTTTTGCAAAGCTTTTTTTTTATTTCTTGTCATCAAGTTTATAATTTTATCTCCCATGAACCTCTATTTTTTTCTTAGTCATGAACTCTTCCCCCATCCATAGATCTGACCAGCATTTTTTTCCATACTGCCCTGGTTTGCTTGCGATATCATAGTTTATGTCTAAATCTGTACCTATTTTGAGTTTATCTCGATAAGGAGTCAAATGTTGTTCTATTCCTACTTTCCTCAAGAGTACTTTCCAGTTTTCCCAGCAGTTGGTTTTTTTCCAAAGTTAATTTTTGCCCCAACAGCTAGTATTTTGGGGTGATCAAACATTAAGTTACTGTGCTCATTTGCTTTATCAATTGTGCACCTAATCTATTTCACTAGATTAAGCAGTCTTTCTTATCCAATACCAAATTGTTTAGATAATTAATACTTTGTAATATAGTTTTGAGGTCTGATACTGTCAGGCCCCCTTACTTTACTTTTTTTTAAATTGATTCTTTTGATATTCTTGACTTTTTAGTTCCTCTAGATGAATTTTGCTATTTTTTTCAAAGTCTAGCTCTATACGTTCTTAGGTAGTTTGATTAGTATTGTATTATTAAATTAATTGACATAGTATTGTCATTTTTATTGTATTGAGTTAGCCTATGAGCAATTAATATTTCTCCAGTTTTTTCCATCTATCATTATTTATGTGAAATCATGTTTTATAATTTTGTTCATATAACTCATGTATGTGTCTTGGCAAGTAGATTCCCAAGTATTTTATACAGACTGCAGTTGTTTTAAACGGTATTTCACTTTCAGTTTCTTCCTCCTTTTTTTTTTTTTGCAATATATAGAATTTCTGATGATTTATCTAGGCTAATTTTATATCCTGCAAGAGTTGTTGACTGTCTCAACTAAAATTTTAGTTTGCTCTCTAGAGTTCTCTAAATGTACCATTCTATCATCTGCCAAAATGATAGTGCTATTTCCTTATTGCCTATTTTTATAACTTCAATTTCTTTAACAATAGAGATAATGGACATCCCTGCTTTGCCCCTGATCTTATTGGAAAGGCATCTGGTTTATCCATATTATAGAAAACATTGCTTTTGGTCTTACAAAGGTAAATTTTCATTTATTCCCATGCTTTTTAAAGTTTTTTAATATGAAAATGTGTTTTGTTTTGTCAAATGCTTTTTCTGTATCTGTTGATATAATCATATTTTTTTTGTTATTGACATCATCAATTATGCTTATAGTTTTCTTATTATCCAACCTGCCCTGAATTCCAGGTGTAAATTCACCCTGATCATACTGTGTCTTAATGATTACTTAATTTCCAATTAATTTTTAATCTGTGATTCAAAATGTCTTTACTGAAAATAATTTTATTGTATTGTGGTCTGGAAAGAATACATTTGATATTTATGCTTATCCACAATTGTTTGTGAGGTTTTTAGGCCCCCCAAAAATAGTTTTTTAGGGTGTCATGTACATGTGCCATGTACAGCTAAAAAAAGGTATATTCCTATTCAATATTCTTCAGAGGTCAATCATATCTAACTTTTCTAATATTCTATTCATCTCCTTAAAATCTTTCTTGATTATTATGCTTAGACTTAGGTCTGAAAGTGGTAAGCTGAAGTTCCCCACTAATATAGTTTTACTGTAATTCATTTTGTTTTATCTGGGTTCATGATTGTAGTTACCGCCTGACTTTTTGCTTCAGCTGAAGCATAATAGATTCTGCCCCAGAGTCTTATTTTAACTCTGTGTTTTTCTGTTTATTCTTGTAAACAACAGTGTTATATTCTGATTTCTAATCCATGATTCTATCCTTTTCTATTTTATAGTTAGTTCCTCCCATTAATATTCATTTATGATCACTAACTATGTACTTCCCTTGACCATTCTCTTATGTTTATCTTTGTCATTTTTTGACCCTGTATTCTCCTCAAAAGTCTGTTTGCCTCTAACCACTCCCACCATTAATCTGCATTCCCTCTTGTCACCCCTTCCCCCTCCCACAAAAACACACACACTCCTTTTCTCTTGGATGCATCCCTTCATGTTTCCCATCAAGTAAGATGAATTTCTATACCCAATTCTTTCTGTATAATTATTTAGATATAGATGTTAATATCTATCTACATACATACATATTTATAGAAAGATAGATAGATGACAGATTAGATCCCATCCTCTTCTCCCACTACACTAGTGCAGCACTCTTTTTCACCTTTCCATTCTTTTGAGATCATCCCAAAATAATCAACTTTTACCCATGCCTTCTAAGTAGACTCCTTCTAACTGCCCTAATGATGATAAAGTTCTTAGAGGTTACATGTGTCATCTTCCCATATAGGAATGTAAACAGTTTAATCTTATTAGATTGCTATTAAAACTTACATTTTATCTTTTTATCCTTCCCTTGATTTTTTTTTTGTTTGAATGTCAAATTTTCTTTTCAGCTCTAGACTGTTTTTTTAAAATCACATATGCTTGAAAATCCTCTCTTGTATTATCTGATCTGTCCAGTTGTTAACCTTACTACTTCTTGAAATCACTTTTAAAAAATTTTGTATATATTCTGTATTTACTTATCTTCATACATGTTCTATCCTCTCCCTTCCCATACTCCCTTCCCTGCCACCAAAAATGTAAAATTCTTGAAGGAAGGAACTCCTTTGTTTTTGTATTTTTGCTTTTGTATCATTAGCAACTAGCACAGTGTTCTCCACATAATATTCATGTAATAAATACTTATCAAACTGAATGTACCTCCCCCATCCCAAACATCCTCAAGATAGATTCTTTGAACCTATCTAAGGATTTACATATATATTTTCAACCTGTACCACATCTTGGAATAAAAAGTTCCACAAGAATTCTTTCTGATATGTAAAACAAGTCTTTATTTTTGTCTTAAATTTACCTATTTCAAGTCTCTTAAAGGTTACAAATTCTTCCTGATTTGCTGGAATTTAGTTAATACATCTATTTTTACATTAGTCATATTCTATAAGATTTTTGCAGATATCAATGGAACTAGAAATGTCACTTAATCTCCAAGAGACTCAATTTTCTCATCTAAAATGAAAAGGTTGGCCTGGGTAAACACTGACAACCCCTTCCAGCTCTAGATTTATGATTCTATGAGCCTATATAGTCTCTCAGCTTTTGCCATTCCAAATGAAGTAATACTATTCTCATTCTCTCCTTCTCCCTTTCCCTCTCCCTCTCCCTCTCCCTCTTCCTCTCTCTCCCTCTAAATATGGCAGATCATTCTAGATAAATCAGGTTATTTCAATTTCATTGGATTTAGTTATTGAGATTTGGCAAGTGATGGTGATTCTAGAGAAGCACAATGGAGCACTAAAGGCCTGGATAAAGATACTGTACTTAGACAGTTAACATGGAATTTAAGCAGATCTTTGGTCAAGGGAGATGAAAGCTAATGCCTAGGGCAATCTGAACTGGAGTCAGGGCAAGAACAGATGAGAAGACAAATCAGAGAACAGGATAAGAAAAGACAAAGCTAAAACTCCTCAGTAGTACAGCTATTTCACAGGGACAGAGGGGAGTTTACAAGTACAAACAGGTTCAGTGCCAGATAAAATAGATAAAGGCATGTTCAATAAGCCACAATAAAAATTGAACAGCTATCAGGGTGGCCATGTAAGGGACTAAATAAGGGTAGAGACAAGAGTGAACTTTGGCAGAATGGAAGGTTGCACTGAACAAGTTACCTAAGGAGTGCTGCTTTTTACGATACTTCTGGGCTTTATAGTTACCCCTCCCTTTGAAGGAGATGACTTGTCCTGACTTTAAAGGGACCAGGACACATAAGGAAGTCAGTGTCTCTCCCACTTAAGGAAATCCTTAATCATTCTCAAGTGATAATATTTCAGCAAACAGGATGGTTTCATTCCCTCTTAAATAGTCAGGGTCCTCAAATCAAATGAGATAATATTTGAAAGCACTTAGCACAATGCCTAACACATAACAAAATTTAATAAATATTTGTTTTTTTACATACCCACTTATTGTCCTACCCATTTCTTGGGGATAGGGCTATATAGGTCCTGTAAAATTGCAGTTCTTTGGAATCAGTTCTCATGAATTAAATTATCCTCTCTTTGTATGAGAGTCCCAGATTTCTATATCTCTCCCAGGCTCTAGTCCCTCATCACCAACTGTGTATCAAATATTTCAAAATGATTACTCCAATGACTCAAACACTACATGTCCACAATAGATCTCATTACCATTTCTACAAAACCTAGCCCTCTTCCCAAACTTCTTTTTGAAATTATTATTATTATTATTATTATTATTATTATTATTATTATTATTATTATTATTATTTTTTGCCAAGGGAACTTTCAGTCACCCAGGCTGGCAACATCAATATCACCCTTAAGACCTCACTCTCACTCACTCCATATATCTAATCAGTTGCCAGATCTTCTTGTTTCTACCTCCAAAACATCTTTTATATTTATCCTCTACTCTACACTCACACAGCTACCACCAAATTCAGACCTTCAACACCTCTGACTCTAGCAATAGTATCCTAATTATTCTCCCTATCTCAAGTTTTTATTCATTTATATTCATCCTCCACATGATCATAAAAGTGTTTTTCCTAAAAGAGAAGTGATCACATCATTCTTCTATTCAATAATCTCTAGAGGCTCCTTATTCCCTCTAGGATCAAACATAAACTCCTCTGTCTGGCATTTAAAGCCCTTTATAAACTGCCACTAACCTACTTCAACTTTATTATATATTGCTTCCTTCTTACCCCTTATGATTCAGTTAAACTAACCCTCTTATTGCTTCTCAAACTTGGTGCTCCATTTCCCATCTCCATACCACTTCTATACTTAGCTATCCTCCACAATAGATTCACTCAGTCCTCAGTTCAGTCTTATAGAATACCCAGTCTTTTTTTGAGATGTATTTCAGGCACCACCTTTTTACATGAAGTTTGTTCTGATGTCCCCCATTACCTTTTTACTTACTTACATGTGTATGTATTGTTTCCCCAATGAAATATATGCTCCTAGAAGACAGGAGCTATTTCACTTTTGTCGTTGTATCCCTAGCATCTAAGAAAAGTTCTTGCCACATAGTAGGAACTTAGTAAATGTTTATTGTCTATTGTATATTCATTTCTTCCCTCTACAGTTGCCCCTACTGTGGGTAGGGTTTCTACTTTAATGGAATCCAAAATATTAAAGAACTTCATTAACTAAAGGATATAGATATAGGTCCAAAATTGAATAGGAGGAGAGAAAGAACATGATAGTTACATTTGGGAAACTGCAAAGCAGCCTTAATGTCCCCAAGTTTCTAGTTGAAACAACACCCATCTTTTAAACATCAATATTCTTCTGGTGATTTAACATGTTAGTAAATTATAGAATTAAAGTTGGGACCCAAAAGACAATGGAAAAGTACTTGGTGGGTGTAACCAGGCTGTAACAAATTACAAAAGAGGAATTATGGGCTGGAGTGAGGAAAACCGTAAAGGTTAGAGTACTTACACATTCTACTTGTTACCACATAATATGAGGAGAACATAAGGAAGGCCCCTAACATGCTGGTTGACTGACCCCTCATAGAAAATTTGTGGAAGACATGGATGAGCATTACATAGAATGACCAGTCATGAATGAGTTTGATCAACAACACTGGAAGGAATAGGCACATGCATGAGATCACAGACCACAGGAGTACTGGAAAATAGGTATGAGGAGTTTCTACCCATATCTGACCTATTGATACATAGGCCTTCCAATCTGCTGCTTGCAAATATAAAAATAAATTTAAATTGTGCATAAGACCCCCGAGCTAAACAGAAATCATTTTTGTATTACCCATTATTTGTAATTTATATCAGCACTCACATTTACTCATTCCACATATCCAATCAGTGGTCAAATCTTGTTTCTACTTCCATCTTTCATATCCATCCTCTATTCCACATTCACAGAGCCACCACTAAGCTCAGACCCTCAATACCCATCCACCACAAAAGCTAAAGAGAAATTATTTTTGTATTATCTGTTATTGGTTACCTGTGCCCCTCTACCATCAGGGACCATACTATTGTAGACAATTTACAGAAGAAATGGGCGCATAGGGTCTAATATAACAAACTTAGCAATTGATATTTTCAGCCAATATATTTTCACAATCTGTTCAGCCAATATATTTTCCCAATCAAAAAACAAAAGTAAGACTGGCAGATGACTCAAAAAATACCCCTCAAACAGGCTTGCTAGGATTCAAGCTGTGTTACCCAGGAGTTTCCTGAGCGAACATTTTTTTCAACCCTGTGACAGAATGCAAACCAGTCTTTTTCTCCTCCCAACAGGCCTCCTAATTATCTCAGCTGTTTACAGCATCTAGCCCCTCTGCTCCTGAATTCTCCATTATTCTGACAGTCAACAAACTAGACCTATTAGAACACAGCACAACTCTTGCCTAAGGCAGGAACTTTGTGAGACCACAAATCGTCTAGGTATTAAAAGTCGGTGCATAAGAACTGCCCTCAGCTTTAGCGCTAAATTGCTAGTTTGAAGACATTCATTGCCGTATATTGTATTTCCACTATATTTTGCTTTAATAGACTTTGTGGCAAAGTGTGTAAGAAGAGTTTTAAGCCTGAGGTAGCACATACTCAACTTTTTCCCCCTTTTATATATTTTTCCATCTTTTTGTTTGTCACCTTATATTGTTTTGTTGCTCCACATACATAAAACAACCTGGCAATCATGTAACAATACCCAGCAGTTAGTTGGAGGCACATATTGACTTTACTATTAAAAGCTGAAACAATCGGGCTAAAGAATCCATGGGTTATTTTTTCAGGGACTTGCATGAAACTTTAATTTTAAAATAAATGGAAAACATCTCCCATCCCTCCACCCCAAAATTGAATAGTGTTTTTATCAACCTCAGTTTATTTCCTGGCTTTTTAGCAAATGGCTTACCTCATATAGCACTACAGCCAGAAGTAAGAACTGGAAAGAAATATTTATCAAGCACTTTTATCTGAGAGTAGCAAAGTGCATAATGATTATGATACTCTGACCTCTTGGTCAAAGGGCAGACCTGTGTAAACTCACCCGAGCACATTGTTCAGTGGGTTTACA
Organism: Pseudochirops corinnae; assembly: GCA_028646515.1. NCBI lineage: Eukaryota > Metazoa > Chordata > Mammalia > Diprotodontia > Pseudocheiridae > Pseudochirops > Pseudochirops corinnae. The sequence continues at coordinate 104,605,928 of CM053589.1, read as the reverse complement.
TGGAGCCAAGAATGACTCCACACTCTCTGACCATATACAATACCACTATGTGGTAGGTCTGTACTAAAATGTACTGAAAGAATGGTTCTTTCCCCTAGTGGCCTCACTAGGGATAGTGTGGGACACTCCTGAGGAGAGCTGAGCCACCTTAATTATTAGTTAAATCAGGAGTGTAAGCTCTATATCATTTTAGACATAGCTAAACTAATGGGAAAAAATGTGAAGATGAAATGGCCAGGAGTTGCCAAGTTAGTGAAATTACCAAGTCAATAAGACAGTCAGCTATCTCTACTCTAGGGCGTCACTAACCAATAGAGTATTGCTTCTCTGGGCCAATAAGAAGGGTAAATATCTACTTCTGAAGCTGTCACACAAATTGTCCATGGGTCTTTATACTAGCTCCTATGATAGATATATGAGATTCATCTTAACTGAAGTGGAAAGAATGAAAATACCTCCATCAATATCAGAGGGGAAAGAATGATTACACATAATAAAATATCCTCCAATATCCTCCGTCACACATCAAATTCCTCTTTATATTAAATGAAGGAATTATGAATGGCAGAGGAAAATATATTAGCTGTATTACAAATTACCTTCTAGACATCTGTAGAGTGTTCACCAAAATTTCATCATGGAGAAAAGGGAGTTGAATTAAGGTGAGAATCTGGTCCCAAACTAACCTCAAATTTAGAACAGAGGAGAATATTCTTCCTCTTTCTGAGTATTTCTTTATGTTAGCTTGTCAAAACATCTAGATGCTAAATTGATAGGCACCATAAAATCGTATATATAGATTGTGTTTCTATATGACATGTTGTCAAGTTAATTTTGTGCGTGTGTATGTGTGACACTTCAAAAGAGATGCTTCAACTACAGTTCTATCAGCCTATTATACAGTGTTAGGCTTGCCTTAGGCATTGACAAATATTTGTCATCAAATCAACTAGGAATAAATGAACTAAGCTTCTTAAGGACCAGAGATGTTTTGTCTTTTTCTCCTCTCTAATATCATTTGACAGATGAGGAAATTAAGGACTAGAGAGATTAAATAACCTACCCAAGGTTAATTAAAAAGGTAGCAAGTAGCAGAAATGAAATTAGGATTCAGATCCTCTGGGTCTAAATCCTGGTGTTATACTGGAAGGAACACTAGACTAAGTGTAAGAAGACCTGGGTTCCAGATTTGGTTTCTCTACTTACAAGCTGTGTTATCCTGGGTTGGTAAGAAGGTAATCTGATTAGGATAGGAAGTATGAAGTCAATATAACCCAATCCAATAAGCATTAAATAGATTAACATGCATGAGGCAATATGCTAAAATATTGGATATACAAAGATGAATGCAAAACTTTTAGATATGTCTCCACAACATCATTTGAGCAGAAAGAAGCACTAATGCCTTGGAAGAGAAAAAAAAAGAGAGATGATATATGAACTGAGTCTTGATGGCAACTAGGGATTCTGAGACAGAGAGAGAGAGAGAGAGAGAGAGAGAGAGAGAGCACAATCAATAAATCAATTAATAAACATTTAGTAAGTGTCTACTGTATGTAAGGCATTATACTAAGCTCTATGGATACAAAAAGAGGCAAAAGACAGTCCTTGTCCTCGAGGAGCTTAAAAATCTAATAGAGATGAGACACTCTAGGCATACAGAGGTGAGAAAGGGGAATAGAGGGGAAAGAGAGCCTGTGAACAGACCAGAAAAAAACTGAGATGCTTCATGAGAGTAGATCTTCTAGGTGGTCCCAATCCTCAGATCAGACTATGCTTTTTTGAGTGCCACCCAACAGTCTTCCCAGAGCATTTTGCTATCTGGCCACAAATGCTGCCACATGTCTCCCCATCTAGGCCAGTACTCTTTATCCTGGACTTCTAGAATACATGGTGCCAGCCCTTGTGAAATTTAACTAATCAAGTCATTTTTACAACTTGTGCCCTTGGGTCCAATATGAATTAATGACCTTAACAAGTAATCTTAACAATCCTGCTATATCAAGCTGGCCTGAGATCTTAGACCAAGCTATATGTCACTCCCATCAACTCAGCCATGCAGGTCATCTTGCCATCTGCCTACTGCCACAGTATTTCAATGACTCTAGACTCCCTCCCATCCCTTCATTACTTTCTACTTCTTGTTCTGGACATGGTTATCAATAGTATCACTGTTACTTTACATCTAGAAATATCATAACAATTGATTAACTAAAATGATCATCCATTGGATCAACTCACCATCCCTGTGACTCCCCAGACATTCCCTACCCCCAGACACTATTGCCTCATATGTGTTTTCTTCCCCTATTAAGATATGTGTCCCATAAGGATAAAGACAGCACACACATGTATACGTAATTATGTGTGTGAATATATTTGTATATATACACAAACATACATGTATATACATGCATGTTTTAAAACAATATGGAGTCCATCTCTGTTCACTATTAAACAACAGTTCTGTATCCTTCCTGTGAACCTGGATTCAAATCTGCTAGCAGATACTTACTAACTGTAGGACACTGAGTAAGTCAGTTAGCCTTTGTCTGCCTCAGTTTCCTCACCTGTAAAATGGAAATAGGTAATAGTACCTAAGGTTGTATAAACTGAGATAATATTTCTAAAGTTCTTTGTAGACATTAAAGTGATACATAAATAAATTATATTATTATTAATATCATTATCATTTGTAAATGGCTTGTATTTATTGAGCTAAAATCAGTGGTTCTCAACCTGTGGGTTATGTTCAATTTGTAAAAATGAAAATACATCCTGCATATCAGATATTTACATTACAATTCATAACGGTAGCAAAATTACAGTTATCAAGAAGCAACAAAAATAATTTTATGGTTGGGGGTCACCACAACATGAGAACTGTATTAAAGGGTCACAGCATTAGGAAGATTGAGAACCACTGAGCTAAATGAATGCTGATTCTTCAGGGACTAACCAGGTTTGGAGAACTTGTGGCCTCGAGGCCACATGTGTCTCTCTAGGTCAGCAGTTCTCAACCTGTGGGTCACGACCCTTTGGGGGGGGTCAAACAACCCTTTCATAGGGGTGACAGGATCACCTAAGACCATCAGAAAATGCATATTTCCGATGGTCTTAGGAACCGAGACACCGCTCCTCTATCCTTCTCCAGGCAGGTCTACCCACATGCAAATAGGCCCACATACGAGTATTAAAGGGTCACAGCATTAGGAAGGTTGAGAATCACTGCCTAGGTTCTTAAGTGCCACCCTTTGACTGAATCCAAACTTCACAGAACAAATCCCCTTAATAAAAGAATTTGTTCAATAAAACTTGGACTCAGTTCAAAGATCACATTTAAGGACTTAGAAGGCCACATATATCCTCAAGGCCACAGTTTCCTCACCCCTAGCACTAAGCTAATGCTTCTGGGCCTTCCCATTGCAGGAATTTTCAGGATGTTGTCCTTCCTGGTTCCCAAACTTGGGGCGGGTCCTGGACAGGACTGAAAGGTAAAGTAGAGACTATAAGGAGAGAGAGAAGAGAAAGGAAATGGGGGGAGGAGAGAGCAACAACAGGAAAGAATTTATCCTACCTTGTATTTTTTTCCCTTAGAGCTCTGTTTATAGCTAGTAATGTAACTATGAAAAGTATCTGTCAGTGATATGTGCTCCAGTGAGTTAGGTGAAATATGAGATCTAGTTTAGAAGGCCATGTGTACCCTTTGGTCTGTTGACTTTCATCCAGTCTTCCCAATTCAAACTAATACGACCTCCTCAGATTCAACATAGTGCCCTCCTATTCAAAACCAATTTTTTTTTTCCCTCCAGGAGGACAAGAAGTAGAGGGAGAAGAAGAAGGAAAAAGAAAAAAGAAAAAGAAGGAAAAAGAAGAATGATATATAATTATTTTTATGGAGGGAAAGTAGGATAGATGCCTACTTTCTTACGAGATTCTTTTCCTTTTGTTCCTCCTAATCTCTTCCATATTCCCCATCTTTCTCTTTCCTTGCAGATTTCCCTACTTGAGAGAATTCTAGAATCTATCTGTTATGAATTCCTAGGGTCTCCTAGGTATTGGATGTTTCTGACTGGAATGAAATAAATTTTTATACCACCTACTGTAAGGTCTCCCACACCTGGTATCAGAACTGGGACAAGGGATTTGGGTACTTTAGGGAAGGTTTTAAAATTATATTCCTTGTGTATTCCTGTCCACCAGAGGCTTTAAACCTTCACAGCAATATATGCCATTTAACATTGCAAAATAAACTCCTGTGTGCCAAAGAGAGGAAGATTTCCTGACTCTTAAAATGTGTGCATTTTTTTTTTATATTGAAAAGGATTCTTTGTTATATTGCCCCATGGGCTGGGGTATAAGCTGCTGCCTACCTTACCTCCCATCCAATCCTGACCTCTGGCATATCCATTGGTGGTTTATACAGCAGCATGCAGGGTTACTGTCTTTCTACAAACTTCTTCACAGCAGAGAGGGCAAATAAGGTTTCACACCATTTCCTGTTTCTCAACAAAGTTTGGACTCTCCTTCCAGCCACCTTGTTTTTGTTTTTCTGTTCATTCTTAGAAAAACCTGGAGTTTATTAGACAAGGAAAATAATCCAATTAGGAAGAAGGGATAATCAGAAACTTATATTTAGAGCTAAATTTGTACCTTATCCTTAAACATTTTATAAACTTTACAGTTGGATTAGCAATCTTACCAGTAGTCTCTCTTACCAGAGAAACTGAGTTTAAGTTCTCTTTTATTTAATTCCTTGATCTGTCTATAACTCATTGGTTGAGGCTTGTCAAGTCAATTAACTTGGAACCTTAATTCACCCATCTGTAAAATGGGTACAACATCACTCAGGTCACCATGCAGAAGTATTATGAAATTTCATTAACCATTTCTTAAGAGATTTTACATTATTTTCCATAGAGGATGGATACATCCTTTTAGTAGAATAAGTGATAATGTCTATTACTTTAAGATTTGAATTTTAAATATGATCTTTGTGCCCAAGTTAAGTGGGCCAAACTTGGTATTTGGTATTCTAGAAAGGACCGATTGATGATAGAGGGATTTTCAGTTTTACAATGTTTAGGATGAAGAGCCTTCACGTTTCCATTTCAGAAATTGAATAGTGACAATGTTATTGTAGAATGGTTCTTCTCCTAATGTGTTTGTTAAAATGAAAGTGAAAAGGCATAAATTATGATAACAATGGTTTTATACACACACACACACACACACACACACACACACACACACACACACACACACACACACACACAGCCTTCACAAACTTGGAAGGCTTATGAGGAAAGCAGGCTCTGTTGTTCTGAAGAGCAACCCCAGTAGGGACAGAATGTCTTTTACTTCTTGCATCAAAAAGTTTTAGTTGTTAAGTGGGAATGTTAAATTTCTAACCAAACTTGATTTCCAACCCCAAGAGAAATTTCTTTCTCTCATTGTAAAATACTATGTTACAAAATGTATATAGGGGCCCTGCCATTTTCTATGTTTGACATGACATTCTGTGAATGAAACATGCCACAAAAAACTTATCCACATCCACCACTGTTATCTACCTGCACCAAGGAGGAGAGATTTGAAGTCAGAGCCCTAGGAAGTTTCTCTTGAAAAATATAAACTACTTTCTGTATTTTCTCTGTCTATCCCCCAGGCCTGGAACACTGACTACTGACTTCCCAGTTTCCTTTAAGTAACATCTAAAATCCCACATTATACAGGAAACCTTCCCCAATCCCTTTTAATTCCATTACCTTCCCACCTATTAGTTATTTTTTGCATCCTGTACATAGCTTGATTTGTATTTATTTGTTTGCATGTTGTCTTCCCCATTACGTTGTAAGCTCCTTGAGGGCAGGGACTATCTTTTGCCTCTTTTTGTATTCCCAATACTTAGCACCATGTCTGGTACATAGTAGGTACTTATCGAATGATTTATTAAAACAAGGGTGAACTATTGGCAAAATGTCAAGATATTGAGAAACCTCAGCTCAAGTCCCCTAGACTCTATGTTTGGACAGGTTTCTTGAGAGAAGAGTTTTTTCACCATTTATGATACCTGTGCAGCAACAGGAGAGACTCAACAATTATCCCAACTATAATTAGAATCTACATTTCAACCGTGGGAGTGGGAAAACTTATACAAGACAAATTTTAAGTTTGAGTCTAAAGGTTTATGAAGTTATAGCTCTTTTCCCCTGCTGAACTTGGGATTGATACAAAGTGGAGCCAGACAGTCCATCTTAGCCCTTGTTCCTGGGCAGTACACAAAAAGGAAACCAAAGGAAAACCTGCTGCCGTAACTCTGAAGGGATGTGGAAGAGTAAGAGTCAGAGAGACGGAAAGGAGAGCAGGAGAGGGTCAGGGAGAAAGAAAGGAGGGCAGCACTGGGAGAAGACATGAAAAATTAGAACAGAAGCTAAGAGCACTCAGGAGAGCAGGGGAAATGACAGATAGAAATTAGAACAGGAGCTATGAGGAGAGCAGAAGAGGCGACAAGAACTAAGAAACTCAACGAGGGGAGAAACAACTGAGAGAAGAAGTGCTGAAAAGAAATAAAGAAATTGTATCTGAAATAAAGAGGCCCCAAATTCAAGATTTTAGTAGAGACATGCTCTGCTATGGATCAAAACAAATGATTTGATGTTCTTAAACGATTCTGAGAGAGGGTATGGAATATGTCCCAGCAATCAATATTACATTTTATGCCTGCTGCACCTTTCAAAAATGATCAAGAAGACACTGTCAAGTAAGTGTACAATTTTTTAATGACCTTTGATTATTCAGTTTAGTAGTTCTAAGGGAGAAGCTTACACACTAGCTGTATAAACAACAAATGGATTTCAGCAACATTTTAAAGATTCAGATTTGTGCTGGTCACTGTAACCATCATATCAATACTCAAGAACAACAGAGGCAATGTGTCTTATCTGACTATGGAGCACACAATTTTACTTGCGGGATTGCCTTGGAGTTGTGTCTTATGGTTTTCATTAGAAAGTAAACATTCTTGGAAAGCTGTAGAGAACTTGGCATTTGTGGGTTGACTGTAATGGTGGTTTGGAGCACTTTTGGTAGGTATGTTTTGTGGTCACTTTTACAGGATGAAAATATCTGATCTGATTCCAATGGAATGTTTGGGGGGGCCTCACAAAGGAAATGGTGAGGCCTTTGTTATTGTACCTTCCAAGCCTGAATGGCTCTTTATATCTAGCTTCACTTCTCTCAGTATTACTTCCTGCAATCAGACATTCCCACTAAGACAAGAAAGAGCATATCATGTGTGAGCCTTTGTCCATCTAGCTGTTGCCCTATCTAATTTAAAATCATAATTTTAGTTCCATTCCTAAAATAAGCCCTTTAATATGTGAGCCCTTCCATTCAATAGATATTAGAAAAGGTGATATGCTTCTTTGAAGGTGATCTTCTACCAATTTTCTAACCATAGTGATAGCCAGATTACAAGAGGACCACAATTCAAATATTCACCTTGTGATTATGTAGATGGTACCTGATTTTCATCACTAATTTACAATTCATACTACTCTCCAATGTTTGCTTCCCTTTGGTTTAGAAATATACATTTTCCCTATTTTGAAAAACAAGAACTCTATTTAACTTTGCTGTCTTCACATGTTATCACCTACTTCCTTTTTTTCCTTTTAGCTCCAATAATTTTTAATGTCATGTACAGTAACTCATCATATTCTCTCTCTTTAATCTTTTGCAATATGTTTTGTGTTCAACCAATCCACAAGCATTTTGCTTACTAAGCTTTGGTGATACAAAGGAAGACCAAAAGCAAACCAACAAAACAAAAACAAAAAAACAAAAAGTAGCCCCTTCCCTCAAGTAGCTTACATACTAATAAGGATAAGAATATGTAAATACATAGATATGAGCAAGATAATACAGAGTAGAAAGAAGCTAATTTTAGAGGAGAAGACATTAGCAGAATGGTTTCCTGCAAAAGGTAATGTTTGAGTTGTGTCATGAAGGAAGCCAGGGATGTCGAAGAGGTACAGATAAAGAGAGTATTGCAATGCAGTCAGTAAAAAGACAAAGAAATAGAGAGTTCCATGTGAGGAGCATACTTGGTCCTCTTGGATTGTAAAATTGTGAAGGAAAGTAAACTTTGAGGAAACTGAAAAGATAGCAAGGGGTCAAGTTGTGAAGAGCCTTCAAACAGATGACTTCGTATTTAAACCAGAAGGTAACAAGGAACCCCTAAAGTTTATTGGGTGATATGATCAGACAATGTGCTTTAGGAGAATCCCTTTGGCAACTATATAAGATGGATTAGAGTTGAGAAAGTCTTGAGATATGTCTACTAGAACTATTCTTTCTCATTGACCGCTAATATTCTACTCATTGAGGCCCAGAATCTTTTTGTTAGGCCTCACTTTTCTTCACCTTTCTTCAACATGACACTGTGGGCCATCTACTTCCTTTTGATATTCCCTATGACATTAAATTATGCTGGTTCTACTCATTCTTTTTCACTACCCTTCCCTGTTTGTTTTATTGTATCTTCCCATCCCCTAAGTAATCCTTAGCATTCTGTCCTCAACTCTCATCTTTCAACTTTCACCTTTGTAAAGATGGTTCTACAAACTATATCTCTAGCCTTGATTTCTCTCTTAAGCCTCTAATTTCACATTTCTAATTACATGCTTAATTTTTCTATCTGAATGTCCCACAGACCACATTAAAAATCTGTAAGTTTGAATCTATATTACTCAACTCTAACCCAAACTAGATCTTCCTCCTGGATTCTCTCTTTAATGAAGCCATCATTCTTCCAGTCCCTCATGCTTGAGAGATCACAGGAAATTTCTGTTCTTTTTTTCTCTCTCCTTCTTAACATCATCCAAACAATTGCAGTCCTAGTCATCCTACCTCCTCAATACTTTTCCTATCCATTCCTCCTTTTCATTCTTATTACACAAACTAGTTCAGGCTCTCGTTGCTTCTTACCTGGATGATTATAATAGTCTTTTGATTCCCTAGCTTCCATACTATTGCTCTTCTGAGTCATCCTATATATGTATATAAACACACACAAAATCCAACAATTTGGAACCCATCATCCCTCCACTCCAAATTTTTTAGTAATTAACTACTGCTTATTATATGAAGTCCCAACTCTTTATTCTGACATTTAATGACCCTTAACGACCCATCCCCCATTTTCTTTTCCAGGCTCATCTCCTATAAATACTTTGCTCCATCCAAATGGAACTATTCACAGTTCACTAAATCATGTGATCTATACTCTTCAGCCATTAAATCTTTGCTCATATCATTTTTTACTCTCTTTTATCATCCTTCCCATCAAAATCTTACCCATCTATCCAAATATATTTCAAGATCCACTTCTTTACAAAGGTTCTGTAACATCAAGTATAAATGGCCTTAACTTCTGAATTAAAAAATACACTTATTTGTGCACATCTCAAACATTTCTTTGCATTGTATCCATTTGTGTATGTCTTGTTTCCCTAACTACATTCTTAGAAGAAGACTATGTCTTTTAGATCTTTGCTTCACCCTACAATATCTGTCACAGTACCTCAAGAATCAGTAAATAATTTAACTGAAGGAGTATGTGTTTTCTTCTTAGATTATAAGCTCCTAGTGGGCAGAGACTTTATTATTTAGTCTTGATGTCTCCTTAATGGCTTAGCACTATGCTCTCTAGAGAACAGGTACAGAAATGTTTGTTGACTGACAAAGAATAAATAGCCTGTTGTTATTGTTAGCCATTTTTCAGTTGCATCTGACTCTTCATGACCTCATTTGGGGTTTTATTAGCAAAGATACCAGAGTGGTTTAGCCATTTCCTTCTCCAGCTCATTTTGCAAATAAGGAACTGAGGCAAACAGGGTTAAGTCATGTTTCCAAGGTCACATAGCTAAGTAAGTGTCTGAGGCAGGATTTCAACTCAAGAGGAGGAGTCTTCCTGACTCCAGGCTTGGTACTCTATCCACTGTTCTACCTAGGTGCCCAGCATCATGTTACCTTCTTCCTTGTCAACTAGGCTCATAACCCCTTTGATCAACTTTGATGCTTACTCAACCCACCACATCCAATCAATTCCCAAATTTGATGTCTTGAATATTTCAAGAACTCATGATCTTTGCTGACATGGAAACTCCCCCTTTGGATACAGAGTTCAACCTGTCTATGAATTGGTAGGCAGTTTTCAAGAGTTCCCACAGATAAAAACTTGATCACCCTCCAGGAAATATAGTGTTATGCCTCTTAAAATGCCCTAGTCTGGTAGTCTGGTCCCTGGGAAACATACTACTGATCTCAAACTTGAAGCATTTCCAGTTGAGTAGAACCTACCAGAATGTACATTCTTCAGGGCTTGCGTTTGGGAACCCAAAGTCAGTTCCATTTGACAAGTAGGACCTTAGCAAAAGCCTTCCAATCTACCTCCAGAAAATATCTCAAGTCCAAGAGCCTCCCCTTCTCCTTCTGGGACTACATCACCTCTTCCCTGGATTGTTACAATTAGTCCTTCTAATTTGTCTCCTTGCAGCAGTCTCACTCAATGTGCATGTGTTTGTTGAACTGAATGAATAATTTTCATATAAACCCCTTCATTTACAATCCTTTGTATTTTCCCTCTATGTTGTTTTTAAATTGTGTCCATTTCTATATCTACCTGTATTGAAAAAGTCCATTAATTTCTCCAAAAGCTACAGTGCCACACTCATGTCTATCAGCCACTCCATTACAGTTAATAAAACAAACAAACAAACAAAACAAATCAAAAGATATGCTGCAAGTTAAATGTTATAGAACTTTGGGACTATTCAGAAAACATCATTCATGGCTTTGCAAATAGGCAAAAATGTCAAGTCAGCTCTCTTCTGAAGCTGTTTGAAGACATTTGCAACAATGAATGCATGATTAAGTTTATTGTTTAGCAAACAGTTTGCAGACATTAGCCAGGGAAGAGTTACAGCAGCAGTTTACAAATAATTGCAATTGAATTAGGCAGTCTGCAATACGAAAGCAGCACAGATAACTTGCCAGTTCCATAAAATGTTTTGCAAACAGATTCTGTGAGGAAAGAGACTGAGAGAACCAGAAAATTCAAAAAGGGATGCTTTAAAGTCTGGGCTGCAAATAATGAAAGAATATGCAGTCATAATTTACCAAGAGAGCAAAGTACTAGTGAAAGGTATTTATTTTTGTTTTACCTGAGAAATACAACCTGCCAGAGTTGAGAAGAAAAAAAAATAGCATGACCCATCAAGTTGACACTTAAAAAAATAAATAGAATAATGGTGACACTAAGATTTTAAAATAATCTGGCAAAGAATGAAACAACTAATCAAAATATGGACTTTTTAAAAAAATTTAGATAACTTTGCTACAATACTATGTTGGAGTGGGGGTGGGGGTTGGCAGCTAGATGGTATGGTATAGTATAGTTAACAGAATGCTAAAACTGGAGTCAGGGATGCAATGAAATCCTGCCTCAGACATTTATTCACTATGTCACCCCAGGCAAATGACTTAACCCCTGCTTACCTCAGTTTTTTTTTTTTTAATCTGTAAAATGGGCATAATAATGGCTTCTACCTTCAGGGTTGTGAAGGTTAAAGAAGATTAATATTTGTAAAACACTTGGCAAACTCTGAATTACTATATAAATGTTTGCTTTATTATGATGTGTGCGTTTTAACAATAACATATTAGTGATGATAAGGAGTCTATTTTAAGTCTTGAGATCTATGTTCTTTAGTAACTAATACTTCACTGTTTTCTTTATTTAGAAAAAAATCTGAAAGAAAAAGAGGAGGGATGAGAAAGGAAGGAAACAGAAGGCAAGGGAAGGCAAGGCGAAGTGAAAGAAAAAGGAAGGAGCAGAGGGAACTCAAATTAACATTATTTTAAGCCTGTGAAACTCCTGTTTGAGCAGATAGTTTAATTTCCTGGATAAGAGTCTTTATTTATTTTATCTTTGCTACAATAATAATAATTTTTTAAACATTCAAGAAACATTGAGGAAAATAGGAACTTGTTTTAGTAAAACACTCTGGAGAAATGGAGTACCCACTGTTCTTCAGTGGTTGAAGGTTGAACTTTTGTCTTACAATGTGGCCAGGGCATGTGGTTTCCTTAGTATAACCACACCCTTTATCATATGTTATTGATTTTGTAACTCTCCAACCAAATGCTAAGCCTTAAAAATGTATTTTGAGGAAGAATAAATGGAATGAAATAAACCTTAAACTTCAATATCATAGCATGTAGTGTTGAGATAATTGATTGTACCCAAAGAAGAATCAACTTTCATCTCAAGAAAAAGATCCTAAAACCAATTACAGGTAAAGATGAATTGAACCTCTCAATTTTAGACATCATAAAGTTGTGACCACCTAATATTTTGAAGTCTACAGAACAAAATGGACTTGTGAATAGTGAGTAAATATCATTTGACTCTGCTCAACTAGATACAAAAACTATAGGAAATATTTGAAAGAATAAGCAATTCTTGCGATTTTCTGGACTTATTTTGCAGATTCATGACTTTTTTTTTTTCCATTTATGGTAGCCAATTCTGAGGAACTAAATATTTTCCCCAAATGAATGTCCATGCTATCCAATAATTCTAGTAGACTTTGCTGTAAATCAATCTTGGGACCTACAGCTTGGAATAAACAGGAACATAACTATCTATTTGGAAGTGGAATGAATGTACCTATGATTACATACAGTCTAAGTGATTTTTTTCCTTTTTCTTTTTTTCCCCTGGTGGCCCTTGAAATATCATGCATGATCTCTTTGATCTACATGCAGGGAAAGGATGGCTAGTATCAGCACTTGTTGATCCCATTAACAAGGAAGACTGACAAGAAGTAGACGATTATACCTGACATGAATATGAGTATGGAAGGGGCTATTGTAACAGAGACTTTTGCTAATGGAAAAAAGATGACCTGAATTTTCTGACAGATGTCAAGTAGATTGGAGTTCAGAACAAGTTATAACAATTTAATCTGCATCACAGGAGAAGACAAATTGTATGACTGATAACCTTGATTTTCTAACGTATAAATTTTTATCATGAAGTGGAGAAAGAGACAGGCTTCTCACCATGCTAAAGTAGGTCAGCATTACTCCTTCAGAGTTTCAATACTATCAATGCTTTTGTTAGTTGTGGTTATCTTCTCTAGGTCAAGGAAAGAAAGAAAGAAAGAAACCAATGGAAGTGAATTTTAAAATGATATAAATCAATCCTAGAATCAAAATTTTTCAATGTAGTTTTGACCTCAGTGGCAAAAATATAATTTCTCTTTCTCTCTGAGAGGCATTAGTGACTTATTTCAAGTAGAAGAAACTACTTGAGATCCATCATCTCTAAGAAATAATGGAGCCTGAAATACTGTGTATTCAATACATTTTTTTTTTTACTTTGCCCTTGTCATACATATTTTTCCTATTCAAATAGCTAAGTAAGGAGAGAATGGTTGTGAGAAAAAATGTGGGTTTTTTCCTTTTTTTGCATTTATCATAGAAAAAATGAAGAAAATAAGTTGACCAAAAGACTGCAGACTATTAGATAGTTTTACTAAAAATTAACTCTAGCACTTGGTACAAAGTTTTAAGTTAACTAAAATAATGGAAACAGTAGAAGACACCATTACTTAATGCTGGATTTAATAAAGCAATCAAGAACAATGAGATATTTTTGAAAATCTAAGGAATTCTTCAGGCCCAGTGACTTTAGAAAAAGCTTGTCTTATAAGTAATTAGAATAGATTGTGACTTGTGTAGTCTGATTGGAAGGAATCTCTAAAATATTCTCATCTCTTATGATACTACTATAGTTTCACTCTTTTCAAAGATGAAGGGTTTTTATTAAAAGCCTTTAAGAAGTCTTTATTAAAATACCCCATAGAAGAGGTCACCTTCTAAGTTTTTATCTCTTTGGAATTTAGTTCTCAGGTAACCTGGCAAACATTTACTGCACCTCGCTGACCCCAGTAACCTGACCACACCATCTTCTTGCCATGTTACTTTGTACTTTCCTCCCTTTCCAACTCTGACTCTGAGAACGGTAAGCAAATCAATATTTCTACTGGTGCCAAAAGGGCGTAACAATCCCCAGTCCTATAGTTGCATTCAAAATTTGTGTAATTTTCTCACACAATTACTCCCCTACATGTGAACATTAGAATATAAATCCATTGAGACCATAAACTGTCTTGATTCTTTGTAAACAATGATAATAACTAGAATTTATATAGCATATTAGGTTTTTCAAAGCTTTTTACTCATTTTATCTTTGTAACTCATTTTACAATCTTATTTCCTTCTTACAACATTTCATACTATTATTATCCACATTTTACAGATGTGGAAACTGGTATTTACCCGGGTTCACAGAGCTAGGCTGGATCTGATATCAGGTCTTCCTGACTCCAGATCTAGATCTATCCACTGTGCCACCCAGCTGCCAGAATCTCCTATGTTTAACATAGTGCTTAGCACCTAGAAACATCTAATACGTACTTTTTCAATTATTCATTCAATAACACTTATTTTAGAACACTAATTTGGTGTATGTGGTAATAGTCTGTTGAATGAGTATAATGGGATGATAAAAGGAAGAAATGGAATGAGAAAAGGTAAGAAGGGTGAGATAATGCTAAAAAAAAAAAAAAAAAACCAACCAACAACTTGAAATTTCACTTTTTTTCCAGAGGATAAAGCTTGTTTAGAGATTACATGGTATTTTCATGGGTCCTGTGAAATCTGACTACCTCAGGGACCAGAAACAAGGAATTGAGCAATTTATTAAGTATCTACTACATGCAAAGCACTCTACTAGGCACTGAGAGAGTTGTTCAGGATAGGGTCCATTATCTCCCAGAAATTACCACCTATTATTGTAGCAAAGACCAATAATTATGATATAGAATAGGAAATAATAACTCCATGAAAGAGATACTATGTACTATATGGGTTCAGAAAGAGTCACTTACCACCAGGTAAAAACAAGGTCGAAAGAATTCTTTATGTACTCCAGCTGCACTTCACTTTGAATGACAGGATTTCAACAGACATCAAACCTGTATTTCAACTATCTAGGTTTGGGTAGAGAAGAGGTCACTCCAGTCTTAGGTAATGACATTGCAAAAGAATGGAGGTGGAGAAGTGAAGGATATATGCAGGGAATGGTGACCTCAGTTAAAGTACAAATTAAATAAAAGAGAGTGGTGTGAGATAAAATTGACAATACAGGTTGGTACAAGGGTGTGGAAAGAGACCTTGATCGCCAAGATAAAGAATTTACACTTGCTTGATAGGCAATAGGAAGTCACTGCCAGCTCTAGAGGGACATGCTCAAATATATGTTTAGAAAAATTACTCTGGCAGCAATATGTAGGACATATCTGAAGGTGGATAGACTAAAGCCAGAAAGGCAGATTATTTCAATATTCCATTTGCAAGAAAGCAAGAGCCTGAACTAGGTTCTGTATAAAGGGAAAGGAGACAGAGAAAGATAGTAATTTCTAAATCAATAGGACTTAGCAATACTTCATCCATTCAGGCTCAATTTAGGCACTACTTTCTCTATGAGGTCTTTCCAGATCCCCCAGTTACCTTATTTTTGTTTTTCTATGTACCTGTCCCAGAATCACAGAATTATAATCCTTTGCTTCCTTGTCTTATCACCATTCACACTTTGATAAGCCTTAACCCTAGTTTACTCCCACCATCCACCTCCTCCACAAAATCATGCAATGGTAGTGACTGAGTTCACTTCTAACTCGTGTTATATAATTTCCCCTAGGCCCTCCTTAACTGATTCTCTGTACTACTGCTTACAACAGTTGTTCCAAACCTTCTGTTTCACCTTAAACTTCCCCTGCCAACCATTTCCTCAATTTCATAGCCTAAGACCTCCCCTCGTACTAAAGTATGAGAAAATAAAGGCCATTTACCATGATTTCTCTCTTGTCATGTCTTCATTTTGTAACCCTTTGATACCATTTCCCATTCTCTCTTTTACTCCAGTCTTTGATAAAGAAGGGTTCTTTTCTTGACCAAGGTCAATCCTCTCATATGTTCCTTTGATCCCATTTCCTCCTGTCTTCTCCAGCCAATGGCACCCATTCCTCCTCTCATCACTTTCAATTTTCCTCTATGTATTGATTCTTTCACAGTTACCAATAAACATACCTGGACTTCCCTACTTGAAAAAACCTCACTAGACCCAACTAACTCCCCAACTATTGGCCTATGTCTCTCCTCCTTTTCCCAACCAAACATCTAGAAAATCCTGTTTAACATTCATTTCCTCTACCTCCTTTCTGCTCATTGTCTTCTCAACACTTTGCAATCTAGCATTCAACCTTATCACTCAACTAAAAGTATTTTCTCTCATCACCAAAGATGCTTTGATTGTCAAAACTGATGGCCTTTTTTTTTCAATTCTTTTCTTCAATGACTTCTCTACAGTATTTGGTACTACTGACAAGCCTCACTTTCTGGGTTTGAGGATGTTTCCTTCTTTTTTGTTGTCCCTCTTTCAAATCATACTTTCTCTGTTTCCTTTGGTAATCATTCATGTCAACTCCTCTGTGGATGTATACAAAGGTTCTTTCCTGGGTTCTCTTTTTTCCTTCCTTTACACTTTTTCTTGGTAACCTTATCAGTTCCCATGGTTTTAATTTTCATCTCTATATGATAAATCTTGTATCTTTATTTCTAATTCTGTTCTCTCTCCTGAGCACCAGTCCTACATTGCCAACTACCTATTGCACATTTCAAACTGGACATTTTGATATAATGTCCCATAATTATCTCAAACAACCTGTCCAAAATGGAACTCATCTTTCCCTCAAAACCTACTCTTCTTTGAAACTTCTGTATTTCAGCTGATGGCAGACTGAGGTTAAGTGACTTTCCTAGGGCCACACAACTAATAAGTGTCTGAGGTTGGATTTGAACTCCGTTGTTCCTGACTTCATGTCTAGTGTTCTATCTACTATACCGCATGTTTAAAGATTGGAATTCATTCAACCATTCCGACTCCCAAATCAGTGGATAACTTCATGGGAAATACTGAGAGTTATTAGGGGGGAAATGGAATTGCTAAATCCTTTAAAAATATTATATAGTCAGTATACTCTGACATATGCATATGGAATAAATTTATATAGTGATTATATGGTGATTCCAACATATTTACTGCTACTCCAAATCTATATGCTATACACCAGTCAAACTGGATTATTTTCTATTCTCCAGACATGCCCTATGCTGATTTTTTGGACCCTGATTTAAGCCATTATGGACCATCTGGAATCCAAACATCAACATCTTTGCTGAACATCTTAATTATATTTCAAAGCACAGATAAAATATCATACCTTTCATCATCTTTCCTGAACCTTCCAGCTAGAAGTTCTCTTTCCTTCTTATGAGCTCAAGAAACAATTTTTATACGTCTTTCACTTACTAAGTACTTTCACTGCCTAAGGCATTATATAATGTAAATAAAAAATTATTCTCCACCATAGGCATTAGAGGCAATGTGTCAGAGTAGACAGTATTGGACTTGAAGTTAGCAAAACGTTAGTTCTAATCTCACATCATCACATGACTATAAGCAAATCACTTCATTTCTCTGATACTCATTTTCCTCATCTCTCAAATGGGAACAGTAAAATCTGTTACCAAGTAGGGGTATTGTAAAGTTCAAAGAATACTGCCCACCTCTTGACATGGTGGACTAATTAGCAGAATAAGAAATGCCTTTTTGGACATGATCAATGTGAAAATATCTTTTGTTTCATTTTGCTTATGTGATGCAGGGGTTCTGTAATTGTTTGGATTGAGTTTCAGTGGATGGAAGAAGGTGGGAGAGGAAAAGTGAATTCTTGATCATTGAAAATATAAGCTAATGATTAGAAAAGATAAAATGAAACAATATCTGTAAACTACTGGGCAAATCCTAAAATGTTATATAGATATTATTTATTTTAATTATTTATACAAATCTTATTTCTCTGATCTTTGTTTTCTCCATAGTATGATATACTACAGGGTCCAAGATATAGCAGGACTTCAATAAGAAAGGCATCATGTCAGTGGAAAGTCATCCTTAGAGCCTAGAAGGCCTGGGTTCTAGTCTTGACTCTCATGTATACTGCCTAGGTGACATTAAGAAAGTCATATGTTGTTCTAATCAACTTTCTAAGACCATCATCTCTAGAGAAGTTGCCAGCCTACTTTGGTGTCACTCCTCTTTACTAATGAGAGACAAGGAAGTTCACCATTCTAATGAAATCACAGATCTATATTTATTCAATAAATACCTGTCAAATGAACTGGAGAATGTTGTACTTCTAAAGCAAAAAGAAATGGGTGATTGACACAAACAGCCTATATCTTAGAGCTGATTTTAAAAAAAGATGAAGAACATTTTAATACAACCAAAATACACAAGCCTGAGGTATAATCACTTGGATTTATTTTACCATGTTAAAAACCAATTTGGATGACTGAGTGCTGATGTATTTGAAACTTGTTGAAACTGATATAATAAAAAAGTTAGAATTAATTTTCTTCTATCCCGTTTTTTTTAGTCACACTATTTTCACAGAGTCCAAAGTGAACTTTTGGATAGAAAATACTCAATAGAGTCAATCAGGATTCTCAAAACAAAGTGGATGCTTTGTTAGGTTTTTTATTTTAATCTGGTTTCCACTTAATTGCTTTACTCTCTGCTTCATATTGCGTACGTCCATAATAGCCAATGGTTGTACCTATGCTTCTTTTTTTGCCCAGTTTCTCAAGGAAAATATTTTTATAGTCATTACAATTTAGCAAATCCTTTATTATAATGGGGATTATAATAATCCCCATTATTATTTCAGTGGTGACCTGAATATTTTAATAGATCAGTGAACTTATCATTGTAGTATAAACTGCAACTCATTCACATTTTCTCATCTAGAACAACTCTCGTTCTTCCAAAAATTCTCCAGAGGGATGTCAGTCAGTCTAGTCAATAAATATTTATTTAGCACCTACCACAAACTACGCACTGCACTAAGCATTGGATCAAATGTGCTATGGCCTTTTTCTAGATCGCTTAACTCATGGGTACTAGGACAAAAATGGACTGTCTCATGGTCTCTTGTACTATTGTCTCCATTATGACTGGCCCACTTCCTTTTTTGTTCATCATTTCAACATTTTTGTTCTTCTCCATCATAAAATTTGGCTTTACTTATATGCTATATCATCTTTATGCTGACCATCAATTCCTTCAATGCCCTCAGAAGAACAGACTTTTGGACCTGGCAAAAAAACAGCACATTTTTCAGTATAAAGACTAAAAAATCCTTTATAATATAGAATAAATGTTTATGATATAAATATTTGTCATGAAATCAGTATATCATTTTATTTATCTATTCTACCATATTTTTCTTATAGAATTTGAGTGAACTGGGATTTAAATTGCACAGGATCATAAAAGATCAGAGCTGGAAAAAAAAAACAATCTTGGATATCATCTTATCCAAATCCTTCATTTTACAAACAAGAAAAATGAGGCCCACAGGTCAAATGATTTGCCCAATATCACACAATTACTTGACGGCAGAGCTGAGATAAGAACCCAAATGTCCCAACTCTCAGTCTGATGTAATCCCATGATAATTATATATTGGAAAAATATATGGATCATCTTCGTGGTTTATATTTCAATCAATATTGTCCAGAACAAAGGAATTAATAGTCCCAATATATTCTTCACTGGTTAGACCATGATCAGGAGTACAATGTCCAGAATTGAGTACCAAGTTTTAAGAGTAATATTGACAAAATGTAGTATGACCAGAGCAGAGCAGGGATATGGGCAAAGTCTTGAAACTATGCTTTATGAGGAACATCCAGAGGAAAGGAATGTTTATGCTAGAGAACACAAAAGGAAGACATACTTTCTACCTTAAAATATGAGAAAGGCAATGTTGTGGAAGAGGGATTAGATTTAATTTATATTATTACAAAGGACAGAGCTAGGATCAATGAGTAGTTACAGAAAGTATGCATTCAATTCAATATAAGACAGAATTACATAACTACTACCTTCTGAAATGAAATGGACTTTCTTGCAATGGAATGTTACTACAATAGGAAGTTCTCAAAACCAGATAAATCTGTCACAAATGTTATCAAGGTCATTCCTGCATAGCATGAGAAGTTGGACTCAATGAACTCAACCATACCTCATAACTCCAAAATTCAATGATTCAACTGACCAACAAATATTTATTAAGCACTTACTGTGTGCCTAGTAACCCTGTAGGAATGTTGAAGGCTCAGATTAATAAAATCTTCTCTAGAGCATGAAAATGATATTTCAATAGGACTTTAATTCTTAAAGAATCTAAAACCAAATAAGTTCTTTTTCTAAATCATTCCACTTTCCTTCAAAGGAAGTCGAAATCTGTTATGGATTATTTAAAAGGTTATACGATGGCTCAGTCAGTAAAAAGAAGACACAAAAAGCTAAAGTTGAATTACTTTGCTACTGGTCTCTTGTAATGGGTGTCATTGGGTAATACTGCAGATCCCCTTCCTATACACACTGCTGTAATAATTTGTCAAAAAAAAAATAAAGAGTTTCAAATTATCTATAATAGCCATTTTCTCCTCAAGACTCCTAACTCTTGATGGATTTTTTAATGTGTTATAACTAATTCCAGCCAGGTGATTTTATTTAGAGGCCTGCTATGTTTTTAAAAAATATATTATTAATTCTCTACTAAAATATACCCCCAAAATGATGCTATTTATACAACATCAACAGGGCATTGCTTTGAGTTTTTTTTTTCTGACTTTGCATATTGTGTGTACTAATTTATTCATACTCTTGCCCCATCTCCTTTACCACCAAGGGCAAGGTGGTTAACTGGGGTTAGTGATAGATTGCAGGACCATGGAAGACAACCAACCTAATTGGCCCACATGAGGATCACACCCCTGGCTTTAGCCTCATTAGAACCCTGTCTTAATCAATTGGACAAATCAGCCTGAAAAGTCTCCCACTTTGCAGAGACTTGGTATAATTCTTGAAAACTACCTAGGGTATTTTACCTGCAGGTACCTAAATAATGGCAGAAGGGCAATCTGGGGCACAATGCTCCAGGTAGGTCAGAAATTGCTGAGTTTGAAACCAGCAGACATTTCCTGGATAAAAACAGAACTCAACCCTGGAACCCCCACGTACAAATTATAGTTACCATTAAAACCATCATCACAGTATTTGAGGTTAGTAAAACATATTGCTTGAGCTATAAAACATTCTCAACTAGCATTCCAAATGTCTCGCCTCAAGCAAGCACTTAAATTAAAGTTTCAGACAGCTGGCACTGGAATCATAATAACAGTTTTACACAAAGGGATTGGCTAAACATGATTATTGTTTTGATAATTTATTGTCAACATGCATTATTGTGCCCTGATCCATACACTTGGTTTTGTTACTATTCATTGTCAACAGGTGATGAGAGCAATGAGATTTAGATTTGGGTTATACAGAAAGAATACTAAATGCCCAAGTCCTAGGTAATATAATCCTAAAGCTTTTTAGTACTTAAAAAAAGACATGAAAAAACAAAGAAGGACTGTATGTTGTAATTAATTTCCATAATCTAGTCACCTTTACTGTCTCCTTCGTGAGAGCCATTTAGTCAGTAAAGTACCATTCTCAGGACCGTTATTATGAGATGGAAAAAAATTGTTTAGATTCTTAATAAAATAAGCTGCTCAAAGTTCATTTAGGATAATTCAAGCTTATTGACTGTAATTATATCCATTTGTATACATTATTTATTTGTGGAAACTCAAAAATTTAAATCAAGCAATATTTAAAGGCACCTTCTTCCTTTAAAATTCACAAACCCCAAGCATCTTCAACTTTTTCCTCTCTCTTATTCCTATCTACCCTTGATCTCCAATTATCTGCTAATCCTACCTCAAAGAAATATCTTGTCACCATACTCATTTATTCATCACATAGCTACCACATTAATTCATTTCCCTACTATCCCTTCCCTAGATCATAGTAACAGTCTTCTAATTGGGCTCTCAACTTCTAGACTCTTCTCTCTCTAATTCATCTTCCACACAACTACCAAGTTGATATTGCTAAAGTCTAAATCTGAATGTCATATCACTGGTCAAAAAGTGTCAGTGGTTCCCTTTTGCCTTCAGGCCTGGGATTCTTAACCTCTTTTTGTTTCATGGACACCTCTGGCAATTTAGTGTGGACCCCTTCTCAGGATAATGTTTTTAAATTCATAAAAAGGTATAGAAACCAATTATATTTAAATACATCTACTAAATTATATTTTGAAAGTTCATAAACAGCAAGTTCTGCTCTAGGACAAAAAAAAAACACACCAAATTTCTCACCTTCATATTTAAGACCTTTCCAAATATGACTCCAGTTGACCTTTCTAGGTTTAATTCAACTTACTCTCCATACGTTCTGCAATTCCGATCAAACTGACTTACTTGCTTTTACCCAAACTTAGCATCTCATAATGTTTCCATGCTTTTGCATAGGTCACTCCTCAGCTCTCCTTAGAATCCCTAGCTTCCTCAGAATACCTCAACTTCCTTGGAATCTGTCTGTTTATATGCCACTTCTTACTGGAAGTCTTTTCCAATTTCCTCTAATTGTTAGCACACTCTCCCACCTCAACTTTTCATATCAATACAAACATTTGTTTCCATATCATATAACCCCATTCCCTTCCTAAAATGTAAGCTCTTGAAGAGGAGAAAATATTGCTATTGTTGTTGTTGTCGCTGTTGTTATAGATCTAGAACCTTAGTCCCTCTTTATCTGAAGCGTGATTTAAAGATATGTTGAACTGCACATTTTTATTCATTCCCACTCACTCCAGTTTCCGGTATCAGTCCTTGAAGGAAGAACCACTAATACATTATAAAGATACAAGAAAAGTCAATAAGAAAAGGACACTGGAGGGTTTAAGAGAGAAATACCACATTTGGGACCTTTTTTTTTTTGGTTCTGGACATGACTTTTCCATTGGCTTTAATTAAGCTCTTATTAGACTCTTGAATTTGGAGAGCTTTAATAGTGAAAGAATTTGCTTGCAAGGCATATTTTTTAGCTCTGAGAAGAATATCTATAATAAATGGCTCTTCCAACTTTATAGGTAAATTTAACTTTATTTTACCTTTGCAGAAACGGGTCATATATCCACTCTTCAGAAATGAGCCATGCCACGTAGCACAGATTTTATCTTGTAATAAAATGGTGAAAAATTGGCCCTAGTACACATTATAAGTATATTGCCTGCTGACAAATTAATTCAATTAGCAAAGGTGAAGGTTTATAATTGAGGTTAACTAGAATTTAACTGGTCATTGCTCTCCACACACCCTCTTCTACCCCCCTAGAGCATGGTCCCCAGTTATTCTAGTAGCCCATGAGTCCCCAGATCAAGACCAAAATATGACTTCCAAAACCGTTTTTAAAAAGTGGGCACAGTCACATTTTCAAAGCCATAACAACAATAGAACTTAATGGCACCATATTTTCATGCTGTTTGGGAAAGCGATTCTTGCCTCCACCCCCTCTGCTGAGAGTATTTTTATATAGTTCAAGTCCCTGCTGGACTGCAGTTTGCAGTGTGGTTTAAAAAGTAATACATCTTTCCTTAGATGTACCCCAGTTTCTGCTTTTTAATAGACATGATAATGAGCTTCTGGGTTTTCATTTCCCAGTGTGCAGAAAGCTCAAATAAATCTTTGATTGTTCACAACCCAGGAGAAGATTCTTGAGCACTGGGATCTACTGATGTCTCTCTAAACAACCATTGTTTAAAGCACATTTTTTTAATATTAGTGTTTTTGGTATCATTGAGATTCATCCTCCCCCCCCCCACTATATTCCATGGCACCTGCTTGTAATGAATTTGGACAGAGTAAAATTCTTTTTATAGTGAAACAGAATGAATGAAAAGTCCCCAACTGTCTCAGTTGCAGCATAATGTGCTAACTGTAATATCAGCTACAGCAAAATTGTTCTGTAGCAATTTTTTTTTTTACTATAGACTCCATCAAAAGATGCCTGCCAAAACACTATTTTTAGTTCCTTGGATTTTAAAATTCTGAAAAAAATATTTTATATTTGGACACACACACAAACAGACATTGATGACAGCAATGAGAAAATATTTTGCCATATTCAGCCATTCTGAGATTTTTTTAACATTGAAATTTCAGGGATTTTTATTAGTTTATCTTTGCAAAATAAAAGGAAGTACTATTTTTAAAAAAAAAAAAACATTCTAAAAGAGTGAAAACACAATTGCATTTTCTAATAGAATAAGAAACATGTAAAGTAATTTTGTCCAAACTTTTAAAAGTACAAAAATAAATAGTGTGCACAAATTGCACTTTGGGACTTGAGTAAACCAAAAACTTTCAGAAAGAGGGCCATTATACTTAAGAGAGCCAAGAGGTTTCATTTTTGAAACAGAAAATTTACTTCTACTGTTTCTTTGCAATACATACATGGAGAGCAACCTCAGCTTCCAGCTTCTTCTTGAAATAATGGCAAAAATATTTGTGTTAGCTCCACCCCAGTTAAAGTCAACAGAAGCTCGATATCTAGAGCTAAAAAGAACCCTCACTTTGATTGGACTGCATTATCCATTATGGCTGAGGAAGTGAAGACAGTGGATGCTGTTTCCATTAAGTTAGTAAGTAATTGATTGGAAATTACCTTTTTATAATGCCACAGACAAAATCCCATCTATTTCCCTGGCTAGTATGGATCTGGGGAAAGGATGAGATATGATTCAGTTTAATTTTTTTATACTCATGTCCTTATAAAATAAAAAAGATGGTGGCTTGTGCCCCCATCCCCAAAGCTTTAACCAATTGACTGTGATTGAGTATTTTTTTCTTATTACTACTCACTGGGATCTCCTTATGAAACACACATTTCATTTTTATCCAGGAGCTGGGGATACAGGGCAAAGGAGGAACATTATTTGATAATCAGTAGAGAACAGTCTATACAAAGCATCATACCAAGGCCAGAGAAGAGTTATAATTTTAATTCCTTTTACAAAGACAAGGTTTTCCAGAGTTGAATTATCATTATCTTTTTAAAACCAAACAATACTGGTGCCAGTTTCAGTGGGACAAGGTGGCTTATTCTAATTGGCAGGAGCTGTAGATTCCTATATAGAATTTCAGATACAAGTGCCTTCAAATTAATAGTGTAATAAAGAAAGAGGACATATTTATAATCCATTTGACCAGAAATGGATATTGAAAAAATCCTTAGTACTATATGTATGCAATGTAGTCAGCCATTATTATTACATTTCTTGCTGTCTCAGAGATAGACAGCTAGAAAGCACCTGTTTATTTTGACCATTGTAGTTAATCTGCTAGAATCCATTTATTTCCAAAGAAACATTAATAGCCAAGTGATAAGAAAATGCTTTTAAGATATCAAAGTAGCAATTTTGGGATTGTCCAATAGAAAGGAAATAAATTTAGATAAACACTACAAAGGGTTAAATATTTAGATGCTCTGAAGTAAAAAAGAATCATTTATTGGAATATTCTTTTAACAGATTCCTCAGGTATTACTGGGTAATCATTGATCATGGGACTTCTTCAGTTTGAAGAGTACATGTCAGTAGTAGGGTTTGATTAAGTGGCTCATGTGAAGATCTTCCCAGTACACATTTTTCTGGTTTTGCATAAAATAAAAAATTAATACATAATTCTTCAAGAGAAGACGTAATATGTATAATAGTAAATCTAACACAATGTTAGGATTCAAGTATGCCTATGTGTGTGTGTGTATGTGTGTGTGTATATATGGGTGTGTGTGTTTGTGTATACGTATATACAAATACATTATAAAGAATATAAAGAATGAAAAGAATTCAGGGCAAAAGTGTTCTTTGAGAATTTAAATCAATTGTACCTTGAGCATGATATTTTAACAGTTCTCATATCAAATACAGAATATCTCACCATTATTCTTGCTTATCTATAAAAATACAAATCTTTACATAGAAATAACTAGCAGTTTCTATACCAAGTACAAGATTTAGTTATTGGGTGGAGATATAGATAGTGCACTTGAAGTAAGAGAGGTGTCCTGGGACACCTCAAGAATTTTAAGTTGTTGAAGAAGTTCCCCAGAGATGAGTATGCTGTCAAGTTAAGTCAAGAAAGGCAGGGGAGGAAGAACCCTAGCTTCAGGACGGTGCTGGCAGCGCCCTCTAAATTTACCAGCATTGCACAAAATCCCCATCGCCCTATCCTGGGCTCAAAACTCAGTAAGTTAGAATTCCTAGCTGTACTTTTTCAGAGGAGAAGATATAATTTCTTCCCATTTCTAATTTTCCCATCCACTTCATTTTGTAAGCATGAGCGAATGAAATATTCAGACTGAATAAAATTAATCAAACCAAAGACCTCTATGTCATAAACACCCACTAAGATTATGACTATTGCTTCATGGATGAATACATAGGAACAAAACTAGCAGAGTTAACATTTTCAGAATTACATTCTAGTTTGTCTTTGATCTTCAAACACTTAAAATTATGAAACTATACACAAGTGAAACACATTCCTGATCAGTCTGGGCTTTCCTGCCCTTTCCCAAATATTTCTCTTTCCCCTTTATCCTCTCCAACCTGCAATGTCCTCTCCTTAGCTGATATGTACACAGAAACTCAGACAGTCAAATTCATCCCAAGGATAGGTTCTCCATTTTCTTGTCAACCATTATACTTACTCTTTCTTTGCCAATGGATGGATTTTGAGTCTTGGAGATGAACAAATCTAAGCTACTTAAGGATAATAAACCTTATGTAATTTTTTCGTGGTAATGATTTGATTCTGAATTGCATTAAAAATCCTATTCCTATAAAATTCCTAATTCCTATAAACAAATACATGACAATCATTTATCTGAAACTTTTTTGGCAATGTTTTGAGTTCATATGGATGTTGTCCTTGGAGAATCTGGATTCTAGTCTTGCATCTTAGCCGTTTCATATGTCCTAATTAGATGTAAACCATTCAATTCAATTACATTCAATAAATCCATTAGCAGCCTTAACATTTGCTTGGTGCAATGATGTCCATTTCTCCCATAAGTATTTTTATATAATGTTAACTTATTTATCATGGGCTCTGAAAACATCTATCAATCCACTTTTTTTGATGAATTAATGTTACTAAAATAATTGTCATTATTTTATCGTCTTCTCCCTCGTTCAGTCATTTTTCAGTCATGTCTAACTCTTCGTGACTCCATTTGGGGTTTTCTTGGCAAAGATAATGGAGTGCTTTGCCATTTCCTTCTCCAGGTAATTTTACAGATGAGGAACCTGAGGCAAATGGGATTAAATTTCTTATCCAGGGTTACTAGTAAGTATCTGAGGTCAGATCTGAACTCAGGAAAATGAGTCTCCCTGACTCCAGGCCCAAGGCTCTGCCTACTTTGCCACCAAGTTGCCCATCTGCTCTCTTGTTATTCCCCTAATCTGAAATGGTAATCATTGGTATCCTTCACTTCCAACAAAACCTTAATAAATAGTTATCTCCCCATGGTGCCTTCTTCAATTAATCTTAATTTCAATAAGGTCATTTTACTCCTTTATTCTACCTACCTTCTAAATCTCTATGCTTCAATCATTTATTCAGCAATCATTTATTGAGCACAAGGCACCCCAATAATCACTGTTAAAGGTATCAAGAAATACAAGGTATGGTCCCTGCCCTCTATATTTATATAATCTAGAATTCAATTCAACAAGCATTTAAGTACCTAACATTTTCCAGAAACTGTTTTAGGTACTGGGGATGCAAAGGTAAGATGAAATAGTCCTTGCCTTCAAGTGGCTCACTGAGAAGTACAGAGATATTGAAAGAAGTCATGGGGTAATAGGTTGCCATGCTCTTTACAGTAGGCATAGCAATGTTGATTTAATATCAATTCCTAAAAAAAGGTGAAAAGTGTTGGGAGGGAACATAAGACTGGCATATCAATAATTATATTTTACATTTTCTTTCATCTCCCAAACACTATTAACTATTATCATAAGTTCTAAAAGGTAGCTTTGTGTTACAGTGACTACAGCACTAGACCTGGAGTCAGGAAGATCTAAGACAGAAACTTACTATGTGATCCTGGACCAGTCACTTAACCTCTTCCTGCCTCAGGTTCCTAATCTATAAAATGAGGATAATAACATCTATATTCCAGTGTTGTAGTGAGGATAAAATAAAATGAAATTTTTGAAAGTCTTTGTAAATTTTAAATAATTATATAAATGATAATTATTATTAATATTATTGTTATCATCATTAAAAACTAGGGGGAAGACAAACCTGGACTGGGTTATAACAGATCAGGGATCTGACCCACCAGGAAGAAACATAAAGTCTGTGGATATTGGAAAAGGAGACGTGGGGATTGAGATGAAAACAAATCAGAGGAAGGAGGCAGAAAAATAGGTGGAATAATTGTGACAAAAACTTTTCATAACTCACAATTTTGGGTACATCCTGAAATCCTAAGCCCTATCTCTTTTCCTCTTCTCCTAGCTCTTGTTCCTGCCTTCCTTGTCTATGTATTCTGCCTCCCTATGACCCGAATATTCGTTAAGCACAGAAATGGCCTGTTTAATTCCTACAACAGTGATAGGAGATTATTAAACATTCAAATCTTTTTCCAAATTATCCAGATTGTGTTTGTAGAACTGGGCAGGAAATATTCTTAGATTAAGGTTGCCAAAGAAATTCTCGCCATTAGATAAGTGTGTGTGTTTGTGTGTTTGCATTTATATACACCTGTATGTGTTATATACAAATTTGTATGACATATATAGGTATGTGTTTATATGTGTATACATATATACATGCACATATATAACAGCATGATCCCATAGGGCATTTTGATCATATTTAAGGGAACATTTTGCACAAACATAAGATAAACCTTTCAATAACTTCATTTTTTCATCAAAGTTCAATCAGGTCCTGGCCTATGTGTATGTATAATGTAGATATGTGTGAATGTGTATATGTATGCATAGTCCATTGTACATATGTATTACATATATCCACGGTATATGTGTATATGTGCATCACAAAATAAGGATATTTGGTCATTAATATAAAT
>CM053589.1:104553346-104576165 GCA_028646515.1 Pseudochirops corinnae | reverse complement strand
TATAGGGCAAGATACCCAATTTAGAGTGTATGTCATTCCTTCCCTGAGCCAAATTCAATGAGAGTAAGGTTGACCCATTCCCTTTTGCCCTCCTGTTCTTCCCCTCCATTGTAACAGTTATCCTTTGCCTCTTCTATATGAAATGATTAACCCCATTCTGTCTCTCTCTGTCTCCTCTCATTCTATTCTTCTCCCACCTATCAATTTCACCTTTTAAAATATCATCCCTTCCTATTCAATTGATCCTATGCCCTCTGTGTATACCTGTACACATATATGCACACACTCACATATGTATTCATATGCATATATGACTATTCCTATATAGACATATGTGTATGTGTATATATGTGTGTGTATACACACACACGTACACACACACACACACACACACACACATTTATATTCCCTTCACCTATCTTCATGGTTACCTTGTCTTTAAGAACAAATCTACACAAGTCTGAAGAAATTCAGCACCAAAATTTTGACCCATTGGATGGTTTTTGAAGGAGTTGAAGGTAGAGTAATTCATAAAAGTCACCCTAGTAAGATATGAAGAGAATGCTTTTGAGTAGCAAAGGAATACATACTTAGAAGTATTCACGCATTATTTCTTTCCATTCACCTTCCTAATTTATTCTATCTGGTCACTTTGATTCTAGAGTAAAGAAATGGTTTCCTGTTATTTAGTTCATTAGCCATGTCCTACTCTTAATTACCCCATTTGGGGTTTTCTTGGCAAAGATACTGGAATGGTTTACCATTTCCTTTTGCAGCTCATTTTACAGATGAGAAAACTGAAGCAAACAGGGTTAAGTGACTTGCCCAGGGTCACACAGCTAGGAAGAATGTGAGACCAAATTTGAAGTCAGGTCCTTCTTACTCCAGGCCTAGCACTCTATCCACTGTACCACCTCATTGCCCAAGAAATGTTATAAAAGAAAAAGTTTTCCTTTTTTCAGAACTTTCAATGATAAAGTTTGCAATAATTCACTAGAATGTTATTTATTTGCACTATTCTTATTTTCTATTAATACAAATAGTAATTAATTGATTATACTCTAGAAATTAAAACAACATAAATACATAGAATTCCACTTTGGAAGCATTAATCACTTTACTTTCAAGTCTTTGAGTTTTTCTTCTACATCAAATCTACTTATGCAATATTTAGACTTTTCTATCTCACTTTTTGCAAGAGAAAGATGTGTCTGATTTCACTACCTTTATTATTAATTCTGGCATTTCTATGACACTTTTCAAGTCTGCAAAGAGTTCTACATAAAAAATGCCTAGTTTACTCTCCTAATAACCCCCTGAATTAGATATATTAGGTACAATACTTACATTTTTAAAATGAGGAAACTGAGAATCATAAAAATTAAGTGACATCCCAAGTCACACATTTAATAAGTATCAAAATTTGGATCTGAATTCTAAATGATAGGTATTTATTAAGAACTGAACAAATCATTGTGGATGTACAGAAATGCAGAAAACAGCTCCTACCCTAAAGAAGAATTCCAACCAAGATCTTTCTTGATTCTAAGACCAGTGTTCATATTTTTTAATCACAAAATAATACTTTAGAATCTTTCCCTTAAAATTTTCACTGATTATAGCCTTGAAGGTATTCTCTCAAACTCAGTAGGACCAACTTCAGCAAATGTAAAGATTATGCCCCAAATTATGAACTGCTTAGGTGATAATTTAGCATGTGGCAAAAATATATATTTCCTATTTTAGCAAGTATTTATTACCACAGTATATTTTATACATACGGTCTCTCTTTCATCAGTGAAAATAAAACATTTTGCTACAGCTAGCTAAGAGAGAAAGAGGATACCATAAAATACTATTGCTAAAAGATGGTCTGGGGTCAAATGGAAGTTTGTTTTTTAGTTTAAAGAGCGCTGGATTTGAGGGCAGGTAACCTGGTTACAAGTTCCTGTTCTGATACTTAATAGATATGCCATCACAGGCAAGTCACATCAACTCTCTCGGTGTCAGTTTTCTCATCTGTAAAATGGGGAGAATAATATTTGCGTGACCTATTTCACCAGGTTCTTGTGACAAAAGCACTTTGTAAACCTTGAAGTGTTATATGTGTTATTATTAATACTAGTAAAGTATTCTTAATAGTTAAGACAGTAAAGTAAACAAAACAGTTCTAGTATTGTATAGACTAGAAATTAAATACTGGCATATTTAAGTTGTCTGTTGACTAACTAGGTACACAAGATTTTCCCCTATCTCTGGATTATTTGATCCATAAAATCCAACCTATAGAAGAAGCACTATAGTTTTTCCTGGCTCTATTTCTTGGTAGAACAAATTTTCCAGACACTAACAATTTTGAACTTTTTTAAGTACCCAGATTATTTTCAAAAATATTTTTTTTAAAAGATTTCACTTCCTATTTATATTCCTACATGGAAAAATAATAATTGTAACTCATGAGACTTTTTTCAGCATGAGGATAGTTGAAGGGAATATAAATGTATATATACATATATATATGTATGTATACATATGTATGTATAGGAGGATATATTGTATATGTGTGTATGTATGTGTGTACATGTATACATAGATAGAGGGCACAGGATGAGTTGAATATGAAGGGATGGTATCTAAAAAAAATTAAGAGGTGAGAGAGGAATATACTAGAAGAAGGAAAAAAAGAGAGACAGAATAGGGTAAATTATCTCACACAAAAGAAGAGAAAACTGTTACAATGGAGGGGAAGAGCAGGAAGGTGAAAGGGAATGAGTCAACCTTACTCTCATTGAATTTGGCTTAAGGAGGGAACAACATACACACTCAATTGGGTATCTTACCCTACGGGAAAGTAGGAGGGAAGGGGATAAAAGGGGTGATGATAAAAGGGAGGGCAGATTGGGGGAGAGGGTAGTTAGAAGTACAAATTTTGAAAAGGGACAGGGTCAAAGGCTAAAACAGAATAAATGGGGGCAGGATAGGATGGAGGGAAATATAATCAGTCTTTCACAATATATCCACTATGGAAATGTTTTGTGTAACTACACATGTACAGCCTATATTGGATTGCTTGTCTTCCCAGTGGGGATAGATGAGGAGGGAAGAAGGGAAAGAATCTGGAAATCAAGTTTTAAAAACAAATGTTAAAAACTGTTTTTACATGCAACCTGGAAATAAGATATACAGGCAATGGAGTAGAGAAATCTATCTTGCCCTACAAGAAAGTAAGACTGGAGAATGGGGGAGGATATAAGAGAGAACAGATTGGGGGAAGGGGTATTCAGTATGCTTACTATCTTTGAGTGGGGGCTAGGGGAGAGATGGGGGAGAAAATGTGTGACTCAGAATCTTGTGGAAATGAATGTTGAAAACTAAAAAAATATAAGTAAATTTAAAAAAATAAAGGTTCAATCTCATCTCCACCACTTCTTTGTCTCAAAGAATGTTTCTTATGAGGCTACTAATGATTCTTCTTCCATTAAGCTTTCCATCATATCCTAAACATCTCAAACTACATGCTTAAATTCATGGTGGCCTCAGATGAAGCTTCAGCCAACCCTTGACACTTCTCTTCATCACATCTTCATTTGTTATTAATTTATTGAGTTCTGACTAAAATAAGCACTGACGTAGGCCCTAGGAAATAGAAAAGGGTATAAAGAACAGTTCCTGATCTCAAAGAAGACACTTTGCCATTGCTCAACATGGTCTCACATCTCATCCCAGGAAACTCTATGCCATATGTAAGGTATTTTTCAAAAGACCTTAGGGGATAGAATGTAATCAGGTTGGCTTTAAATCATTGTATAAGACACAGACTAGATCAACTACAATAAAGGACAGGATTCCTCAACTGTTAATTTGAAATTAATCATGCTCTCTCTAAGCACACATCTATCCTCATTCATTTCCTTTATACACCCAATAAATGCACACAATATTTTCAAAGGCTCACCGCATGTAACTGTCACCAGGAAGAATATGGCAGAGACTAGAAGGAGAACACTGCATTAAAAAAAACGTAGTTATAACAGAGTCCAGTAACTTCACCTTCAAGAAATAATACAGAATTTTACCTTTTGCTCAAATCTTCTCTTCTTACCTGGGCAGACTGTACATAAAAAACTATTGCCTAGAAATATCTTACTGACCTGTCACCATTTAATCAATTATTGGCTTTGGCATGAAGAGAGATAAGTATGTCTGTCGCAGATGCAAAGGAATTTAAAATTAAGCTAATTAGTTGGAATGAACCCTTGAAAACCATGGTGATAGCCACTATATGCTGAGATGAAAGTGTAGCAGATGAAAATTGATGTTTATTTTCTGGCCAGTTCTAATTTAGAGATAGTTTTCCAAGATCTTGGCTTTCATTAAAAATCTATATGCTGGTAAATATATGAGAACCAATTGCATTATTCTGTAAACTCTTCACAAGGAACCACACCCTGGACTTTCAACATGGGTGGAATAGTATACGTATTATGCGTAATGTAGTAAGCGGAAAGGCTGACCATTTTCGTTAAAATTTGTAACTAAGCAACCCAGACCTTCCATATTTTTTTCTTAAGTTTCAGTGAATATGCAAAATGTGATTTGGGGAACCTGTGAATTATCTAAATGGCGTGAAACCTAATATAAGAGATATATATGTATGTATGTATATACACATATACATACATACATACATATATACATACATATATATATACACATACACATGTATATATTTGCTTATTGGTCAATGATGGTTATTTGCTATCCTCAGAATGAATGTTTATGTCATAAAATCATCCTTTGCATCTGGTTTGAAAATGACTCTAAATTGATTATCAAGGCTCATCACAACATGGCCCTTGTTTCTAATTAATTTGGCCATTTTGAATATTTCAAAAGAGAGCTGTCAGGGTATTATTAAGAAATAGTGACCTGCATTTCAAAACACAATGAATGGAAAGAGGTTCCTTCAGCAGCTGCTTAATAATAGTTTGTATAATAAAATATTTATATTATCATATATTTCCCATCTTCGTGGATGGATCTTAATGTCATTTTAATATTTTTCCTACTAAAATAAAATTTTAATTAAGGCTAAAGATATATTGCCTACGGTAAGCTAAACTGTTTAAAATTATTAACTGCTCGAATACTTGTTGCTATACTACAAGCTGCCATAAAAGAAAAGAAATTAAGGACTCTGGGGATTAACGCAATTTTGAAAGCTGGCCGCCCCCCAGCCAGCCACCCACCCACCCTTCCTCCTCCTTTTAGATACGCCTAACTGAGCCATAACTATTTTTCTCCACTCAGCCAGACTCCAGCTTTGTGGCTTTTTTAATAACCTGGCTTTTCAAGTCCTTGCCCCTGAGAGCCTTTTCATTTCTGCCGCACTCCCTACAAGCAAATTTCTTCCAGTTGCTCAACAGTCTAATGCCTCCCTTTCTTCGTTGTTGAAGCATTTCATTGACTGGGAGGTGTTCTGTTACAGTGGAATCAATAGCTTAGGGCTTCCCAGCACACCGATTAGCTTGTCAGTCAGAGCCTGGGGGAGGTAGTGTAAATCCCAGAATACCAGGGGCCAGGAGTTTGAAAACGGAGGAATGTAAGCAGCCTCCGATGGTTGTCTACCACCTGTCGCTCTGTAACATGTGCAGAGTGTATTAACTTCTTTGCTGTTACATGCCTTAAAGGTCACCTGGCGATAGGAGCCTTAAGCTTTTGGAATATTTTAACTCATTACAGGACTCAACTTTTACTGATTTGTTACCAGCTCCTAACAAAAGAGAATTTATTCTTTGGGAGCCTGAGTTTGACAACATGTTGGGGGGTTTGGATTATTTTTTTCTCCCCAAAGTCAATCGCCTATTTGCTTCTTGATTTCACCTTAATGGAAACCAGTTTCCACAGTTAATGGAAGCGAGCAGTGGGATTTGCTTTCTTTTTCCTTCCAAACATTGGTTTTAGGTGCTAGGAAGTCATAAGGGAAAGCTGGCCTTTTCCTGGATATGGAAGCAAAGGTAAAGAAATGGTAAAGGGAGGGAGGGAGGAAACACGGCAAAGTTTCTGATGATACATATGTTCTTGGCCCTCAAACCTTAAAGGTATGTGAGTATTTGAGCGACTAAGAGGATTAGATTATGAGTGACTGACTATTAGGAGATGATTACAAAGTGATATGACTTTAATAAGAAAGAATCTTTTCATTCCACAGTGAAAAGCTGTGAAATCGGCCACTTAAGGCACCCGATGATGCCTTCCAGCCAACCTCAGGAAATCTTTTTACAGATATTTATTATCCAAAGTCACGTCAGCTCATACCACAAAAGGAAATTCTGCGCTTAACACATAAAGGCTCTATGGTCTGGGAAGGGTTTGCTTTCACCACGATGAGTTTTCTTAAAAAACCTCTACAAACTTACCACAAACCACAATGTAAACCTGTACAGTGCAGATATGACTTGTTAAACCAACTCCACCAAATTAATTCACCCATATTTAAAGGGATTTCTGACTAATGATACAAACAAAAGCCTAAAAGCCATGGGAACACCCTTTTGGATTCAGGTGCTGGCAAGGAAAATATTAATCTATTGATAAAAATACACACAAGAAAAAACACTCCTTCTGGCAATGCCAGCTGTAATGATTATCAGAATAATAATAACCACAAGAATGAAAAAGGTTACAAAAGATCATGGGTTTTAGAGGAAGAAAGGATCCTACTGATCACCCAGTCTAGGGGTTCTTAAACTTTTTTTGTATCATGAATGGACCCCTTTGACAATCTGATAAAGCTAATGGAACCTTTCTTTAAAATGTTTTTAAAAGTATAAAATAAAATACATAGAATTATAAAAGGAATCCAGTTATACTGAAATGAAGAAGTAATTTTTTTCCTATCCAAGTTACACCCTGTAATCTCTCCATGGATGCTTTATGTCCTGGTTGAAAAACCCCTGACCTAGTAAAACCTCACTTTACGGAAGAGAAAACTGAGGTTTTAGTTGTCTTGCCTGAGGTCATACAATAAGTAGGAGAATGAATCCAGTATGCATTTCAGAATGGAAAAGTAACAAATTAGTTCCTATCCATGTCTAGGGGGAAAAAAAGAGGCATATGAATTTAATTTTCAAATAAAGGAGTAATTTAAAGAGCCCTGATGATGAAGTTAGAAGACTTGTATTTGGAATACCAAGTCCTGACATATTATACACAAAATACAATCTTTCTAAGCCAGTTTCCTTGTCTGCAAAATGGGTATGATAACTCTAGGCACTAGTGGTAAGCACTGTGCTAAGCTCTGAGGATAATAAAAATAAGAAAAAAAGAAAGGCAGTTCTTACCCTCAAGGACTTTACAATGTAATAGCAAAAGAGAATACACAAAAGAAATCTAAAAAGCGGGGAAGGAAGAGATCACCAAGATCACCAAGGGATACTTTTCTGACAGAATAAACTGTCGATGGACAATTAGAATATAAATATCTAAAGTAAGAGATGATCCAATATCCCTAAGATTGAAAATATGGGTGAAGATCAGGAGACCTACAACAGATATGAAAAATGTCCTCTAGACTGGATATCCGTAATCGTATTTGACCTTCTCTCCATCTCTCATGACTGTCATCATTAACAAATACCTATTGAAGGCTAGGTCTCAGCCTAACAGAATTTTAAGCACCTATTATGTTCCAGACACTATGCTAAATGTTGGCTATGATTACATGGTGAATGGGATGTCATTTTTGTCCTAAACAAATTTATAATCTTACTGGAGAGACAGTACACACGCACACACACACACACACACACACACACACACACATGCATACACACAAATATGTGTGTATGTATATATGTGTGTGTGAATATATGTACATATATATGTATATTGTGGAAAACAAGCCTGTCATTTGCTTTACTGGCTTTTTACTGTACTGAATTCCTTTCGTGATGTCTCTTCTGTGATAAAAAGTAAAGAAAAAGTAACTAATTAAAATTAAATTAAATATAAATTATATTTAATTATCTAACTAAATATTAGATTCATTTTAATTTAATATTATAGTTAATATATTAAACATTAAAAATGTAGACTTTCTCACCTAGTGTAACATTTTTCTTTATATTTTAAAAATGTTTGCAAAATACCAATTACCTACTTTATAGTATTTTTAGTGTGTGGTAGTCAGCACTGATTTTCGTAAGAGAACATTTCTGTGAGATCTGTGATGAATCAGGTAAAGTTCATAGAAGGCCTCATATTGGGTCTCTAACATTTTCCCAACGTTCATACCCATCCCACTATACAATATTCCTCAATACTACACAATATCATGATAACCTATCTAACATTTGAATTTTCCTCTTATTTAATGTTTAGAACTTTTTAGAAATTAAAGTCAACGGGGGCGGCTAGGTAGCA
Source organism: Pseudochirops corinnae (assembly GCA_028646515.1). NCBI lineage: Eukaryota > Metazoa > Chordata > Mammalia > Diprotodontia > Pseudocheiridae > Pseudochirops > Pseudochirops corinnae. The sequence continues at coordinate 104,567,741 of CM053589.1, read as the reverse complement.
CAGTGAATAGAGCACTGGCCCTGGAGTCAGGAGGACCTGAGTTCAAATCTGGGCTCAGACACTTAACACTTACTAGCCATGTGACCTTGAGCAAGTCACTTAACCCCAATTGCCCCCTCCAAAAACAAAAAAAAGGCAAAATAAAATTAAAGTCAACAAGCATTTATTGTACTCCTACTATGTGCTAGGCATTGTGCTAAGTGCTGGTAAAAACTGGTAGGAAGGCTCATAAAATGAATAGGAATAGGAAAATGCAACCTTTGGAGAGGGTGTAAGTACTTTGGGTCCTGCTCTTCCTAATAATCTGAAGCCTAAGAATTGAGATGAAGATTCAGAACTGGCTGTGGCTGTATCCATTGTAAAGGGTATACCTGAGGATTACTTATTCTTGCTGATCTTTCAATAAGCTTCACTTCATTATATAACTCTAATCCTCTCAAAGAGTCACATCCTATACCAGGGATGAGGAACCTGAGGCCTCAAGGCCACAGGTGGTCCTCTAGGTCCTCAAGTGCATCCCTTTGACTGAATCCAAACTTCACAGGACAAATCCCTTTAATAAAAGGATATGTTCTGTATAACTTGGACTCAGTCAAAAGGCCTCACCCAATGACCTAGAAGGCCACCTCTGGCCACAAAGCCACCCACATGTGCCCCACCCCTGCGACTTGTTACCTTTTAATTCAAATCAGTACACTGATTTTCTTTTTTTCATAAGGCCAAAAAATAGTGAGCCATATTATACTCTCCCAATAACACTCCTGTTGGGGGCCTGTTTTTCAGTTATTATTCACCTTTGGCACATCTGTGTTTAATGGAATGTGGTATTCAGTTATCGAAAATGAAGAGTTTTTGTTTCATGTCAGATGATGATAACAGTAGCCAACATTTATGTAGTGTTTTAAGGTTTGCAAAGTACTTCATATGCATTGTCTCATTTGATCCTCAAGACAACAATTACTCGGTAATTTTACAGATGTGGAAACTGAAACTTGGAGAGGTTAACTGACTTGCCTATTACCATAAAGCTAGAAAAAGTTTAAAGTAGGTTTGCACAAGAAGCAGCTAGGTGGTGCAATGGACAGAGGGCCAGATGTGGAGTCAGGAAGACTTGCCAAGTTCAAATCCAGACTCAGATGCTTACTAGCTGTGTGACCCTGGGCAAGTCACTTAAGTCTGTTTGCCTCAGTTTCCTCATCTGTAAAATGATCTGGAGAAGGAAATGGCAAACCACTCCAGTATCTTTGCCAAGAAAACCCCAAATGGGGTCATGCAGAGTCAGACATGACTGAAACAACTGAACAAGATTTAAACAAAGGTCTTCCTGATTCCAAAAACAGAACTGCTTCACTATCAGTCAGTCAACTGTTCACTTATGCCACGTGAAAGAACAAGGGAAACAAGTTTTATTACATGTCTACTACATAGCAAGCACTGTGTTAAGTGCTTTACAAATAATATTTCATTTGATCCTCACAAACAATCCTGGAATTTAGGTGCTATTATTATACCCATTTTACAGTTGAAAAAACTGAGGCAGACAGGTTGTGATTCTCCCAGGATCCCATAGCTAGTAAGTATGGATGGCTAAATTTGAACTCAGGTCTCTCTGACTTGAGGTCCAATACTCTGTCAACTGTTCTTCCTAGCTATATAAAATATACTATGCATTTCTAATGAGGAACATGAAAATAAGACCCTCTCTTTTTATATTAGTAAAGTGATTTTTCCTCTAAAATTAGAACTCTCCCCCAATTTGGAGTGTTTATCCTAAGATTTATGTAAAAATCAACCTATTTATTTATATAATATTAAATATCTTTTCAAAGACAATTTTGTAGTGCTCAGTTTTATGTACTGATTTGAGTTTGTGGTTAATTTATTTCCAGCAGTCAAAATTTTCCTCTTTTTAAAATTATGCTCGTAAATTCATAAACGATCTCTTCAAATTGTTAAGAAAATTTACTGAGAAACTGGCATTTTTGTTTCCAAAGAAGGGCCCTATCAGCCTTGCAAATGAATTAATAGGTGAGAGTCTTGCCTCTCTTTAGACAGACCTTAGTAACAGTCTGGTTTCTTTGTGTTTTAATCTCTTTTAACTTTCCCTCCTCATAACAGTTGCCTGTTAGTGGTTATGAAGAGCTATAGGCCTGCATTTCAACCCAATAAAGCAGGGCTCTTTTGTTTCCTAGAAGTGGGTTTTCTCAAGAGCAACATGCTATGTGGAAAGTTATCAACAGGCCTGGGCTTCCTTGCAACTGCTTGTGTGTATTAGAAACAAGCTCTTAACATGTTAGTAAGATGCCTTAAACCCAGATTACCACATTTCTCTTTCTATAGTGTTCTTTTCGGGCAGGGTGTGAAAGGTCAACCTCTCAGACTGGATAGCTATACTCAAACAATTACAGGACCCCAGTGTTTCGACAAAAGAGATCTTGGAACCAACAACAAAAGATTTTACACATCTGATTTACAAAAAACACAATTAAGTAAAAGAAGGCATCATTTAAGATTATTTGATGATAGAAGCAGCATTTTTAAATTCCAGATTTGTCATCAACAACAAAAGAAAATCAATTAGACTCCAAAAATCCAAAATAATACATAGGCTATTGACTAGGCACTTAAAAATAGACTACATAATACTTCCATTTATACCATCAAGGTCTAAAAATGAAAAGATGTATATGTTGTTCGACTGTTGAAATAAGACTTGAGTAATCTGAGAATATAAAGAATTGCTTTCCTGGAGACATTATTTAGAAGGAAGGCTACGGATGACCTTGATTACCAATTGCATATATCTGCTTTCACTGTTTAACTTGGGAAATTAAGATTGCTTGATGCAAAGAAGATCTCATTCTGCTTTTGTCTGAGCATCTTTTCAACCAAGGACATTGATTTAGATTTTCACTATTCTTGAAAAGCAGCTGTCAAGTGTAAGTCTATAGCCCAAAAAGGTATTACATTTGTGTGTCTCTGTATCCAAGACTTCAGTATCAATAGTGATGAAGACATGGAAGGGCCTTACTAACATGCAATTGAAGGGATCTGGGTCAATGCCTTCACCATTTGTGTTTACTTGGCTCACCTCAATTGATAGTATTAACATATATTCCAAATGAACCCATGCTACTTTTCATATGCTGAGGAAAATATTTTCATGAGAGACATCTCTTTGCTAAGGAGTCCTCAAGATTTACCCTTTATCAACATAATAAAATAACTCAGTCACTAGGGACTAAATGACTCTACTCTAGAAAATGGGAAAACTCTTTTAGGATGATAGAATTTAGAGCTGTAAGAGACTTTAATGATCATTCAGTCCAATTATTTCATTTTACAGATCAGAAAAGTGAAGCCTAGAGAGATTAAACTGGGTCCCGTAGTCTGTCTCTCCTCACTCCCATTTGTCCACCATATTTCTGGCAAAGTGATTTTCTAAAAGTATGTCAGTTATGGTAATGGGGATTTGAAGATCTTCCCTGCCCCTTGTAATGGCAAGCTCACAAGTACTTAGCACCTGTTTCAAGCTAAGCCTTGCCCTTGATTATATCAAGTCTTTGTTAAGAAATAGAACTTGTGAATCCCATAGTAGGAGGAACTTGTTGATGCAGCAGGAAGGGGTGGGACAGGGAGGAACTAATGACCAGGATAAAAAGCTGAGCACAAGCTTAGACAGAGACGGAACTGCTGGGAGAAAGCAGCATAGAGGTTGAATAGCTACCATGAATGAGAGAGGGGCATTCTTGCTTAAGGGAGCCTATTTTGTTTTGAAGTCCTGATGGAGGGAAGGTTGGGGAAGGCTTGGGAATGTTGGTGTTTGGTGCATTGGTTATGAGTACCAACTTCATGGTTACTGTAATGAATCTGGCTTTCTGGTTTGGGGATTCGGTTTTCTGGAACTTGAATAAATGCTTTGATTCTGACCTCCATATGGAGAGCCTGTTACATTTTGTGATTCACAACTACAACAGCATATTCATAGCCACCATGGGTGCTGTGAATATCACATTGGTGTTATAATGTCTGACCATCTCACTCTCCCTATGCAGTAACACTCCAAAGGCTTTCTATTATCTCTAGGATGAAATATAAATTCCAACAGAATTTAAAGGTCTTCACAACCTGAAACGTTCCTATATACATTACTCCTCTCCATAAATTCTAAGTCTGGTCATATTGACTTATTTCTTGTTCCTCACCAGCAATATCCCTCCCTTCTCTATACATTTACTGTGTCTGTCCTCAGTTCCAAGAAAGCTCTTCTTCCTCATCTCTCACTATTCAGAATGCTTAGCTTCCTTTCAAGTCTCAGGCTGCCACCTTCGACTGGAGGACTCTTTTCCCGCTTTCTCCATATGCTAGTGACTTTCCTTGTAAAGCTACCTTTCTTCTCTCTACACAACTTGTCTATACCTATTTATTTACATGTCTCCTCATTAAAATGTAAAATCTTTTAAAACAGGGAGTGTTTTTATTTTCTTTTGTATCCCCAAAGTTTAGCACAGTGCCTGGCATACATTAAGCACTTAAAACATGCTTATTGATAGATTAATAATCAATAAATGCCAGGGAAGGTCTTCTGTCTCCAGATTCAATGTTTCCTCCATTATAGAACACTGTTGCTACCTACACTGCACCAGTCATTTGCCAAAAAAATTTTAAAAATAATAGTGATTTGTATGAATCATTAAGTAGAGTCAAGCCACCATTTTTCACTTGGCAGAGATGTTATCAGGCTTCAACTATTATAATGACAAAATCAGAAATTAAATAGTCTCACAGAGGTATGGCACACTGAGCAAGCATCTTAGAAGAAACCTTATCTTATCGTCAAAGAAGCTCATTCTAAGAGCATAAAGTCTAAGAAATTGTAATTAGCCTGAAGATTTAAAATATTAGACTTAAAAGTAAAAGAACGTGATTTCTTATATTTTGAAACAAAGAGAAAAGCAAAACCATAGCATATTGAAAGGTAAAAAATATGTATAATACCTGATTTCTTCTTATATTTTAAAACATAAAGAAAAAACCAAAATCATACAATCTTAAAAGGTAAAAATGACATTTAGATTTTTTTGTACATTTTCCTGGGTAAATAGATTTTAACAATGCATCAAGAAGGTGTTCATTAAGAATAAAGTAATATCAACAGGCCAAAAATCAGAATTGTGAAGAAACAAAGAAACTTTTTGCACTTGTCTGAAGGATATCACGTAAATCAAAGAATTTTATAATTTAGTTTCAAGAAAATACTCACTATTTGCCTTATTTATTATCATTTGATCTATTAAAAATAAACTGGGGGGGGGACTTAGGTGGCACAGTGAATAGAGCACTGCCCCTGGGGTCAGGAGGACCTGAGTTCAAATCCAGCCTCAGACACTTAACACTTACCTGTGTTACCTTGAGCAAGTCACTTAACCCCAATTATCCTGCCTTTCCCCTTCCAAAAAAGACAAATAAATAAATAAATAAAATAAGGTACTGTTTGAAAGCCCATATACCTAAGTAGAAAATGTTTTCCAAAGATGAATTTTAAAAGATACCATAATTCACAATATACAGGGCACAAATTAGCACATTGTAGGTACTTAATGCTCTTTCCTTCCTCCCTCCATCCCTCCCTTTCTTCATTTCTTCTCTTCCCTGGCATGATATGTTTTCTGAATGAATTTTAACATGTTTTCTGCTTTATCCAAATAAGGACAGCCATGATCAAGAGTCATACAAGCATCATTATAGGAATAATGGGTTGGTGATTGCAATATGGGAGGGACAATCCATATCAATGAGGTCAATCAAACAATCAGTTAACATTTATTAAGTGCTTACTACGTGCCAGATTCATAGATCACGAGGCAATTTGAGAAAGAGAAAGAACATTCCATAAAAGTCATCCAAGCAGTGTTAGCACTCTAATATCAATAACTTATATTGAATCCCTCCAGAAAGAGCCCCAAATTTTTCTTCCACTGAATGAACTGCTAAAAGGACAAGAAGAGTTATTGTAGAGAGAAGTGGAAACCACATAACTTTATGGTAGGTGTTTGGCAACTTGATGCCATCTGTGCAGAAATTCCAGCCAAAATGGCCTCTTCCTCCCCAGTAACATGACGATGTGCCTAATTGGGAAAGTAGAGATGATGGACTGGCTAAAGATTTCTTGTGTAGGAAGATTAATATTATGTGTGTCAAGGAATCTCCACTTTTTAGAATGTAAAGAAGACCTTCTCCCTGCCCCCTTAGAACATCTGGCTGCTATCTGCCTTCACTCAAATAAAAGCTCAAACATCTGTCTGCCAGCTAGGAGATAGAACTCTGTGTGTGTCACGGCTGAGCCATCTATAGACAACTGCTTTATACCAAATGCTTGAGTAAGGAATTCCCCCCTCCCCCTCCACTATCCTCCTCCAGATAGTGAATAAAACCATGATGTGCTTAAGGAGGTTTTGCTCTATCTCCTTTCCATCTAATGCCCCAATAAACTGTATTTCCCATCTCTTTCCCTCCCATTTTCTCCTTGACGATAAACTTTGATTGTGTAATGAAGCAGTCCCAGTTAATGTGACTACTAATACTAAACCTAGGTCCCCACCCTTCTCCCCCCTTTTTTCACCCTTTCTTCAAGTTTCAGGTAGGTTAAGTTACCTTTTGCTCCTCTGGAAGTCTGGAATTTGTGGGTAATTTTTACCCCGGCCAACATGAACTCCCACTGCATGCTTTTATGTGACTCTTTCATGCTGTTGGTTCATGAGAAAAATGGAAGTTTTGTGTGTGAGAGAGAGAAATATGTGCATTAGTCATTTCATTCAGTGCATACTATGTTGTCGTCACTGTCGAACACAATAAAAGTGGGGCTAAAATACTTAACCACATATCGATCTGCTCCCACATCTCCTATAGTGTATATAGTGTAATAAAACTTCCCCCACCCACCCACCACCCACCCCACACATTTTTTTTTCCCAGAGCTTTAATGCAGAGCAGTGCGTTTCCTCTAACTGTTTGTTTTGGAAACAGTTGAGGAAGCATCTGACCTCAAACTTGTCCATTGTTGAGCTCTTGCCATATAATCCGCTGCATGAACTGTGGTCTGTATGAGAAATTTGTAGTTGAACTTGGGTGGCTTAGGTGTGTGTGAGTGCTTGGCCTCCCTGATTCACTTCTGGTAGAGGTGGGAAGGCATCCTGTTGAGGGAAAGAACACTGTGGGAAATGGTTCCAGAAATCTGTGTTTGATTGAGCTTTTTAAGAAAATATAAAATAAAGTAATAAAGGCTCTGGGCCTCTCCTACATCATACTAAATTGTTAGATTATTTCATTCAAAAGAAAACTGGGATGAGAAGTTACCTTTACTTAATTTATGATTATTTTAAGTATTAGAATCATAAACTCAGAATCAGGAGGGTGCTTAAAGAAAAGCTAGTGTGATTTAGAAGCAATGTAGTCATAGCAGAATGAGTGTTAGTCTTGGAGTCAAAGGATCTCGGCTTCTACCACTTACTACTCTGTGTGACTTTGGGTAGGTCACTTAACCTCTTGGGCCTCAGTTCTTTCCTCTGTAAAATGAGTTTACCAATATGACTTCTGAGATCACTTTCTCTTCTTTAAATTTTTCTTTTATTTTTATTTTATGGAAGAAAACAAGCATTTCCATAACACAGTACAATAAAAAGATGGTTAAACATGAAACTACAAATTTGTTGCTATTCTTTTTAAATATATACAAATGTATGTGTGTGTGTATGAAATCACTTCATACGTGCTTCTATTTATCAGTTCTTTCTCGGGATGCTGATAGCATCTTCCTTCATATGTACTTTGTAGTTAATTTGGGTGTTTATAATAATCCAAATGACATTCATTCAAGGTTGTTTATCTGAGATCACTTTCAACTCTAGGTCTATAATCCTAACCTCCTTCAGGAAATTCCTTACCCAATTCATAAAATCCTTCAATGGCATCCCCAAAAAGTACCCATTGAGTCTCTAGATTGAATACCTCCACTGATGGGGAAATCACTAGCTGTCTAGTCCACCCATAGTTAGGAAGCTCTTCTTTATACTGAATATGTTAGTTAGCTAGTTACAAGTCTACCAATTATTTCTTCATCTCATTAATTGCCATGAGAGACTTTATTAAGCCTTGCTAAAAAAAAAAAAAAAATCTAAGCTCTAGATTTTAGAAATTCTAGACTCTATAATCTAGGCTTAGCTTTATATTTCCTTGTCTGTAATACAGTAGTGTCTGACATTAGAACTTCTTAGTGAATTTGTTGCTGTATAGTATTTGTTATTTCCCTTTCTAGGTACACACAAAAATACACGTACAATAATCCCTGGCAGAACTAGAGAAACTACAATCCAACCACTTTAAACAAGTTGTTGACCGGGGAAAAATAGTGAAATGCAAAAATATTGCTTCTGTCATAATTTCTTAGTAAAATTTAGGGAATGCAAACAGCCAGCACAACATGAAGGTTTAAAGAACCAGAAGAAATGTCAGCCAAGAAACAATCTCCTTACCCAGGAAAGAGCTATATTTCCCAATAAAAAAACACAATTGTGGGGAAGATAGTGAGCAACTTTGCCTTAGGAATTAGTAAAAAGCAATTAAGAACAGAAAGTTTGATGTGAGATCCAATTTATTGCAAGAACATTTTCGAGGGGGGGAAAAACCCAGAGAACGGCAAATAGACATGAAATGGAACAGATTTGTTAGTATTTTTAGAACAATTAGTTCTTATTGCCAGCAATAGTGGAACATCGTATTTTAATTATAACACCTCCTAAACCAATGACCAATGAGAAGAAATTGTAAAAGAATTTCCCATAGGATAGAAACTCCTTAAGAGCAAGGGCTATTTTTTTTTTTAGCCTTTTAGTCTATACACTTCATGTCCACTACAGAATAGATGCTTAATTAATGCTTTCTGAATTCAACTGAAGACAAAATTAGAAAGAATAGTTAGACCCAACTAAGTACACATAAAAGAAATCTGTACTGGAAGCAATGTAATTTTAAGGGCACTTGGGGACTAAGTCTCAAGATACCTCAAGGAGAGAAATATTCCAAAAGAATAGAAAAGATGGTTATGAACATTCTTAACAAAAAATAAAGACAATGAGGGTTCACCAACTATTTTAGTTCTGATACTTATTCATCTGTATGACTTTGTGGGAAAGTCATTTTACCTTTCTATGACTATTTCCTAATTTCTAAAAATGGGAACATAATATTCATACTAATCTCACAGGGCTATTGTAAGGAAAACATTTTTAAACTTAATGTACAACATAAATGTAAGTCTTCATTAACAACTCATTTATTTATGCAAAAAATTATTAAGTATCTACTTGTACAGAGCACTATATTAGTGTTATGGGAGATGTAAAGTTTAGATAAAATATAGTCCCAGACCTCATGGAGTTTTCAGTCTAATAGGGGGATAAAATACACAGATAACTGTAATTCACCTTGTTACATGGTTAGTGCATTAAAGGACTCTAACTCAAAGTGCTATATGAGGTTTAGGGAAAGGTCAATACTGACAAGGATGTCCAAAGAAATTTTCATGGAGTGGGCCTTTAAAGGATACATAGTAATTCAGTAGAGAAAAGAAGGGGATAGAATATTTCCTAGGCATAGGAAAAAGTGTGAGCAAAAGCACAAAGGGAGTAAAATATAAGGAATGCTGGGGAAGGGAGAGAAGCAGCAGATTCTGGAAGGTTAAGACATTAGACAAATTCTTTAAGATGGAATGGCTGCAGATCGTGGAGGCTTTTTAATGCTATGTTGAAAGTTACTCAGTAAACAATAGAGAGCCAGCTAAATTTTTTGAGCAGAAGAATAGGTAAAATCTTTTTGAGAAATATTTATGCATGTTTTAAGATATTCTTGATTTTTAAAAATGAAAATAAAATAAGGAGGTTTTACAAGTCTTTTTTTAATATTTTTACAGTTGTAATGGGGGTCTGGTACATACATAGAGTACCTGAGGAGATGATATCTTTCCACATGAAGAGGCTAGGTAGCTTGCTTTCAGAACAGTAGACATGGTCTTTAAGAGAAGTGCCTCAGAGAGACCAAGGAGCATACGTAAACATTTTGTAAACAATTCCGCTTAGTTAACTATGAGGATGTTCTGTCATTGGCTGTAGGGGCGTTTAAAAAAGCAACCTCTTCTTTTTGCCCTTTTCTCTTTTGCCTTATTTATTCATAGCACCTAGTGAAATATCATGCTGTTAAGGGGGAAAAGCTTTGCAGATTTCTTCCATTCTTTGGAATGACCAGGTGAAAGGGGCCTTAGTCTTGGTCTTTGACCTCTGTGGGTTTTTTTTTTAATTTTATTTATTTTTCATCCTCAATGAAGGGAAAGTTGCTTCTGAGGCTTTACAATTTTGAATGATCCATAGAGTGTCAATAGCACTCTCGTACTCCAGAATCTAGCCACATAACATGGATGTAACATCTATGTGACATGACCTTGGGAACTCCAGCCCAGTAATAGATGAGATCAAGTTTCATCCAGTAGAGATGCTGCCTTTGGACATGAACTTAGTAAGACAGTTCTTTGTAGGAACTGAGGAAAGTTCTGAACATACTCCCTACCCTACTCCCAAGTGGTATAATGGAGAATATGTCTCCCACAAGGTGCTGATGAAGAAGAAATTTTTGTACATTTTTTTCTTGCTTTCTCTGAAGTAAATTTCCCTTTGTTGAAGCTAATTGATGTTAAGTGCCTACATAGAAACTGAGCAATAGTCACACTGGAGCTTGAGCTGATAGTAATTGAGAAAAAGCTACCTTAAATCACTCAGGGTACCACTGAACCCTAAGGGGAAGATGTAACTTATCCTGGTAATGGAAGACTGAGCCAGAGTATGTTCACTACACTGTGACGCAACTGAGAGGTACTAAATATATAAAATTTCCATTCTGTGTATTGTGCATTTTTTTAATAATACATTTCACTAGGTAGAATGCAGCCCTGAAAGCTTTCCTGAGATTAGGTATCTCCCACATATACATCAAAATCAAAAAAGACTACAGAGATGATTTTAGTTAACTATTTGTTGCATAGTGTCTTTAAGCAAGGTGTTAAAATGATATGTTTATTTAAGCTGTTTTTACAAAATATCATGAAACATATCCTATATAATGTCCAACAAAGAAAAATTTTCTGTGGATAGCAGGGTTCCCCAAATGCTTTGATTTCCAAGATGTTTATTGTTGTTCAGTAGTTTCAGTCATGTCTGACTCTTTGTGACCCCAGTTAGGGTCTTCTTGGCAAAGATACTAGAGTGGTTTGCTATTTCTTTCTCCAGTTCATTTTACAGATAAGGCACTGAGGCAAACAGCATTAAAGACTTGCCCAGGGTCACACAGCTAGTTAGTGTCTGAGGTCACATTTGAACTCAGGAAGATTAGTTTTCTTGATTTCTAGCCCAGTGCTCTATCCATTGTACCACCTGTCACAAAATTCCTAGATGACATAGTGCTAACTGCATAAAGCCTCAGAACAATATGAAAGATTCCTCAGTGAATCATACAATTTTGGCTATCTATCCCGGTTTTTGTTTGTTGCTGAACAAATGCCCCCTCTACAACATCCAGGTAGTCAGCTGGTTTTTGCTCAAAGTGGCAACCCAATGCCACCTAAGGAAACCAATTCCACTCTGGAAATCTATAGCACTGAAAAATACGTGAGTGTGACCATCCACACTAAAAATAAAATGGATAAAAATGTATATTGTTCAGACTATGAAATGGAACTGGAGTGGCCATCTGTCATTGAATTAATCCATTGCTATTCACATCTTAGTCAACTAAGAACTAAAAAACTAAATTCACAGAGTACCCATAGAGCAGTGTAATGATGCTTGGTTAGGTGTACATGGACTACAATGTTACCAATGATGAATGATTTGCATAAAAAAAGTTGTACAAAAGATATTAGACAGACAGAAACACATTTATATATGTGTGCTCAATAAAAGAGGTGGGCTGCCAATTTAGAAAGAGATGGATTCAGAACACGTTAGATGACTGGATTCAAAGAGTCATTTCTGTGGCTCATGGGTCAGTCAGCCAGCTGGCATTTGTTAAGTACCTACTCTGTATCAGGCACTATGCCAAGGGCTGACAGTAGGTATTCAGTGTGCAGTCTCAAGGCTCTGTATTTGATGTGGTACTTAACATTTTTTATCAATGAGTTAGATAAAGGGATAAGATGGTATGATCATCACATAGGTAGAAAACACAAAGCAGGGAGGTGAGTTAAAACACTGGCAGGACAAAGTCAATATTCAGAAAAGATCTTGACAGGTAAAAGTTGGAGTCAGCAGTCAAAACCATTCTTAGCTCACAAGCTGTACAAAAATATGCACAGGGATGAATGGGTGACTCAGGCAATAGTTTGCCAACCCTTAGGCTAGTATTGAGCTGAATCTAATAAGACAAAATTTACTAGGAATAAATGTTAAGTCTTATATTTGGGTACAAAAAATAAACCCATAAATATAGGATGAAGGAGGCATGCATAGACAGCATTTATTCTGAAAAGGATCTGGGGGTTTAGTGGAACACAAGTTCAGCAATGTGATGTAGCAGCTAAAAAAGTTAATGTCACTTTGGATTGCAGTAGGAAACGCTTCTCCTTAAGATTAAGACAATATGGTTGGCTATGCCTGAGTCACACCAGTCCCCTGGTAGCATAGGCCTGATATTAAAGTGAAATGACACATTTGTTTCTCACTCAACAGTTAACAAAAAGAGCTTTATTTAGCCATAGCATAAAAAGAATACTCAACCCCAAGATATTAGCACTCAGCTCTGGTAATCATTCTTCCTCCCCTACCCCTCACTCCCACCCCCACCCCCACCTCCCAACCTGCTGTCCCTTTGTGTCCATAAGAATGGATACGCATCTGGTCAATAGGACTGTGTGTGGTAATTTTCCTTGCAAAATCACATCCTTGGGACAACTCTTCTCCACACAAGTAGGCCTTTTCATGCCCTTAGGTGATGCCAAGGCAATACGGCTTGCGGCTAGCAAGAAGATAGATTCACAGGCAATTTGATCATGAAACCCTTGCTTGGGCTAGTCAAGGCTTGAGGACAGTTCCCTTAGCTTTTATAAAAAGAATTAGCCTAACCTACATGGCAAAAATTGTCTTCCTGCCTCTATGGTCAGCTTCTTATCTTCTATGTCACACTACCTCTCATATCCAGAGGTTTTTTTGTTTGTTTGTTTGTTTTTTTAATGATCTTGTCCACATTTATACAGAATTGTATAAAAGCAAAAGCTGAAAATTCTTTTTAAAAAAATGAAATTGGGGGGTGGAGCCAAGATGGCAGCGTAGGAGCAGCAACATATCGCAGCTTTCACATAGCCACCCCAAAATACCCATAAAATATGACTCTACACTAATCCTAGAACTCCAAAACGCACACAAATATACTTTCCACTAAAGTCAGCTTGGCTTCAAGGAACCATATCAGCACTGCAAACTGAAGCCAGCCTGGCCTGAAGCCATGGCTGAGCCCTGAGGGCAGCAGGATGAGAGGAGCCGCGACCTGGCTGAAGCTTCGGGTGAGCGGATTGGCAGCAGCTGCGGCAGTGTCCACAACTAGGTCAGAGGGATTTGCGAGGTCCTGGGAAAAAAGTGGTCCAGCCAAATTGCCTCCAGGGCTGAGAAGCAAAAGGCAGAGGTTCTGCACCTGCCTCTGCATTGCAGCTTCAGAGCTCTTGGCTTGCACACTGCAGGGGGACCAAGCGATCATTCAGAGGCCAAGTGCTCTCACGTTGAGTGGCCTGCATCCAGATTGTGGTCTTGGGCTTTGGTCTTGTGGTCCTTTTTCCTTCAGTGAGCCAGAAATGGGGGAGGGACCCAGCAACTTCCTGAGAGTTACAGCAGCTAGGAGAACTCCAGCGATTTGGGACAGAGCTTTCCTCTCTGGAAGCAGAGCCCCACAGAGATTAAAAAAAAAAACACCACGGACTGACAAACCGTGAATAAGAATAAGCATAAGAAGCAAAGTAAGAACAGCAACGAAACCCTAGATTCCTTCTTTGGGGAAAAGAAAGACCAAGGCAGAGAGAGGGAGGAGGACAGTGCAGCCAGAGCTCCCCCACCAGGGCTTCCAATAAACATGAAGATTACCTTAAAGCTAGAGATCAGCTGAAGAAGGATTTTGAAAACCAAATGAGAGAAGTGGAAGAAAAATTGGGAAGAGAAATAAGAATGTTGCAAGAAAATCATGAAAAGAGAGTCAGCAATCTGACTGAAGAAATCAACACCCTAAAAAATAGATTAACTCAAATGACAAAAGAGGCCCAAAAAGCCAATGAGGAGAAGAATGCCTTAAAAAGTAGACTTTGCCAGAT
>CM053589.1:104537137-104552846 GCA_028646515.1 Pseudochirops corinnae | reverse complement strand
AAATTCCTTTTACTGAACAAACATATTCTCAATACTTAAACTGGGGAAGGATTAAATCAAAGAAAACTGAATACTGATTTTTAAATGTTAAATAAAATTCTATTACAGACTACAGGATTTTTTTATAAAAAGTCGATATGATCTAGTTGGATTTATACCAGGATGCAAAGGTGATTTAACACTAGAAAAAACAATTCATATAGTTAATTATATCAAACAAAAAAATATATGATTATAGAGTAATCCCATGAATCTTAATGTAGTATTAAGCTTGAATGGCTTAAAACTGTAATAAGACTCTTGCGATGTTCCATATAAATTGTTCCAAGTAAATAGAAAAAACCATTGACAAAGTATAACATCTATTAAAGCTAAAAATCCTTCAAAACCTAGGCATAGAAGGGACAAGGGACATTTTAACATGATAAAAATGTATGTGTGTGTGTGTGCATGTATATATATATGTATATATATGCATATATATGTTATCAGACAGTTCTTATTTTACATAAATTTGCATTATGCAAATTCAAATTTATGTAAAGAAATCTACATTCTAAAAAAGTACCTATATTAACTTTACTACACAGTGCTTGTGAGCTCTTTCCACTCCTGCCCAACAAGGAGGCACTCTTTGGCCTCACCACTACCACTACCATCTCCCCTCCAAAATAAGTAAATGAGTAAATACATAAAAATAAATTCTCCAAGTGAAAGAACAGAGGCATGGAGATCTCCACAAGTGGTGAGATCTTAGCTTGAGACCTCCAGCATCAAGAGAGGAGGCCTTTGCCCTGCTCATCCCACATTCCAGGTCTGCACCCAGCCCCAGTGTGTTACTTGGCCTCTCCTCTCTGTGTCCATGTTCAATCCCCACGTGACTCCCCTTTCCTGTGTTGTTCCTCTAGGTTAGGCCAGGCCTGGAGAGGCTGGCCCCAGAACTTCCTCCTTCTCTCACTTCTCTTTCCTGGTCCCAAAGTGTCTTTGAACCATTTTCCCACCCCTACCTCCGTGTACTCCAGACCCTTCCTACCTTCATTACTGTAAAAATGACTGTACATAGAGGTCTCTTGAATGATGCATATATGCAAAGCTAGAACTGTCTATAGATATAAATTACTGATAGATGCTGTAATGAATGGCTTATTAAAATCCAAAAGACAACTGTTAGATCAGTCCAGAATCATAGAAGGTTTGAATAGTTTTACCTCTATGTATAGGTGAGTACTCCATTAAAAAAAATAGTATTTAAAAAGTAGAATTCCTATAAATGTTTGCTTGTATAAATACTCTGCTCTGTATAAATACTCTGCAATTTCAGAAAATTCTGTTGTGTCCGATGCAATCACAGATGCAAAACCCTCATTTGGTAAATAACATCCTAACCTTCCCACCAGAAAAAGAACTGCACATATATATACATAAAGCTTTTACTTGCTGGCAATATCCCTGACATATTACTGAATGAACCATTCCCTACAAAAAATTAGAAATTTTTTCAAGTTCATAAACACCAATGTCATATGGTAAAAGACCCTCTTATGCCTGAGACTAAGACCAGTTAAAATGTTGAAAGATCTGACAATAAAGTTGTAGAAAGAACAAAGATATGATGTCATTTCACTCAACTTCCAGTCCTTCAACATCCCATCTGGGGTAGATGTAAGGAATAATGAGATCCTCACTACAATCTTTCTGATGAAGAAGACCACTAGGAATTATCATCTATCTGCCACTGTATTCTAAAGTCCTCTAGGCCTTACTGCTCCTCAACCCTCCAGAATACAGGCACTGCCATCTGAAACACCCTTACAATATCAATCCACCTTGCAACTGAATTCTTGTATGTGAGTTATCTTCCTTAACTAGGGTATGAACTCTGTGACAGTAAAGAGAGTAGAGACGGTAGAGAAATACTTTCTCACTCATTCATTCATTCATTTATCTTCTCAGCAATTACAATGCCGCAAAGTCCAAAGTGGAAATCAAGAATCAGGAACTCAAGAGGAATGTCCCCAAAGAAAGCATTAAAAAGCAAAAATGGCCACTAAGCCCCATGCTGCCAAAGTATGGGTATCCAACGGCAGCCATCGTAGTTGGTGACTTCCTGCCTAGGTACCTACGTGGAGTTCAGGTTGCCTGGGAGTTGGTGAAAATGAGGTGATATTTCCCTCGCTTCTGCAATTTTGTTTTGAGATCTTTTGGCCTTTTAATTAGTCACAGACTTGCCTAAAAGAGATCCTTTGGCATATAACTTCAGTCTTTATGGTCTTAGCAAAAACTTATCTGGATGTGGCTCATTTACTAATGTCAGTGCTGGATAGGTATGGTGTGTATATATTCATGGGTAAAAATGAAAGCAAGGACACATTAATGTGAGACATTATTTTCATGCTAAGGAGAGAGTAGACAGTATTAACTGACTGAACAGATCCCAAAGACAGAAATAACTTATTGATTATTCCACTAACCTTGATGACATAGTACTTTTCTATCACCTTGATACTATGAACTAGACTGTGAATACCCCCAAACTATCACACACCTAGTGAATGCTGAATCTAGAACTTGAACCCAGGTCTTTCAATTTCAAATCCAATGACTTAATATTATTAAAAGTTATTAAAGGAGATGGAATACACTTTTTTTCTTTGAAATAGCACCATTGGGGTTTTTTTTCCTATTTTTCTTTACAAAGAAGTAAAGTTGTCTTTAGCCAAATTATAAATAGATGAAATGTTTGCCTTTTTTTATTACCTGTATGCACCATCCAGTTTTGGCATCATTACCATCCACTATTCCCCCTTAAGGTAAATAGTGAGCATATGCTACACAGAGTGGCCCTCTTTAGAGTTCTATCAGTCATCACCCTCTCTTTAGTAATCCATAACTCAGACTTTTCTAAATTCACCATCAAAATATACTTGCCCCACATCTTCAGAGAACACATATCTTGGCTTTTATAGATCAGAAAATGGAGTTCCATAGAAGTGACTAGCCCACTATGATAGAAGTAACAAGTTATAGCACATCTTACGTAAGCTCTGTGTATGACTTCTTTAGCCAGGTACTGTGCTAAGGGCCTTACAATTATTATCTTTTTTGATCTTCACAACAACCCTGAGAGGGAGGTGCTATAATCATTCCCATTTTACAGATAAGAATACTGAGGCAGAGGTTAAATGAAGTCAACAGGGTCACATAGCTAGTAAATATATGAGATCAATCATTACTTAGGTCTTCCACAATCCAGACCCATCACGTAATCTACTGCCCAATAAATCCAAGGCTAATGAATCTAAATTCAGAGCTTTCTTCGTATTCCCTTATAAAATTGCTATGCATATCTTTATAAAAATAATTTCAATTTGTTTTTATATTGCACATTTGTATTTACACATGAGCGTTTTGTCTTCTCCAATAGAATGTAAGGCCCTTGAGGACAGGAACTATTTCATTTTTGTCTTTTCATTTCCAAAATGTAGCATGTCAAATAGCAGCTGCTTAATAGATACTGACTGATTGATTGATTCACTTCTACTACCCTGCATTGCCTCTCTATTTTCCAGAAAGGCTCCTATTTCAAGAAAAGAAAGTAGAATTTTAATGAGGTTTGACAAATGAGGTTTTATCAGACCAAGTATCTAGTTTTTTGGGCAAGAAAATCTGGTCATGTTTTTCATCAGGCTTTCTGACAATCTGATAAACTAAATCAGGTTACAGAGGTAATGGTTGATAATTGGCCACTCATGGCTTAAATGCCACTGCTTCCAGGAGAATATAACAGCTCATATTTGTATAGCACCTTCAATTTTTCAAAGTACTTTCTGCAACCCACCCCCTTCCCCATGGCAGTGAAGTCTTCTTATCCCCTTTCATAGGTGAGAAAATAGAAGCACAGATGAGTTAAATGATTTGCCCAGAACCACATAGTATCAGAGCTGGGAATAAATCCTAAGTCTCCTGGCCCCGAGAAGCACTATGTCCACTAGAGCATACTCCCTCCTTACAGGCAATTAAATACAAATGGTAAAGTCTTAGAAATCAACATGTATAAAGTCTAATTTGGATTTCTCCACTGATTAGTTTTAGGATCATGAATAGGTAGGTCATTTAACTTTGCTAATTTTAACTGTAAAACAGAAAAGTCTATGTCTAATTTATGGTATTCTGGGAAGGAAACTTTCCTGGGAGTCAGGAAATCTGGTTTCTACCTCCTGGTTGTACCACTGACTTACTATGTGAAATTAGGCGAATTACTTCACTTTCTGTGGGCCTGAGCATCCTCATCTGAAAAACAACCGTAGAAAATGCTTCCTGTACTCCCAAATTCTATGCTTATTCTTAGTTTCTCCCTGATTCAAATGATAAAAACATCAAACATCTTGAAGGCTGGCTGCTAAATGAAAAAGTGTGTGTGTGTGTGTGTGTGTGTGTGTCTGTGTGTCTGTGTGTGTGTCTGTGTGTGATGTATATACCATGGCATGCCCCTGGAAAAGCAGAATAAGCCCCTCCCTCTTGTCTCTCTTTAATAAGGAGTCAACTCTTTTAAAGAATGTGAATTCAACTTGCCCCAATCTTTGTTACCCCATTATGTATGACTTTTTTAGGGCCAATTGACTCAAGTTCCCCCCCAGTCATATCAATTAGCATTTATTAAGAGCCTGCCCTTATCAGACACTGTGCCCCATAGGCACTGGATTGATAAGGCAATACTTCATTTCCTGATGAAATTCACAAATTGTAGCTTGCCTTTTTTGCTGTTGTTCGGTCATCTCAGTCATGTTCAACTCTGCTATCCCATTTGGGGTTTTTGTGGCCTAGAAACTAGAGTGGTTTACCATTTCTTTCTCTGGTTCATTTTACAGATGAGGAAACTGAGATAAACAGGGTTAAGTGCTTGCCCAGCATCACACATCTAGGAAGTGTCTGAGGTAGCATTTGAACTCAGGAAGATGAGTCTTCTTGACTCCAGGCCTGGCATTCTACCTACCATATCACTTAGCAGATACTTATTTCCTGATGAAAGCTTGTCCTTGGGCTTGACCATTAAAGGAGAACTAGATGGTGGAGGGAGGGAGATTAAAAGGGAAAAATCTACATATAATCATAGAACTCACTTCCCTAGAGTAAAGCCTATATGTCTATCCCAGCGGTTCTCAACCTGTGGGTCGTGACCCCTTTGGGGGTCGCATGACCCTTTCACAGGGGTCAGGGGTTTGGCTAAGATCATCGGAAAACACATAATTCCCATGTTCTTAGGAACTGAGATACAGCTTCTCTATCCATCTCCAGGCAGGTCCACCCACATGCAGATACGCCCACATACGAGTATTAAAGGGTCGCGGCTTTAGGAAGGTTGAGAACCACTGGTCTATATGGACCCTAGAGAAGAGGAAATTGTACCAAATAGAGAAGAGACATGCATGAGCGTGTACGTGTATACACATACACACACACACACACACACACACACAGCCATCAGATCCCCTAGATCTCTAGGAGAGAAGATGTTGCCCACTAGGAACATGAAGGTGAAGAAAGATCAGCATAGCACAGAATTACAATGTGAAAGAAAAATCTGGACCTATCCCTCCTATAGTACTGTTTCAGGTCATAAGAGGAGGTAGTAGCAGCTGGAGCGGAGGACTGCTGAGCAGTGTAGCAACCCCACCCATTATAACACTGCAAGTCAACAGGACTAGGAACTCCTGAAAAAGGTGATGATTAACTGGAAAATAAAGAACATGTCAAGATATAGCAAAGTATGGTAGATGGAATACTGGACCAAGAGTGATGGGATCATATATAAAGCAGGAAGAGACCTTAGAGGTCATTCTCTCCAATCTTCTCATTTTTAAATATTTTTTTTGCTTTTTTGGAGGGGGGGAGGGCAGGGCAATTGGGGTGAAGTGACTTGCCCAAGATCACACAGCTAGTCTGAGTCTGAGGCTGGATTTGAACTCAGGTCCTCCTGACTCCAGGGGCAGTGTTCTATTCACTGTGTCACCTAGCCACCCTACAATCTTCTCATTTTACAGATTAGGTACATGATTTGCCCAGAGTCCCACGTAGCTAGGAAATGCCTGAGGCAAGATTTGAAGCCAAATTATCCTGTATCACTGACCTCACAAGGTTGGTAGAATCAAACCAGGTAATTGGTAGAGGATTGTATGAGCTGGCTATATAAAGTAAGCTCCTTTTATTATTGTTGTTTTAATTATTAATGCATTTGGGTACAAGTCCTTTGTATTATCTGTTGGATAAAAGAAATTCCTAGACTTGACTTTTTTTTTTGGTAGCCTGAGGGCTCACATGGGAGTTAAAGAACCCTTTTCCTTTTTTTTTAAAAGACATAGACATAAACCAAATTAAGATATTCCCAGGGGAAATTCCGCATGATGGCACAGACTAAAGAGATTCGTGAGAAGTTCTCATGATGAACCCAGTGGTGTGACCCTAGAGCTTCCCAGAGCCAGGGATTATAGTTGTATGAGTGAATAAATGAAATTATGGAAAAGGTAAAATTTACTTTTCATACCCTACTCTAGGCCCTGTTTTTTCTGTCCCTTTATTTTAGTATTACCATTCATTAATTTATTTGTTTCATTTTCTCAGAGTTCCAATTATCAACTAGCTAATAATATCAATTAGTCAGTTTTGGTTTTTAGAAAAAAGAGGCTGAACCCAGGAAACAACTGAAAATGTTATCTACAGTCTTATTTAACCAGTATATCACTAGCTAAGTTTATGGGAATTTTACTTATTTCAAGTCGTGTGGGAAAATACCACCATGTTATGCTGATGGTAAAGACATTTGTAGACGACAATGTTTTTAAGTAACAGTATTTTGCCACACACCAGGGGAATAAGTGAGTGAGAAAATAGGACTATAGTCTGACTCTATCTCCCTTTTCCCTGCTCTTAGTGGGTCTAAAGTAGTAGCCTGAAGTCAGATTGCAAGCCATTCTGCTCCTGAAAACAGGAAGTCAATTTCTATCTTACCTAAAGAAGGTCTTCCTCAGGCTTATAAGTAAACACATTTTTCATCTACAGAATGAGGAGTACATTCTTTTGTATTAAGAACAAAGTCCCTATGGGGGAGGGAGCTAAAAATTCAAAAATCTGAATTGTATATTTGTCTTCACTAGTTTGTCATCCCTTTACTCCCCTAGAGCTGCCTTTCCTTCTCTCCCCTGACTTCACACATTACCAAAATCAGATAAATGCATGCTCCATTTAATCTCATTAAAGCAAAATCCATTCAACTAGCTCATAGTTAAGTACAACATCTCAGTTCTCAAGCACTGGTTTTGCTCAGACATATAGAACCCGGTGTTTATTCTAGGACTAGTCACTAGATGCTGAAGCCAACATTAAATTTCCTTTTAAAAATAACCATTTTAGGGACATATGCTTCTCATTCAAAAGAAAAAGGAATGATCTAACCAAAGGTAGTATAATATATTGGTTTTGCCTTTTTTTTTTTTTTAGAGAGGAGAAGATAGGTCAGTTGGGCTTAAGTGACTTGCCCAAGGTCACACGGCTAGTTTGTGTGTGTGTGTGTGTGTGTGTGTGTGTGTGTGTGTGTGAAGTGTCTCAGGTCAGATTTGAACTCAGGTCCTCCTGACTCCAGGGCAGCACTCTATTCACTACACCACCTAGCTGCCCTAGGATAATATATTGGATAGAAGATTAGACTGGAAATAAGAAAGACATGGGTTCCAGTCTCCCCTCTGTCTTTGTGACCCTGGGTAAATCACCTAACCTCTCAGAGCCCTAGACTACTTTCTAAGATTATTGTAAGATCCTTTCTGATCCTCAGTGATGGAGTTTCTTCAAGAGTAGTCCCCTAGACTCATGAAATCAGAAGGCTTGGGGAAAAAGAAAGAGCAGGTTACTCCCTCATCCCCATTCCTAATCACAGCAAATCCTTTTCTTCCTACTCTTAGCAGAAATTAATTTCTTCAGACAAGGAGCATTGTAAAACAACAAATGTAAGCAAGATAGCCATCCAAATTCTCTAAGGTATAAAGTAGTACACTGGGAATACATTAGGTGCATTAGGGTCTTTTTAAACTAATTCTTGGCCACAATAGTACTACTTAAATCACAACTACAGTACTTAAATGTCAGTCTCCCTTCTAGTCTTGTCTTCACAAAACAGAAACTTTTCAGGTACTCTTAGCTGACTAGAATTTCCTAATGGGAGAGTCAGAGGGCAGCTAAATCCAGGTTTGAGTAACATCTCTCTGGTTGATACAACAACATACTTACCTAAGACATATCTTCCCAACCACTGAATCTGTTTAAAAAATAAAAAAAGTAGAAAAGGTAAAAAATAAAAAAGCATAGTTCTCATGGAAGAACTCCAGGTAATACTGTGTATCAGGTCTTTATTCCCTTCCCAAAGTAAATGAAAAACAACATAAGGGACTTATCAGCCCATAAACAAGCTATTCAATTCCCCTTCATTTTCTGGTGAGTTCTACCTTCACTTCCACTTCCCTGCCCCACAATGATCTATATAAGACCAAATCCTTGTATACAACTCACAGAACTATCCTAAGGGTTTGGACTTCTTTAGAAAATTTTACCTGCTAGAGTAATCCCCCTGATATTCCAATGATTTCCTTCTTCATCCTAGGGACCTATATAGGTCTCCAAACTTATAGTACTATCCTAAGGGCATAGACTCCCCTTAGAAAGTAACAATTTTGGGGTTGCTAGAGAGTCATCCTCCTTTCCCTTTGGACCAATCCTGTCCAAATAACTATGGGCAGTAGCAGGGGGCAAATTCTTTATCTTCTTTATCTTAGTTCATTTCTTTTTACTTCCTTTCCAGTACCAGGGCTATGTGTTAGATTAAAAAATTATATAGTACTAAGCACTAACTGCAGTTCAGAGGAAAAGCCTAAGGCTGGAATTGATAGGTAAGACTTTGTGGAGGACATAGAACTAAAGCTGGCTCTTCCCTCTGCCAAAAATCAAATCATGACAAGTATAGAAATACTACAGACAAAGAATCATTTCAGACATTGGAAGTACTGATATCACAGAATAATGTAGCACAAGGCATGATTATACCTTAGCATCATCCATGCCTTTTCTTAACCTATTTTTACTTCAAATATGTATTCTGGAACACAAGGTCAAGATCATTTTTATGAAGACTTCACTAAGGCAGGAAGTCCTTGTTACCTTTCAAGAACCAAAAAGCTCTTGATAGTCTAGGCACGGTAGGCTAAATGTTAAATAGTTATGGAACTAGCCAAATGCTGATGATGCCAATAATGACTATCATTTGTGTTCCACTTTAAGGTTTGCAAAGGCATGCACATACACACACACACACACACACACACGTTATTTCATTTGAGCCTCACAAGCATATAGGAGTTATGTGATATAGGAGGGAGATAGAGAGGGAGAGAAGGGAGAGAAAGGAGAGAAAGAGAAGGAGAGAGAGAGAGAGAGTGAGAGAGGGAGAGAGAGACATTTAATAGGATAATTGTAAAGTCTGGCAACTGGGTTCCAAAGGAAAAAAAAAACAAAGGTAAAAATACAGAATGGCTGAGCCTTGACTAGAAAGCAGTTTATATAAAACAGACTTTAGGAATTTTAGTTGACTACAAAAGCTAGGTGTTAAAGAGTAAAAGACTTGGAATCACAAAGACATGAATTCAAGCCAGTCTAAGACACTTAATTGTATGTGACCCTGTGCAAGTCACTTATCTTCCCTCAGTCTCAGTTTCCTCATCTGTAAAATGGAGATAGCAAAAGTAATCTCACAGGGTTGTTGTAAAGCTAAAATTAGATGATGTGTACAGACCTTTGTAAATATTAAAGTGTTATGTAAATGCTAGCTATTATTATGAGAATTATTACAGGCAAAACAAAAACTAATCCAATGGTACAACATGACAATAGTGCCAGAAAGTACATGTAATCTTAAACTCCATTTATATAGTGTCTAGGACAAAGAAGTTAGTAGTCCTACTACATTGGCAGTAGTCAGACCATATCTGCAGCATGCTCTTTAGTTATGGATGTGTAACCACAAAGATGGACATGGACAAATTGGAGGGTGTCCAGGAATTGTGAAAAAATTCAAACTAATATCATCAGTCAATCCGGCAACAAATATTAATTGCTTGCCATGTGCCACGCATCATGCTAAGTGCTAGGAACAGAAAAGAAGAGGAAGAAAAGAGAAAGAGAAAAACAAAAGAAAAAATACTGTCCCCTACATCAAGGAGCTGATATTTAATATTCAAACAATGATGCCCACACAAAATATATTCAGAAAAGATGGAAGATAATCTCATATGAATGGTACCAGCATTGGAAGAGGGTACAGGTAGGGGGTAAAGAAAGACCTCCTGCAGAAGATAAGATTCAACAGGTGAAGGTGAACAGGGGTAGTATTCCTGCTCTGGGGAACAGTCAAAAACTCAGGTTGCTGGATAATAAAGTATGTAGAATGGAGTAAAGTATAAGAACACTAGAAAAAAAATTAAGGGGCAAGGTTGGGAAGGGCTCCAAATGCCCAAAAGAGAATTTTATAATTGACCCTGGAGATAACGGGGAGGCAACTGAGTTTGTTGAGTAAGGGGTGACACAGTCATCCCTATGCTTCGGAAAATTCCCTTTGAGAGTTGAGTGGAGGGTGAATTGGAGTAGGGAAAGAATTGAGGCAGGGAGACCAAGCAGAAGACAATAGTTCAGGCATGAGGGGAGTACTATAGTGCTGGCTATGTAAGTAGAGACAAGAGATCTATGAATTGTGACAGTAAAAATGACAAGATTTGGCAATAGATTTTGTATATATGGAGTGAGTGTTAGAAAAGAGTCAAGGTTTACCCCAAAGTTGCAAGCCTGGGTGACTGGAAGGATGATGATGTCATCAACAGTAATAGTTAAGTTCAAAAGAAAGGACTGGTTGTGGGAAAGATAATGAGTTCTGTTTTGGATATGTTACATTTGAGATGTCTATGGTACATTCAGTTCAGGTGTACAAAAGTGAGTTGGTGATGTGAGACTAATCAGGAGAGAGATTAGGGTAAAATATATAGATCTGAGAATGACAGTAATAGAGGTGATTGAGACCACTGGAGCTGATGAAATCCACGAGCAAGAAAATAGAGAGAGAGAAGAGAAAAAGGCCCAGGACTGTCTTGGAAGAAATCCATTGTTAGTGGTTGTGATCTAAAGAAAGATCCAATAAAGCAAAGTGAGAAGGAATTGTCAGACAAGAAGAAGGAAAGAGTGCCATGAAAACCTAGACAGTAGAGTTTGCAGGGAGAGAAGGTGATCAACAATGGCAAAGGTTTAAAAGAGGTTAAAAAGAATGAGGATTTTAAAAAGCCCATTAGATTTGGCAATTAAGAAATCATTTGTGACTTAGAGCAGTTCCAGGCAAAAGATGAAGTTACAAACCAATTTACAGAGGTTTCAAATTTAAGTGGTAGGAGAGGAAATGAGGGCACTAATTGTAGATGGCTTTTCTCAAGGAATTTAGCCAAGGAACAGGACAAGAAATAGATGATAGTTAACAGAAATGGAAAGAAAAAGTGAAGGTCATTTCGAAAGATGAGAGAAACATAGGTGTGTTAATAGGCAAAAGAGAAAGTGTCAGTGGAAAACAAAAGAAGCCTAGAAAAAGTTTGGGGATGAAACTGTGTACAATCTGCTAAGGAAGACAGGATATGATGATATCAGAGATGAATAAAGGTTTTTTGCCCTGGCAAAAAAAGAAGAGCTAGATCTTCATGAGAGACAAATGAAGTAGTGGAAGAAGACGCTGGAGGGTGCGAAAAAAGAAAGAAGACTGAGCAGTTATGAAGAGAATGACCTTAATTTTTTTTCAGTAAAATATGAAGTTGGGTCCCCATCTAAGAAAGTGAGGGGAAGGGGTGCTATGGAAGGTATAAGGAGAGATGGAAGGGTTTGGAACAGTTGCTGTGGTGAGTAGAATAGTGAATCAATTAGGAAGGTGTAAAAGGATGGCCTTGCTGTAGTGAAAGCCCAGTTGAGACTATGTAACATAAGTTTTTCACAAATCCAAACAGCGTGATTCCATGATTTCCTCCAGCTCTATTTAGCAACACATGAATAGCACTGAAAGTGATGGATAGTGGAGTAATGCAAGGTTGGTGTTTGGGAAGGCGTGATCAATGACAGGACAAAGAAGCAAGGGATTCAAGGACAGGAGAGTAAAGAGTTGAACTGATTCACCAAGTCTTAAAGATAGATAAGTGAAGCAAGTATAGCCAGCGCAAGGGTGATGGTCTTGAAAAGAGTTGATGGGTAAAGGGACTGAAAATCAAAGTGAACATGAAGAACAAGGGAATGACCTTAAGTCTCCATTTGGGATCTTCTCTAACAAACTAAACCTGCTTTTATACATGAAATCATTAATAATGGGCAGTTAGTGAAAACTTGGTAGAAAGGTCCATCAAAGATATTGTTAAGCAACCATTCTTGGCATATACATACTAACACCATAAGACTGGACTAATCAGATGTTTGTTAGGCATATTGGTCAACTCCTCATTTAGTTGCCCTCTACAACCTAGTCTAACAGGATCAAGACATAGTCACTTCACAGTCATAGCATGGGTGTTACAGGCCAGCATGGAAAATAGTCTCTCACTGGAGATACTTATTATTCCATCTGTGATACCATCAAATCTTGGGGATGTACATATCTCAGCACATTCCCTTATACAAACCCCTCACAACATGACCCATTTTCAGAACAATAAACAGAAAATATTAAGGGAAGAACTGCCATTACTTCTACTACCCATGATAGTTAGGTCTGGCATAATCTAAACCCTACCATCTATTCTCATTTTCCTCCTTGTCATTTCTCACTTTTCATGATAATATTTTTTTTTCTCCAATGCCTTTTCAAACCTGCCACTTCAAGGTCTGCTCAACTTACGAACTTATGCATAACCTTTTAGGGAATGTAGTTCCCCTTCTCTACCAGAAAACAAGGTATTTTTGCTTAGGCACATTCCTTATACAGCTATATCACCTGATACAAAGGCTTATTACAGTAATAGACCAGCCTCCAAGTCATTCTTCCTCTTTTCTCAATTCTAACATTCTTCCATTACCAATAGATCAACAAGCATGGATGCAAATCAAATAATCTCGTGATCTTGAAAATAAGATCACAACCCAAAAGACAAGGATATAAAGACACAAGATGAGTTTAAATAAACTTCAGAATATTACCAATGATCATGTGCCTGAAAGAAAAATTATAAAATATATAACTGAACATATGTATCACCAGAAAAGGAGATGGGCTGGTCATGTAATAAAAACAAGGGATAACATCAATCATTTTTGATGGGGCATTGGAACTCCTGAGATAGTAAAAGAAGAAGGCCTCCAGTCCATTGTGTAGATCATTTGAAGGAAACACATATTCAAGAATCCTTTAAGATGAGATGGTATAAAGATTATGCTTTCACCATTTATGGAATGAATAACCACAAAGATAAGGGATCCACCAAAACACTCCACTGTAAAAAAGTTGGAAGTATGTTTTGACTCAACTGTTTACATCTGCATAATATTTTTACGGTTTTCAAAATGTAACCAGAACTTAGATTGGTTGATCTGGAGGCAAGTCTAGGGTCCAAGCCCTTCCTAGTATTGATGGAATTTGAAGTTTTCCCAACCAGAAAAGAGGTTTTTCTATCTCAGGTTTGAACCAAATTGAGTTTCTGCCCCAATGGAGTTTTAAATCATGAGAGATAAAGTGAGAGAGTAGGCATAGAAGCAACTAGGAGATGGAATTAGGAGTTGAGCTAAAGCTGGGAAGAAGCTATTATAGTATTGGTATGGCAACTGGGTCCCTAAGAACCTGTGGTAATATATGTGCTAGGTCTAAAGAGTAAGAGTGGCAAGGTGGTCATAGGGGAATGTTTGTACTCCCGCCCTCCTCTGTTCTATGAATTCTACATCTGTCAGAGGTAGCCATCTCTTAAAAACTATAGAAAAGTGGAGAAAACTTTTCAATTCCTCTCACCTGTCTTTCCCTATGCCTTTTTTGTGCTAACTTATGTGTTATATGATTATTTCTGATAATACCTAAAGTTATTAATTTGTTATTGTCAACAGTACTCAGGTATATCTAGATAAAGATAGATTGGAATTGCTTTTGAAGTTGTGCATATCTTTGTGTATGGACAAAGTAATAGACAGAATGCAGCATCTAGTTTTAATGCAAAGAATACAGAAAGGTCTGAGTCTGATCTCTGGCCAAATTATATGGGATTTCCCTAACTTTGGTTTGATGAGCTACAATGATTTTTATAAATAATTTAAACTTTTAAGCATTCCAAAGCAGTAGAGGAGGGGATTCATAAGGAACTGAGAACCATTTTTCCTAGACAAACAACCATAAGCACTCTCTCTTTTTTGCAGCCAGAATAGATCACTTTTAAAAATTAATTTTATCATTTTTAATTTTATTTTTCTTTGGAAATTAAGCATCTCCCCTCCAAAAGAAACCCCACAACACTTCCATATACATGGAACACAAAAAGTGAATTATATGGAAAATTCTGGCTTAAAAAAAGCATTTAATAATTGCACATATTACTTTCAAAACTGCACTGTTTATACTTTCTTCTGAACTACCTGACATTCCCTTCTATACAGTTAAAAATATTTTTTTTAACTTTTGTTTATTTTTTTACTTTTTGGTTTACATCAGTTTCCACAAGATTTGAGTTACAAATTTTCTCCCCATCTTTCCCTTACCCACCACACCAAAATAGTGATCCCACTGTATACCCCATCCAACAATCTGCTCTCTCCTGTGTCCTCCCCCATCACCCCTCTGACTTTCTGGTAGAATAAGATGGATCTCCCTATCCCAGTGCCTGTATATCTTATTTCCCAGTTGCATGTAAATAATAATTATTATTATTATAATTATATATTTATTTATTTATCATTTGATTTTAGAACTTTAAATTCTGGATTCTTTCCATGCCTCCTTTGTCACCCACCCCCACTGGAAAGTCAGGTAATCCAATACAGGCCGTCCATGTATAGTTACACAGAACATCTCCACAATGAACATATTGTGTAATACTGACTATATTTCCCTCCTTCCTATCCCACTTGCCCCTGCCTTGTTCTGTTCTCTACTTTGTCCCTGTCCCTCTACTGAAGTGAGTGCTTTTAACATCCCTCTCCCTCACCCCACCCTCCCCTCCACACTCCCCCCTCTCATCTCCATCCCCTCTTCTGTCCTATAGGCCAAGATACCCACTTTAGAGCGTATATCATTCCTTCCCTAAGCCAAATTCAATGAGAGTAAGGGTGATCCATTCCCTTTTGCCTACCTGTTCTTCCCCTCCATTGTAACAGTTATCCCTTGCCTCTTCTATATGAGATGATTAACCCTATTCTGTCTCTCCCTGTCTCCTCTCATTCTATTCCTCTCCCACCTCTTAATTACACCTTTAAAATATCATCCCTTCCTATTCAATTGATCCTGTGCCCTCTGTCTACATACACATAAATACCTACACTCACATATGTATTCATATGCATATATACCCTCCTATATAGACATATATGTATGTATACATATATATACATTTATATTCCCTTCACCTATCCTCATACTGAAAAAAAGTTTCACAAGTTACAATTCTCATTTTTCCATGTTGGC